>CM040434.1:15327429-15906937 GCA_022702705.1 Papilionanthe hookeriana x Papilionanthe teres
CATGTACCCCACTATTCAGACATGGATTTTTGACAGATGCTTCTTTTGATGAACCAACAAAGATCATACATAGTCCGTTTTGAGTCTACATGGATTGTATGAAATATATTCCAGATCGAGTTGTATGATGTATTTTCAACATGATTGGAATGAAAGTGACCATGTCACATTTTTGGCCTTCACCTCTTTTGTGCAAATTGACTGGGAAAAGCCATTAAAAGTTAAATGAACTTCGAACAAAGAGCAGAAAAGAAATAAAGAAAGAGAATAAAAGAAAACTTTCCTAAAAAAAAAAAAATCTTAAAAAATGACGAACACCAAATTCATATGAACATTAAATAAACGATAAAATAAAATTTGAACCATTAAAAGATAAACGAAATTAACATGAATGTTAAATCAAATCACAAATCAAATTCTCAATCAAATATCAAATTCAATCTTTCCAAATTCCAAATCAAATTTCAATCTTTTCAAATCACAAATCAAATTCTCAATCAAATATCAAATTCAATTCTTTCCAAATCTCAAATTTAATCTTTCCAGATTTCAAGTCTCAATCAAATTCAAATTCAATTTCTTCCAGATCTCGAATCAAATATCAATCAAAATTCAAACTTTTGGGTCGAGGATTTTACATCCAAGACTGCACTGCTTTAGGATTCTTTCCTATTGCACTGAAATACATCAAATTCAACTTTTGGGTCGAGGATTTTATATCCAAGACTGCACTGCTTTAGGATTCTTTCCTATTGCATTGAAGTACATCAAATTCAACCTTTTGGGTCGAGGATTTTATATCCAAGACTGCACTGCTTTAGGATTCTTTCCTATTGACCGAAGTACATCAAATTCAAACTTTTGGGTCGAGGATTTTACATCCAAGACCGCATCGCTTTAGGATTCTTCCCTATTGCACTTCGAAATACATCAAATTCAAACTTTTGGGTCGAGGATTTTACATCCAAGACCGCATCGCTTTAGGATTCTTCCCTATTGCACTCGAAATACATCAAATTCAAACTTTTGGGTCGAGGATTTTATATCCAAGATCGCACTTGCTTTAGGATTCTTTTCCTATTGCACCTTGAAATACATCAAATTCAACCTTTTGGGTCGAGGATTTTACATCCAAGACTGCACTTCGCTTTAGGATTCTTTCCTATTGCCTTTGAAATACATCAAATTCAAACTTTTGGGTCGAGGATTTTATATCCAAGACTGCCTTCGCTTAGGATTCTTTTCCTATTGCACTGAAGTACATCAAACTTTTGGGTCGAGGATTTTACATCCAAGACTGCACTGCTTTAGGATTCTTTCCTATTGCACTGAAATACATCGAATTCAAACTTTTGGGTCGAGGATTTTACATCCAAGACTGCACTGCTTTAGGATTCTTTCCTATTGCACTGAAATACATCAAATTCAAACCTTTGGGTCGAGGATTTTATATCCAAGATTGCCATCGCTTTAGGATTCTTTTCCTATTGCCTTTGAAGTACATCAAAATCAAACTTTTGGGTCGAGGATTTTACATCCAAGACCGTACTGCTTTAGGATTCTTTCCTATTGCACTTGAAATACATCAAATTCAAACTTTTGGGTCGAGGATTTTATATCCAAGACCGCACTTGCTTTAGGATTCTTTTCCTATTGCACTGAAGTACATCAAATTCGAACTTTTGGGTCGAGGATTTTACATCCAAGGCCGCACTCGCTTTAGGATTCTTTTCCTATTGCACCTGAAATACATCAAATTCAACCTTTTGGGTCGAGGATTTTACATCCAAGACTGCACTTGCTTTAGGATCTTTTCCTATTGCACCGAAATACATCAAATTCAAACTTTTGGGTCGAGGATTTTACATCCAAGATCGCATTGCTTTAGGATTCTTTCCCTACGGACTGAAATACATCAAAATCAAACTCTTGAGGTTAAGGATTTTACATCCAACACCGCATTACTCCGAGATCTCTTCTCATTGCAACGATTCAATCTAATCAATTCAATTTTCTTTCGAGGTTGAAGATGTTACATCTAAAACCTCAGAATTCCAATTTTCATTTCAAATCAAATCCCTCAAATTAATTTTGACAAAACTTCAATCTAAATTGAAATTCCAAACTAAAATCTAAACTCACACATCAAAACTTAAATTGAAACAAAATAAAATCTAAATCGAAATTCCCCCAGGTCATGTGATTTGGGATTCACCTCCTTTTCCTTTCCCCGGCGAGAGTTTAGGAATCTTCGGTTTCAGAGATATACTTGCTACTCCCCGACAGAAACTCTTCTACTTCGCCCTAAGTTCGTCACTTGGACATCCGTGTTAGTTTTGTTGATCGCTTCGGTCGACACCAATACACGCGGTGTGCTCCGTCGACTCACCACACCTATTGGGGGTCCATTTGTTGACCTCATTTTTGATGAGGTCTTCTCTTCTTCTCTTTAGTACTTAGGATCTAGCCTTAAGCTTTTCCTTTGACTATCTTAGAGGACTAGAATTGGGACCCACCTTTTAGAAATTCAAACCACTTCTTAACTCCCCGCAAACTCCACAAACTTGATCGTAGACCCCTAATCACCTAGAGGGTTGAAATCAAATGTGGAAGTTTAAAGGATGAGTTCCTATAGGACTCTTTGGCCTCAGGATGCCCCAGGTGGCCTGGTCTAGTGAAGGGGCTGACTTACACACACTACACTTATACACTACACCTACACACTACACTTCCACATACCTCCTAAAACCACATCCATACCTAACTTGACCTCCTGACTCATGTAAGTGATCCACATGGATGGTCCTTAACCCTAAGCCTCGGCTAAGAGGGTTAGGAACAACATAGTGAATGCCTCAAATGAGTCCCTTCATGGCTCATATGGGCTTGATATGGCTTCATGGCTCAACCAAAATGACTTCTTTCTACTTACATCCACCCAATCTTCAATTTTCCAAATTTTCAATTTTTGACCCCGGGACCCTACACCCGCTAACTACCCAAAACCCTCGAAATTACCCAAATTTCTCAAAAATTTCCAAATTACCCAAAATTCTCCAAAATCAATCCCAAACATTTCCACATCACTTAAACTGATCATCCATACCCAAAAATACCAAAAATTCCAAGAAAACCTCCCAATACCCTCCAAATACCCAAAATACCCCTCTTGGCCTAAAAATCCAAAAATTCAGAAAATTCCCAGAAAATTCCAGAAAATCCCAAATATTCCCAATTTCATTTTGTCCAACTACACCATGGTCCAATTTTGTCAATTTACCCTACTTTTGTCAAAACCCCCAATTTGACCCATTTTAACCCTAAGTGAACCCAATGTCAAACCAAACCTACCCAATTGACCCAAATTCTTGTCCAATTCAATTCTAAACTTCAATTCAACATCCCCAATACCAATCTAGACCAAATCCAAGCCCAATTTGATTGACATTTGGATCCAATTTCACTTTTGGCCTTAAAGCCCAATTTGGACCCATGACCCAAACCTAACCCAAACTCACCCAATTCAATTCCAATTAACCCCAAATCTTTTCTAAATCTTCCTTAACATTCCCACAAGAAAAACACTAACATGATTTGCCCAAAATTTTGACCCAAACCCCACTCAAATTCAACCCAAGGCTAAAGGACCCATTTTTGACCTAAACCCAAACCTAACCCAAATGAGCCCAAACCCCAAAATCAAAGCCCAACCAAAGCCAAAACCTCTTTGAAACACTCCCATAAACATTTCTCAACATTGATTTTACATCAATTTCAACTCTAGCCCAACATTAGCCCAACTTGGCCCACTTGGACCTACATAAGCCCACTTACCAAATAAATCCAAATTCATACCAATTCAACTCCAGATCACACCAAATTGATTCCAAGCCCTTCATAAAACATCCCTAAACCAATTATGACATTTATTTGACAAAGTTCTTCACAAAATCTTTATCTAAATGCCCATCCTAAAATCAAAAGCCCATTTCCCTTAAACTTTCCTAAAAGCCCACTTCACCACATTCAAAGGCCCAAAATCTACCCTAAAAGCCCACATGACATCTCCATTTGTCATCCACTTAATTAAATCCATTACCTAAGTCCTAAATTCACCATCAAATTATTCCAAATCAAGTTTCATACAAATTTCCATCAAATTACCAAAAATTCTTAAAACCCATTTTCATGAAATTGACCAAACCTTTTCCCAAGCCAAAGGTGAGCCATGCAAGCCATGGACAAGCCACATGAAGCCATGGAAGGCTTGACATGTGATCAAGCCATTAATGGCAAAAGGAGGGGCCCCTTTCCTAATCCTCCTTAACCCCTTTTTTACCTTAAGCATGTCACACACTAAACCATGCTTAGCCACCTCATCATGGATGGAGACCACACCACTCTCCCTTGGTTGACCCAACTGATCCTCTCAGCCCAAAATCAGGCCATGGGGAGGTGCACCCAACCCAAACCGATGGGTTGACCAAATTAAGACCAAAATGACCCCCTCCCCATTCCATTTTAATTCAAACACTTTACACATGTCCAAGCCCGATTGACTTCACCATTGCCGAGCCACCGACCTCCCCGGTCGAGATGGTGACCCATGCCTGCGGCCGGCCGCCTGAATCGCCGGAAAACACCACACCCGAGAGCATCATGTGAGCCCAAGCTTGGAATTATCACCTGCTGAGTTGCCCCATGCCCAATGGCCACCATGGTCTGTTCTTCTCCTCACCGAGCAGGCGATCCCATGCCTCGACTCTCCACGGGAGGCCCTCCACCCTCTCCTATTTAAACTCCACCCCTCTCGGCCATGAGGAGAGGCCGAGCACAAACCTTGCCGAAACTCGCCAAAATTGTTCCGGACCCTTCTCCACCCTTAGAGCGGTTGATCCCAGGTGTCAATTTGCCCTAATCCCCACTGATAAAATCCGATTTCCCAGCCGAAATTCCACCCAAAACCAAGACACTTCTCCACGGTGAGCCAATTCCCAAATTGATTGGTTCTACACCTTCACCGGACCAAGGAAGGTGTCCACCGAAGCAAAGCCCCATCTCCGGGCCACCCAGTTGATCCAGCCTCCAAGCTTTGTGATCGGGTTTGGTCGAAATCACATCCAGACAATTCACCAGACCAGGAGACTTCATGCGGAGCTTGCTGGGATCCAATCGAAGGTGCAACAACTCTCAGATTGAAGCCACACTTCTCTGAGCAAAGGTATGAGCTAATTTTTCATCCCGAGCTTCTAGAGATTCTCCATTTCAAATGCCTTAATTTCAATGCATGTTAACCGTATAGATGTGTTCGTCTCTTCAAGACGAATCCATAGAGCATAAGAACATGAAAATCCATTGAGTATCGAGTGAGATCTTAGGGATTTAGTGTGGACGACTCTCGGGTGAGGACGCTCGGGGACGATGAACGGATGTCGTCCATTTAATACACGCGCGGACGAACGGCTCAGATGGCGTCGGACCAGGAGACGGTACGAGAACCGCAGGGCCCGGGCTGCTGACTCAGGTGGCGGCGTCGAATGAGAGCGCGACGCGTGTGTGTTCGGAGCTGCCGAGGTTGACGCGGCGCCGCGTGGATAAATAGAAAATTAGGGTATTTTTCTATTTATTTAATTCCCTAAACTTCAAAAATTCATATCTCCGTGTAGAAAAATCAGAAAAATAAAATAAAAATACCCTCTTGCTCAGTGAACAGAGGAGAATAATGTGGAAAAGAAATCATTTAATTTCATCAAGTATTTTATTTTTTATAATTTATTTACTTTCTGCATACTTTTAATTCTCCATGCATGTATACAATTCACCATGGCATGAGACCATAGGGCTTTTGAAGCCTCTGAATTTGGGAACATTCCCTGAATTTTCCAAATTCAGAGGCCATCCCTATAAAAAGTTATTGATTTTTCAAATTCATGTTGTTGTTTTGAGTATTTTAATTCCAATAAATAGCATGTTGTGAAATAAATTCTAGGAAAATTTGGTGATGTTTCTTATGACCAGAGAACCCTAGGAAAAATAGGTTTTGACTTAGTTCATTTAAAACAACCCTAATTGGCTTAAACACCCAAAATAGGTCTTTAATTAATTAGAGTTAACCATGCATCAAATTGACTTGAAATCAATTCTCCACTGACCTTTAGGATCAGAGGAATCCACCATAAAAGTTTGAGGTCAATTGGACTTGGTTAGCCCCACTAATTGGGTTGATTAAGCCACTTAGCCATTTTAAACTTTAAAAATTCATAACTTTTAAAATACCTTTCAAAAATTCACCAAATTGGTTTGGGGGCCTCTCTGATATCAGGGGAACCTAAGAAAATTAAAATTTTAATTTTCTAAAAAAGTTGATTTTTAATAATATTTTAATATTTTTAATAATTAAAAAATAATAAAAATCACAAAAATAATAAAATTCACCAAAATGTCACATTTTGAATTTTAATCACTTAGGAACAAATCCCACATTTTTCTTAGGTCTATTTAGTGAGATATTAAATTTTAAAGCTTTAAGGTAATTTTAAAATTAAAAAAAAAATGTATTTTCTAGCATTTTCACTAAAATAATTATAATAAATCATAGAAAAATCAGAAAATTGTAAAATTTGCTTCTCTGATTTCCTTGATAATTATAATAAAAATAATATAATTCAAAAAATCACCAAAATTGGTCCAAGTGGTCCTCTGGTCATTAGGAATGTCCCCTAATTTTCTTAAGGACAGAAACTTTTCGTTGGTCATGTTATTAAATTTTCCTTGAAAATCTCTATTTTTCACCAAAAATAATTATATAAATAAATTAAATACAGAAAAATCACATTTTCTCCTCTCATGTCTTTATTGACATATGAGTGAAGTCATATAAAAATTTCAAGTTCATTTGAGTTCAATTTAGTGAGTTATGAAATTATTAAGCATAAAGGGTAAAGTGGTAATTAAATTTTTAACCCTTAATTAAAACTTTAGGTTTAATAAAAAAAAATTAACAAGTAAAATATTTGATCCTAATCCGATTTGGATGATTGAAATTTAAATAATTAAAGGGTAGAAACCCATTAAGCAATTTTAAAATGATTAAACTTTAATTAAATAATGGATTAAATTTGGAAGAATAATAAAATTGGAATTATTAAAATAGGGATATTATTAGGAAGAGATTTATTCTTTAATTTAAAAATCCCTAAGTTAATTATTTCATTAATATTTAATTCTTAATTAAAATGATAACTCAAATTTAAAATATTAAAAGACTTAATCATTAAACTAAAATTAAATTATTAAACTCTTTAAAAAATTTCAATTAAAATTAAAAATAAAATTAAATTAAAAATTAAATTAAATTAAGTAAATTATATTGGATTAAATTAAATTAAATTAAATTAAAATTAAAAGTTAAATTAAATTAAAGATTAAATTAAATTAAATAAACAAATTAAATTAAATTAAATGAATAAATTAAATTAAATTAAATTAAATAAATTAAATTAAATTAAAATTAAATTAAATTAAATTAAATTAAATTAAATTAAATTAAACTAAAGGAAATTAAATCAAATTAAATTAAAATTAAATCAAATCAAATTAATTTAATTTAACATCAAATCAAACTAAATTGAATTAAATTGAATTAAATAAATTAAAAACTCAATTAAATTAAATTAAATTAAATTAAATTGAATTAAATATAACATCACCTAAGACATAAAAGAATTTAAATATAAAGCAACTTGAACACTATTCCAAATTTAAACTCATTAATTGAAATTAAACTAAATTACAAACCATTTGAGCACCAATTTACCCTCAAATGCTTTAGTCATCATAACTCCTAAACAGAACATTAAATGAAATGTTACTTCACTTATAGGATATTCAAATGTCCTAGTTCACTGAGTAAGTTAACAAAACTTGAATCCCCGGACGATTAATTCATTTATATAATCGAATTCATTTGGACTTAAAACAATTCTAGCAATATTGAAAAGATGTTTAAGATTTGTCTTAAGCACTTCTTCGATACGATAGGATGTTTATAAGAACAATTGAATTTAATTATTCTTTGATGAAGAAAATCGTCCTTAAACAAAAAAACACAAAAGAACACTAGACGTCGTAGGAGATGACTAGCTATAGGATTAGGAATTTGGTAGAAAACCATAACCCTTCCCTTAGCTTTACCTAGGAACTTGCTTAAATATTCTAATTGTGTTTTAAGTGTAGCTTAGGATGACGGGAAGACCCTCCAGGTACGCTTTTATTTTATTGCAATTTACTTTCTTGCAATTTACATTATTGCAATTTACTTTATTGCAAATGCACTTTACTTTTCTTGCATGATAAGACAAGCTGTTGCATGAAAACCCACACCTTTAGGATAGTCCCTAAAACTCGAAACCAAAACTAAGTTAAAAGTCATTGCAAGATAAAATTCACCGCCACAACATTTCAAAATATAAAACAACTCGAAATTTAATCACAAACAGAACACAAAACTACAATTACAACTAAATTAAAACGTCTGTTGGATGATCGGGAATACCTCGGATGATGTAACCTACGTGTTGCTAACGGGATTTCCACGGTCTAAATGAAAGTGTGGAACTCATTCAGTTGAGTTTAGCAAATTCATCTGGACTAAGTGAATCCAATAAAAATAATGATGCCGGAAGGATGGAACCGTGGGATCTTAACCGGTGTCGTTATAATCAACTTTAAGATTTGTTTTAATCAAAACACAAAAAACACTTGGAAATTAAGACTTCTCTAAACCAAAACACTTTTCTCATCTTCTGATTTATGATTTCTAAAACTAAACCTCTGCGACAACAAGGAGCTCAGAGCATGGTGGACAGCACGGCCATCGTCATCAGCAAAACTTGAACCTACTTCAGCAAAAATTTCCTAAAATTAAATAACCAAGCCATAGGACTTCGAGGTAGTTTGCCTAGTGCAACATAAATCCTCAACCTTTTGTTAGGCATTTGCACTGCAAATTAAGCCCTAACCGGACTTAGGATTCCGAGGTAGTCGTTGGGTAGGACATAAACCCTCACATCTTCAAGGCTATTTGTATGATTCTATCATATAAATATAAGTCCTAATTAATTAAAATTGACAAAATCAAAACATTTAAATAAATATTAGGACTTTCTTAAATCTAAGCCAAACAATAGGATAGTCGGGAAATTACCGAAGTTCACTTCGAATCTGTGATTTCTCCTACCGTTCTTCCTTTGGATTCCCAAAACTAAATGTTCTAAACTTGATCCATTCCCTATTGAAATTCAAAACTTCAATCCTCGAAAACCTTAAAACTTTGAAATTCTTGAGAGCGAATTATTGATTATTATCGAGAGTTTTCTTAGGTGATTCCCGTCACTTAAGATGTAATTAACTATAGGGGCTTGCCCTTATAGGGAATTTTAAAGAACCCAGGTAATATAAACCCTGTTTAATATTTTCATATTAAGCAGGGGAATTTTGTCGGCTTATAAAATTGGTTCGCAGACCAAACGGATGTCACAAATCTTCTAGTTTATTTAATCGAGCCCCACCGTCAAGCAGTGTGTCTATCCTTAGGGATAGATACATGGTTTGTGGTGCGGTGCTCGTTTATATAAACTATTTGGGACGTGAGATCGGTTTAATCTCATATCTTAAAACCTTCAAATTTAAAATTATTTTCAAAATCAAATACTACTTTTCAAATTATTTATTTTAATTAAATTAAAAATTCGCCGACAGATTTCTGTTAGGTGACCCCTCTTCAAAATAAAACACAACCTAAAAATATGCCGACAATGTGAAAAAAGGATTGATCTATTTTGTTGAGTATTTAATTTTTAATTAATTAAACACTAATTTGGGTATTTCAATTCTTCATTTTCATACACAATTCACCATGGAATGAGACCATAGGGCTTTTGTAGCCTCAGTTCTTGGGCACATTCCCTGAATTTTTCAAGGCCAGAAGTCATCTCTATGGCAAGTTATCTATTTCTCAAGTTTATGTCTCTATTTTGGAATTTTAATTTCCATAATTTACATATTGCTTGGAAAATTCGAGAAAAATTATGGGAAGTATCTCTAGACCAGAGGACCTTAGGAAAATTATGGTTTGACCTAACTCCTCAAAAATAACCCTAATTAGCCTAAATACCTAAAACTAGATTTGAATTAATTAGGAGTAACCACACATTAAAATCGCTTGAAATTAATGCTCTAGTGTCACTTAGGATACAAAGAACCTCACATAAAAATTTGAAGTCAATTAAAAATGATTTAATCCATTAAATGAATTATTTAAGTTGCATGACCATTTTTAAACTTTAAAAATTCATAAAACTCAAAATACATTTAAAAAATTCACTAAATTAGTTTTGAGGCCTCTCTGGGATCAGAGAAGTCTAAGAAACGTAAAATTGTAATTTTCTAAAAATTTCATTTTAAACCAATTTTTAAATATTTTAATAATTAAAAAATTAAAAAAATCACAAAAATATTAAAAATCACAAAAATATCATATTTTGTTCTCTAATCACTCAGGAACCAACCAAATATTTTTTCTAAGTCTCTAGGTAAAGCTATTAAATTTTAAAAGCCTAACGTAATTTTTAATATTAAAAGTGGATTTTCCAAACCTTCCCACTAAAATAAATCTAAAAATTTAAAGAAAAATTATAAAATATAAAATTTATTTCTCTAAGTTTCTTGAGATCAGAGAGATTTAACAAAAATATAAAACTCAATTTTCAACTTTAATTTTATTTTATAATTAATTAACACCTCAAAACTTAAAATAATTACAATAAATAAAATATAATTTAAAAAATCACTAAAATTGGTCCAAGTGGTCCTCTGGTCAATAGGAACATCTCATAACTTTCCTAAAGACAGAAACCTTAGCTTGGTCATGTTGTTGAATTTTCATTGAAAACCTTTATTTTTGAAAAATTAATCATATAAATTAAATTAAAAAGGAAAAAAAATCACTTTTTATCCTCTAATGTCTTAATTGACATGTGAGTGAAGTGACATAAAAATTTCAAGTTCATTTGAGCTCAATTTAGTGAGTTATGAAATGAATATGCTTAAAAGGGCATAAAAGTAATTAAGGATTTTAACCCTAATTAATACTTAAAGCTTAATCAAAGGGAGGGTAAAATATTTGATCTTAATTTTCTCTTGGATGATTGAAACTTAGAGAATTAAAAGGTAGGAACCCATTAATCATTTTTAAATACATCAAAATGAAACTTTAATTAATTATATCATTTAAATTTTGGAAGAATAAATTAAAAATTGGATTATTAAGATTAGGGATATGACTTAAGAAGATATCAATTATTTAATCTAACATCCTTAAATAGATTAATTCAATAATATTCAACTCTTGATTAATTCTAAAAAGAAAAATGATGATTGAAATTAATAATTAAAAAGAAAACAACCCTTAAATAAATTAAAGCTTAAAACATTAAATGATTTAGTAATTAAATTAAAATAAATTTAAACCATTAAATCTAATTTGAAACCACTTAAGAATAGTCTAAAAAAATTAGAAATATTAAATAATCTCAAAACAATTCATAATTAAAAATGTAAAAATCTAACCGATTAAAATTAGCCTAAAGTAATATGATTAATTCAATTTAAATTTCAATCATCAAAATTTAATGAAACTAAATTATTTAAACACTTCTTTCAGCTCAAATAATTTAAAACACTTAAAAGAAAATCAACTTGAACTTTGAAACAGATTATCTTAAATCATCAATTCAACCTTAATCAAAATGGTTAAATTCCTCAACAAAATAATTTGCTCCTGAAGGCTCTCACAATCATAACTCTTAAATGAAGCATCAAGTGAAATGCGACTTCACTCATCGGACAATCAAATGTCCAAGTTCACTAAGCAAGAAACAAAACTTAACTAAATTTTTGGATGATTAATTCACCTGTACAATGAAATTCATTTGAACTCAAAATATTCCCAGAAACAATGAAAAGATGTTTAGGACCTGTCCTAAGCACTTTTTCAATATAATGGGATGTTTTAGAAATACAATAGAACCTAATTGTTCTTTGGTGAATAAAATCATCCTTAATAAAACACAAGGACCTAGACGTCATAGGAATTGACTAGCAATAGGATTAGGATTTTGGTAGATAACCAGAACCTTCCCTTAGCTTTATCTAGGTGCTTTCTTTCAAATGTATAAATGCTCTGACATATGTTTTAAGTGCAGCCGGGAATGACGAGAAGACCCTTCAGGTTCACTTTTATTCTATTGCAATTTACTTGTACTATACTTTACTTTTCTTTCTTGCAAACTTGTATGCTAAACAACAATGTCACCCTGCATGAAAACTAAAACTTTTAGGATAGCCACAAAACTGAAACCCAAAACTAAATTAAAAATCAACACAAGATAAAATTCACCGCCACAACATTTAAAAATATAAAATAACTCAAAATTTAATCACAAACAAAACAACAAAACTATAACTATAACTAAATTAAAACGACTCGTTGGATGATCGGGAATCCCTCGGATGATGTAACCCACGTGTTGCTAACGAGATTTCCCATGGTCTAAATGAAAGTGTGGAACTCATTCAGTTGAGTTTAGCAAATTCATTTGGACTAAGTGAATCCGATGAAAATAAAGGTGCCGGATGACGAAATTGTGGGATCTTAATCGGTTCTTCTTAGTCAACTTTAAGATTTATTTTAATTAAAACACTAAGTCATCTCAATCTTCAACTTTTATAAACCAAAACACTTCTCTATTCTCTTGATTGTTACTTTCTAAAACTAAACCTCTGCAACAAGAAGGAGCTTGGAGCACAGTGGGCAGCACAGCCATCTTCGTCAGTAAAACTCGGGTCTACTTCAGCAAAACCTTTCCTATAAATAAATAACCAAGCCATAGGATTTCGAGGTAGTTTTCCTAGTGCAACATAAATCCTCAACTTTCCATTAGGAATTTGCATAATCATGTTATGCAAATTAAGCCCTAACCGGTCTTAGGACTCCGAGGTAGTCGTTTGGTACGACATAAACCCTCACATCTTCAAGGCTAATTATATGATTATGTCATATAAATATAAGTCCTAATTAATTAAAATTGGCAGGATCAAAACATTAAATAAATTCTCAAATTGAAGCCAAACCATATGATAGTTGGGATGTCATCGAAGTTCATTTCTGGTCTGTGACATCCCCTACTTCTCTTCCAATGGATTCCTAAAATAAACTGTTCCAAATTTGAGCTATTCCCTATTGAAATTTCCCAAAGTCCAATTTTTTAAAAACATTAAACTTTGAAATTCTTGAGAGCAAAACCACTGATCATTATCGAGAGTTTTCTTAAGTGTCTTAGAACATTTAAGATGTAATTAACTATAGGGGCTTGCCCTTATAGGGAATTTTAAGAACCCTGGTAATATAAACCCTACTTAATTCCTTTATATTAAGCAGACGAACTTGTCGGCTTATAAAATTGGTTCACACACCAAATGGATGTCACAAATCTTCTAGTTTATTTAATCGAGCCTCATCATTAGGCAGCGTGTCTATTCCTTGGGATAGATACACGGTTTATGATGTGGTGCTTATTTATATAAACTTTTTGGGTGTGAGATTGGTTTGA
The DNA here is from genome assembly GCA_022702705.1 of Papilionanthe hookeriana x Papilionanthe teres. Lineage (NCBI taxonomy): Eukaryota > Viridiplantae > Streptophyta > Magnoliopsida > Asparagales > Orchidaceae > Papilionanthe > Papilionanthe hookeriana x Papilionanthe teres. The sequence goes on from CM040434.1 coordinate 15,341,100, forward strand.
TTTCATATCTTAAAATTTTAAACTTAAAACTATTTTCAAAAAGCCAAATGCTACTTTTCAAATTATATATATATATATATATATATATATATATATATATATTTAAATTAAAATTTAAAATTCACCGACAACTTCTGTTTGCGACCCCTTTTCAAAATACAACATATAACCTATAAATATGTCGACAATTTCTGGCGACTCCGCTGGATATGAGTTCCTCTCTCCATTTTTATCAGATGGTTTTACTTTCATAAATTGGTAGTGAGTCCATGCCCCTTATGGACCAAACTACCATTCTTTTCGTTGGCATGCCACGTTCATTTTTGTCTTGAACGGGTATAGTCAACTCCTTTTGGATTTTGGAGCCACTGTTTAGACACCCCTAAAAAGAGAGGTTCCGGAATCCTTTTACCTCTTTGAGGTGGAGTGGACCCCCAATAGGTGTTAGCTTAAGAGCGGTTCCTCCAGTTGAGAAGTCTTGTTAGACTCTCTCTTCCTTTCCAGTTTCTAGATTAGGTCCCTTACCTTTCCTTTAACCTTTCCCCTTTTAATTTGTTTCGTTCTTAATGAACAAAACTTTTAATAGACAAACCCTTTAATAAATGAACTTTTCTTAAAAAAACCATAAATACACGATTAAAACGAGAATTTGAATTTCTTTATAAAGAAAACTAAGAAAAAGATAAATGGAAATGTGTTCAGACTTTTTTTTGGAGAAATTCCTCTCTTTTTTCGTCCTGACGAAAGGGAGCATAATTTGCAACTGACGCTCAGAATCTACCCTGCAGAAGATGTCTGCACCGAAGCTGATTTTCTCCTTCACCAACAGGATATACTTAGTTGTCTACAAGGACGAGCTGCCTAACGATGCGGTCTTTCGTTTTGGACAAGAGTTCGATAATACAGAGATTAAGTTCGTCGATGTTACTCTTTTCGCGCTAATGAACAAGGTACCAGAAACTGAGAAATCCATAATTGAGTTCAACCTGAAGTCGACTCAAGAGTTCCCTCCTCAGCAAAGGGTCCCAGCTGAACGAAACACTGCTGTTCATAGGAGGTTAGCTGCTACCCCCATAACTGCCATCTCTACCCCCACCGGTCTAGTCATTACTGCACTTACCCTGGCTCCCGCCAAACTGAAAGGAAAATTAGTCCAAGTCAGTGATGAGCCTGTTACCGTGAAGGGTTCAGATTTCGCAGAAATACTGTCTGTCTTTGAGATAGGGTCCAGCTCGAGAGTTATACCCTTAACTCGGACTCAAAGAAGAAATAAGAACATAAAGATCACCAAGATTAAGAAGACCAAGGCTGCTGAAGTTGCTTTTCTGGAAAAGATTCCTGAGGAAGAAGAAGAACTGCCTGAGATCCCACCACTATTGGAAGGGAGTAGGTTCCACTCTCTCTCTAATGCATCCGATGAAGAAGATGCTCGAAGGATCGCTGCTGCGTTACCCCGACCTGCATACTACAACGATTGTAAGAAGAAAGAGATTAAGACTACGCTGCTTACCCGTCTGCGAGCAGTAGTAGAGAAATTAGCTAAGAAGGAAGGTTGCCCCGTGTTAGAGATTCTGAGAGGAATGGGACGAGTACCAGCTAGATCCCGCCTTGGACCACGAGTAAACCCTATCACTTCCCCAGAGAGGCCAAGGAAGAAAGTGCAAGCTAGTGAGAGAAGTTCGCCTGTTGTTGTATCAGGTCACCATATTAGGGAGGACACCACCTACCGACATACAGCTGACAAACCATCAGGTCCTAGAACTCCTACTACAAGAAGGATGGTGTGGCAACCTATTATTGCTGAACCGTTACCGACAGAGCGCTCTGGAAAGAGAAGTCTCGTCAGAGAGCCTGAACCTGAAGAAAGTGCTACTGCATTAAAGAAAACTCCTGAAAAAGAACTTCAACAGTCGTCGCCTGACAACCGCGAGACCATTTGGAAAAGACCACTTGAGGATGCCATAGGAAAGCTAAGAACTGACATCCAATGGCTGGCAAAAGAAAGAAGAGAACTGGGAAATGAAGTGGATTTGTCAGAATTCATGGATGAAGAATGTGCTGAGATCAACATGGTCGAAACTCGAGTGTCGTCAGCTCTGCAGGGAGCTCCATCAACTTTAGAAAGATATGAACCAGAAGCGATGAGAGCACGTCTTTAAGAAAAAGATAACACGATCTCTCAGATGGCAAAGAAGATGGAGGAGATGGCGGCCGCCTTAGCCACTCTCCAGAGTCAGCTTCAACCTCAGAAGGAAATGCCCTTGGAAGTCATTCACATCACGGATGGAGGAAAGGAAGTTACATCAGTCAATGGAGATGAACAACCAAAGAAAGATTCAGCGCAGAGCATGATTCCCGAAAAGGATATTAAGAATATGGTGGAACAGCAGGTGCGAGAAGCCTTAGCCCAGCCTAAGAGTGGATCATCTATTCAGATGGGTAGACCCTACCTTGAGGAATTTGATGCAGTCCAATACCCGATGGGCTTCGTACCACCTCTGTTTAAGACTTTCGACGGTACGGGAAACCCCCGGCAGCATGTCGCACATTTTCGTGCTAGTTGCTGCAATGCCGGTGGGAGCGACGCTTTGCTCTTTCGTCAGTTTGTCAGCAACTTGTCAGGGATTACCTTCGATTGATATGTAAAATTGCCGAACGGTTCAGTCAAGACCTTTGTAGAATTGGAAAACCTCTTCGTTAAGCGATTTGCCGGGGCTCAGCACCACATCACTATCCGTGATCTAGTGGTGGAGCAACAGAAACTGAACGAAATTTTAGTAGATTACATACTTCGATGGAGGAACTTAAGTATGAAGTGTGAATCACAGTTTCAGGAACAACATGCAGTCGGTATCCTACTAAAGAGTACACATGGCCCGATAGCACTTCTCCTCAAAGGATTCACAATTAAGACTTTCAAGAAGTTGCTTAGCAAGGCCGGGAGCTTGTAGGAGGAGGCAAAACAACTGAGTTTCATTGATAAGACTGATAAGAAGAAGCCGGTAAAGGCATTTGAAAAAAAATTCGGGATTGTCGCGACAGTGGATAAAGGTAAGCATCCAGTGCAAATATAGCCAGAGCGGCCACAACCAAGTTATCAACCACCGCAACGAACTTATCAACAACCTCAATAGAGCTATCAACAGACTTGACCGAGCTATCAATCATGGCAGGATGACCAACCGCCACCTCGTCCACCACGTGCCCTGAAGGAACTTCTGATGTTTCACTGTTTGATGAAGACGCCCGACTTTCAACTACCAGAGCCTAGAAAGCCAGAGGAAGTTGACAAGAAAGATCATCTGAATTATTGTCCCCACCATAGGATGGTCGGACATAAGATAGAAGACTACTTCACCTTCAAGAATTGGCTCGAGGATAACCTCTGGAAAGAGAACATAACGATCCTGAAGGAATACATGAAGGAGCTCCAAAAAGGAGGTTCCATCAATGTTATTTCAACGTATCCTATCGTTCCGATAGACCCATACACGACCGATGATGGATGGAGTACTATCTGGAAGAAGTCTTCGAAGGGAATTTTGCATCACATCCAGGCCGCTTCGGCGCGCGCTTCAGCTCAGAGTTTGAAACCTGCCGAGCTGGCACAATCGCTTATGATTGAAGAACCACCATAGAAGGAGGAGAAGATCGTGGAATAAGAGAAGACCGAGGCTCTGAAGGGTAGACTATGGGCTGCTTTTCCTAGGATGATTGTTTCTGATTTGGGAGAAAAATCCGTCGGACCTCTGACTCTGTATGATTATCTGCTTTCCCCAGCGGGATCTTATAATGATAAGAGTTTTGGTGTTGGCTACATTTTAGCTGTTTCTAACGATTACATAACTAACGACAACCAACCGAACCTCGATTTTGATATGAACAACAATTCTCAAATCATATAAAACCTCAATGACCACGACGAAGGAGAAGATGTTCACAAAAATGGCTATGAAAGCTCAAGAAGCGACGAGTCCGTTTGTGAATTCTGAGGAGCTCCGATCATGATAGAATTAGAGTTGTCAGATTTTGAAGCAACTCTAGAAGAGTCAGTCGTTCTGATTCAAGAGGAGACACTGGCAGATCCAGCACCAGATTCAGAAGAAAAAATATAAGTTAATATAAGAAGTGGAAAAGTTTTACCCCCGAGAATGGGTCCAAAGGATAAGGGAAAGTAGGTGGTTGCTCAGGAAGAGCCAACCCCAGCGGAGGAATTGCCTATTCGGGAAGAAATTCAAGAACCTGGTAATAAAGTGGATTATAACATGCTAGCCCATCTTAGGAAGCTACCAGCCAAACTAAGCATCTACGACGCTCTGATCCTGTCAAAGGAGATGAGGGAAACTCTGATCAAGGCCTTACTTGATCCAGAAATCTGCTTAGCTCCAATGGCCGGTAATTCCTTAGATGAGGTTTGCTCGTTGAAAGGACAACGCGGTGTTACCTTCACGGACAATGATCTACTACTCGAAACAGCTGATCACAATCGACCGTTGTACATTTTAGTCTCCATCAGAAAGTTTACGCTCTCCAGGGTGTTAGTTGATCCGGGAGCATCGATCAACATAATGAACCTTCGAACATTAGCATATTTGGAAATTGATGCCCGCGACCTCAAAGCAAACAAAATGTTACTGAGAGGATTCAATCAAAAAGGAGAAAGAGCCCTTGGATCGATAACACTATTAATGAAGATCGGTCACTTGGCAAAGACAACAGCAAAGTTCCATATAATTGATTCTGAGACATCGTTCAACGCTCTACTGGGTCGACCGTGGATCCATGAGAACCGGATGGTACCATCATCTCTGCACCAGTACATAAAGTATTATGAAGGAGGACAAGAGTAGTGTATCAAAGGTGATTTGCAACCGTTCTCCGTACACGAGATTGAAATTCACGAAGATGCAGCTTACTACGCGCCTCCGAAGAAAACAATCTTTTCCAGAAATACCATACCAAATGAAGCAAAAGAAGTTCGAGACGACGAAGAACCTGAAATTCTTGTTTAATGATTACTCAACACTCCCTTACGGCGAGATGGTGAGGGTTTCTCTAGAACTCGCACCCGAGGTCGTGGTCGGGGATGAGGCCGTGGAAGAAACGGTGGAACAGTTGAACAAAAGAAACCTGTCATCGATGTTGATTAGGAGAATAGTTCCGAAGAAGAAGAAGTTAAGAAAGAAGTAATGAAGATAAATTAAAAGAAACCCTTGTTCAAGATCTCTCTTGAAGATGAAAAGAATGAAGAATACAAATCAATGTACAAGAAGATTAACCACTATGTACATACTATGACACTGACCCCGATCTGTCCTAATAAGGTCGAGGGTATGGTGGTTAAAGAAGTACATGGTGGCGATGCTAAGCCGATCAAGTTCTACCGTGGTGCTTCCTCTTCCAAAATTGGAAATGATGTACAATTTGAAGATGTTACTTCATCTGAATTAATGGAATTTCCTTTTGAGTGGTATTCTCCCTGTGTTAAAAATTTGATGCAATGTAGTGTTTTACCTAAACAATGGACAAAAGATCAATCACAGCGCTTTGAAAAATTATGGAATGATACCAGTCGACTGCCCAACTTAAAGCATGGTCTTGGATTCGGCACAGTAACGCCAGTCGATAATTCAGAATTCTGCTTGGTTGTCACTTGCGAGCCTAATGAAGACTGCTTAGAAGCTTCAGATGATCTAGAAGATCTACCAATCGGAGACTCCCCACCAGAATTCGAAGAAGAAATAAAATCTACAATAGACGAGTTAATGGAAGTTAACTTAGGTACTAGCGAAGAGCCTAGGCCGACCTTTGTTAGCTCCTTACTCAATAAAGAAGACTCTGAAAACATGATCAAACTATTAATGTAATTCAAGGACTGTTTTGCTTGGAGTTACGATGAAATGTCAGGATTAGCTCCAGAGGTTGCAGTTCACAAGCTAGGAGTGGATCACACTGCCGTTCCAGTCAGACAAGCTCCGAGAAGGATGCGTCTAGAGATTGAACAACAAGTTATAGCTGAAGTTAAGAAGCTAATAGACGCTAAATTTGTCCGTGAAGAACAATATCCAACTTGGTTAGCCAATGTGGTACCAGTCAGAAAGAAGAATGGTCAGATCAGAATCTGCGTGGATTTTAGAGATTTGAATAAAGCATGCCCAAAGGATGAATTTTTGCTACCAATTCCAAAATTGATGATCGACATCACTTCGACACACGGAAATCTTCTCCTTCATGGATGGATCATTAGGATACAATTAGATAAAGATGGCACCGGAAGATGAAAAGCTCATAGCCTTCAGAACGCCGATTGGAATATACTGCTACACAATAATGCTTTTTGGTTTGAAGAATGCAGGAGCGACCTACCACAGAGCAATGAAGAGGATCTTTGATGATCTCATTCACAACCAAGTCGAGTGCTACGTGGATGATGTAGTCATCAAAAGCAAACTGAAAGAAGATCATCTGTGTGATTTAAGAATTGTTTTTCGAGCTATTAAGACAATTTAACCTTAAAATGAATCCCCTGAAATGCGCCTTCGGCGTTACCTCCGAGAAATTCTTAGGATTTGTTGTCCAACATCGCATAATTGAAATCGATCCAAAGAAGATTAAAGCTATCTTAGAAATGCCGCCTCCCAATACTTTGAAACAACTACAATCTTTCCAAGGGAAGTTGGCATATCTTTGACGCTTTATCTCGAACTTGTAAAAAAGGTGTCAGCCTTTTGTTGCTTTGGTTAAGAAGGATGCCAAGTTGAATTGGGACTTCAAATGTCAACATGCCTTCGATGACATCAAACGATATTTAATGACACCTCTTGTCTTAGCAGCCCCAGTCTCGGTTAGACCGTTGATACTTTATACCGCGGCTTTAGACGACTCCCTTGGGGCCCTGCTAGCCCAGGTCAATGACGAGGGAAAAGAAAACGCTCTCTACTACTTAATTCGTCGTCTAATTCCAACGGAAGTAAATTATACCCCGATTGAGAAGCATTGTTTAACCCTGATCTTCACCGCTCAAAAGCTCAGGCATTACATGCTTTCTCATAAGGTCAACCTTGTCTTGAGAGTTAATCCATTGCAATATTTGATGACTCGACCGACGCTTTGCGACAGACTTGCCAGGTGGTCGATGATACTATTGCAATTCGATATAACTTTTGTCCTACTTCGTGCCGTTAAGGGACAAGTCCTAGCAGACTTCCTCGCAGTGCACCCTTTACCAGCAGAATCGCCTCTCAACGACGACTTGCCAGATGAGCAGATAATGAGCTTAGAAGACCCCGATGATCAGTGTTGGGAATTGTTCTTCGACGGAGCATCCTCAGCACAGAAAGACAAAGAATTGCAAACGATAGTGCTCGGTAAAGCAGGAATCAAATTAATATTTATAACACCGGAGCGGGGGATGTTAAGGTACTCCTGCCATCTAAAAGAACCAAGCACGAATAATGAAGCAGAATACGTAGCACTTATAATCGGGTTGGAGTTAACCATTTAGATGGGGATAACAGACATTAACATCTATGAAGATTCTCAGTTGATCATTCAACAGATCGCCGGACAGTACAGAATTTTGAAACCAAGGCTTGAGCAGTACTTTCAGTATGCAATGAAGTTGTTAAAGCAGATTCTGAATGTAACAATCTACAAGATTCCTAAAAGAGAAAATACTCTCACAAATGCATTAGCCTACCTTGCAAAAGAGTTTGCCTGCTTACAGGATGAGTTAGTTCAAATGTAAGTTCAGGGACGACAGGTCCTCTCACAGCTCGACATAGATGCAATACACAAATCAAAAAAAGAAGTAGAATTAGTTGCAACAGTGACAGAAACTACATGAGATTGGCGGCGGCCATTAATAGACAACCTACAAACAGGAAACCTACCAGACGATAAGTCATTAGCCCATCAAATCAAGAAAAGAACTCTGTCTGACGCATTAATAAACAATACATTATATAGAAGGTATTTTGATTAGATGTGGCTAAGGTTCCTGAGCGAGTCCGAGGCTCATGAAATTGTTAAAGAACTGCACTCAGTACTTTGTGGACCTCATCAGTCAGGTCCGAAGATGAAATTAAAGATTAAGAGACTAGGGTACTACTGGCCCTTAATGATGATCGACTGCCTGAAGGTTGCTAAAAGTTGTCACCAGTGCCAAGTGCATGGAGTGGTTCTACATCAACCTCTGAATGTGCTACATCCCACAATCGCATCGTGGCCAATTGAGTGTTGGGGCACAGACATTGTGGGTCCGATAGAACTGCCTTCTTCAAGAGGACATCGCTTTATCCTTGCAGCTACAAATTACTTTTCCAAATGGGCAGAAGTTATACCGCTCAGAGAAGTGAAAGCACATCACGTACTACAGTTCTTCAAAAATCAAATTGTCTACCGTTTCAGGGTATCATACATAATTATCTCAGATAATGGGTCAGCATTCAGAAGCACAAAGATCAACAATTTTGTCAAAAGGCACATGATTGATTGGCGCTATTCGACAATCTACTACCCAAGAGAAAACGACATGGCCGAGGCTTTTAATAAAACTCTCGTCCAAATTCTAAAGAAAACTTTGGACGACAACACAAGAAATTGGTATGAGAAGTTGTTAGAAGCCTTATGGGCCTACAGAATGACTTTCAAAACACCTACTCAGTCTTTGCCTTACGCTCTAGTGTACGGGTCTGAGGCCATCTTGCCCTTGGAAGTTCAGCTTCCATCTCTCAGAGTTGCAGTTGCAAACAAGATCACTATAAAAGTGAACGCCAAATTACGATTAGAAGAATTACAAAGCTAGGAAGGGAAACGACTTTCAGCACAAAGAATCTGGAACTGTATCAAGCCAAGATGATCCAGGTCCATGATAAATTGGTTCGCCCAAGTACATTCAAAGTTGGTGACTTGGTTCTAGTTCTTAGGAGACCTATTCTTGCACACCGCAAGATAGGAGGTAAATTTGAACTAACTTGGGAAGGGCTGTTCGTGGTTGAAACAATCTACTCAGGAGGTTCTTGCTAACTGGTGAATTGCATGGAGAACGACCTATGATTCCAATCAACGGACGATATTTGAAGAAGTATTAAGCAACCTGATGTTTCGAAGGATGAACTTTAAAAAATGAAGTCTCATTCCTACAAGCACGGGTGGAGTAATCATTTATAACTGGGTTCGAACCCAAAATATAAAAATGGATGAGAAAAAATCATTAACAAAAAAATGTGTTAAAAAATATGTGAAATCATAATAATAAAATTTTGATCCTTCCTTTTAAGTCAAGCTCACTCCTGATCTTTCCTTATCTTTTCCTACTCTTATTAAAATTTGAAAGAAATGAATAAGAATTTTTCATTGATAAGTGATTTTTCTTATTGTTCTCATTCTTAGTACAACCCCTGATCCTTTTCTTATTTTTCGCAGGAAAATGTTGAACGGGTGGTTGGTTTAGAACTTTAAGAATGGCGTGAGTCTAGCACTCGACAAAAAGAATATAAAGGATGGGGCCGTGATTGAGATCAATTCTGATTTCACACCGGCTGGGCTATAGTACAAGGAAACTGATTGGACCCCGATCGACCGAGAATAGTTACGCATCGAGATAGTAATGAAATTAGGTGGCCCGAGTCAGCCAGCTACCGATAAGAAAAGGAAAGTAAACACCGCTCAGATGACTGGAGCAGACAAGAAAGTTAAGTCCGTGGTTGCTACAGCAGAGGGCAGGCTTGTCAGCGCCATGCTCACAGAATTTCAAGAGGTAAGGAGAGCTACTCTCACTCCTACCCAACAAAGAAACAAGAACCGCCGCATTCGCAAGATACTGAGCAAGTTAGCAGCAGACCAAAATAAAGAGACAGTTGCTACCGTCAGTACAAATACTTCAAGGAAATCGGTTCATCAGGAACTAGGAAAGAGGAGATAAACTCCAAGAACAACAGAAAGGATGAAAGAAATCTTGAGGAAAACAGAAACAGAATCAGCGCTACGACGCCAGACAGATGCACCAGCTTTGAAAAGTCTTGTTGAGAAAGTAACCTCGGAGGATATCCTGACATAAACTATCCCCGAGGAGCTGAGACATGCAAGAGAACGTGCTGGGGTTGAACCGTACATTAAACAGTACATTACCAGACCTCGCCATTGCAAATAATTTTGGAATACGAGCTGGTGAGATTGCAGAAAGTTGAAAGAAAACTTTTGAATATTTTGAAAGAATTCAAGGCAAGAGGATCAATATCCTGGAGGGCCTTGAATTGCATACGGATGTACTCTCAGACTACAAGCAGCAGTAGATTGTGGACTGCGTCATCGAGCTTCAAAGAAAGGGTCGAGCTGGTTGTTTGAGAGAGAAGACCTACTCAGAACCTCGAAGATGGATGAAAGAAAAAGGAAGAGTTACAATCCAGTGCAGGTGTTGCTAGAACTTCGCCGAGGACAGAAAGGGAAATCCACCAGGGATACTCCGTCGTAGTGAGGTGGATTTGATGCCATGAATTATCAAGAAGATGGTAAAAAGGATGGTGACATGGATGGTATGCCTGCAGATTGCATACCCAACAGCTACATCATTAACATATACAAGGAGGGCGACTGCATACCGCCACACATAGATCATCATGACTTCGTTAGACCTTTCTGAACGGTGTCTTTTGTCAACCAGTGTAACATCATGTTTGGATCTAACCTCCAGATAGCAGGCTCCTACCGGTAGGTTCCGTCTTGATGTTAAAAGGAAATGGAGCAGACATAGCAAAACACTGCATTCCAGAGGTGTCTGTTCAGCAGATCTCCGTCACTTTCAGGAGGATGGACGACAGCAAAATGCCTTTCCACTTTCAGCTAGATCCAGAATTAGAGAGCCTTCGACCCTACTAGATGTGAGCTACATGGGAGATATCACACCTCCAATGCACATCCGAACGACATTTCCTGCCAAGGATGGCTTGGAAGGTGATGTTATTGTCCATGTGTCTCAGTATTCAGACATGGATTTCGACAGATGCTTTTGGAAGAAAATCACAAGAGTCTTACACAATCTGTTTTTGGATTTATGTGGATTGTATGAGATACTAAATTTTCAAGGAAAATATCATCAAGTTTTGGATCAAGCTATATGATGTATTTTCAACAAATTGGAATGGAAACGACCATGTCGTGTTTTTCCTTCACCTCTTTTGTGCAAATTGACTGGGAAACGCCATTAAGTTAAATGAACTTCGAACGAAGAACGAAAAGAAAAGAAAATGAATAAAGAACTATTTTTAAGAATCCGAATGTCAAAACGAACTACAAATTAACACGAACTCTAAATGGACAAAAATGAAATTGAATCACTAAAGCAAATGAAACGAATCTAAATCTCGAATTGAATTCCGATCTGAATCCGTCAATTTGAATCTTTTAACTGAAATCCATTTGAAGCTCCTTTGAACCCTCTTTTGAGTTGATTCTTCCCCACAGAAGACTTCACCTTCAATTTCAAACTTCTAAACTCTTTCATTGTCCTGAAACCCTTCCGACTCTCCACGATCGCTTTCCTCTTTTGGGAAGGTCGACTGAGTCTACTGACACAGAACCACAAAATTTTTGATTTGGTTCTGATGGCATGGATTCACATCCTTCACCAAACAATCAAACTTTAATCAACTCTCTCGGGATGTGAAACACTTTCATGTCTCATCCCAATCTTCCACTAAACTAAGATTTCCACAGAATCTTCAAAAAATTGAAAAACCAACTTTTTGGGATTGGTACCTAAATTCTAGCATCCTTCTTAGGCTGGTACCTAAATTCCAGTTCTCATTTCAAGGTCAATACTTAAATTTCGATTCTCTTTTCTAAATTTTTGCCAATCCCGCATCCTTCCGAGAAACTTTTCTGTATTCTAAACCTCCGACTTGGATATAAGACCGACAAGACATCCTAATCTCAGTGTCCACCAATCACACACACTTTCCGAGAAACTTTTTCGCAACCTAATCTCCGACTTGGGTATAAGACCAACAAGGCATCCTAATCTCGATGTCCACTAATCTCGCACTCTTTTCGAGAAACTTTTTTGCATCCTAATCCTCCGACTTGGGTATAAGACCGACAAGGCATCCCAATCTCGGTGTCCGCTAAATTCACATTCTTCCGAGACTGGTACCTAACTTCCAGTTCTCACCCTTTTCGAGGTCGGTACCTAACTTCAGAATCTCTTCCGAGACTGGTACCTAACTTCCAGTTCTCACCCCTTTCACAATCGGTACCTAATTTTTGATTCTCTCCTTGAGGCTGGTACCTAAATTCCAGTTCTCTTTGCAATCTCGAGATTGGAACCTAGGTTCCAATTCTCATTTTAAATCCAGAACTCCTACGAAATCCATCTTGGAATAAATCTGAAATCAAATTTCAATCAAAATTTTGATTAAGTCAAAATTCAAATTTAAAATTGAAACTTGAAAAAAAAACGAAACAAATTTAAAATCCGATCTCTTGAAATCTTGTGATTTGAAATTCACCTCCTTTTCCCCAGCGAGAGTTATAGAATCTTCAGTCTTGGAGATTTTCCCGGTACTCCCCAGTGGAAATTTTCTACCCTTTATTCTAAGGGTGTCACTTAGACGTATGTGTTGGTTTTATTGATCTCTTCGGTCAACGCCAATACGCGCGGTGTGCTTGGTTAGCACACCACACCTATTGGAGTTCCATTTGTTGACCTCATTTTTGGTGAGGTCTGATCTCTCTCCTTAGTGATAAGGATCTAGCCATAGGACTTCTCCTTGACTATCCTAGAAGACTAAAGATGGAACCCACCACTTAGAAATTCAAACACCTCTTAACTCTTCTTGAACCCCACAGATGATCATAAACCTCCAAGCCTCCTTGGAAGGTTAAAAGTCAAATGTGGAGGTTCAATAATGAATTCCTATAGGATGCTCAAGCCTTAGGAAAACCCTGGGTGGCCTGGTCTTGGTGAGGTGTGGTTTGCACACACTACACTCTCACACCCATCCTAAACCCTGAACCCTCCTTACCCAATCTTGACTCCTGGTTCATTGGAGCACTCATATGGCTAAGCCCAAACCCCTAGCCCTTGGCTAAGAGGGTTAGGAACAACCTATGAGATGTTCAAAATGGGCACTTCTTGGTCCATGGCTCACTTTAAGCTTGCCCATTCCCCTCTACCATGATCAAATTTCATTTTTGCCAAAATTCCTGGTTTTGATATTGGGTCCTTAAACTTACTCAAAATTACATAAATTGCCCCTACAACCCCAAAACTCTCCAAAATTTCTTAAAAATTACCCAAAATTCCTAAAAATCCTAAAAAATATTTTGAAATAGTTCCCACCTCTTAAATCCACCAAAAATACCCCAATACCCTCCAAATAACCTCCAAATACCCTAAAATACCCTTTTGGCCAAAATTCCAAAAATCCAAAAAAATTTCATAAAATCCCAAATATTTCCAATTTTATTTTGTTCAACTACACCATAGGCCAATTTTGCCAATTTAGGCTACTTTTACCAAAATCCCCAATTTGACACATTTTTAACCTAAATGGACCCAATGTCAAACCAAATCAACCCATTTGACCTTAATTTTGATCCAATTCAATTCTAAACTTTAATTCAATATCCTCAATACCAATTAAACCAAATCCAAGCCAAATTTGATTAACATTTCAATTCAATTTTAATTTGAAGCTTAAAGCCCAATTTTGGCCTATGACCCAAACTTGTCCCAAACCAACCCAATTCAACTCCAATTGACCCCAAATATTTTCTAAAATATTCATAACATTTCCCTAAAAAAAACTTGACATTAATCTAGCCCAAATTTTAGTCAAGGTCAAACCCAAGCTTAAGCCTAAATTCACCCCAAATTAAAAGCCCAAAATCCAAACCTAAGCTCTAAAACATTCCAAAAGCCCAAGTTTTCAATCCAAAGCCCACATGACATTCCTCTTCATAATGCATTCAATTAAAATCTTCCCTAAGTTTCAAAGTCATCATTAAACCATTCCAAATCAAGGTTCATCCAAATTTTCATCAAGATATCAAAAAAATCCCAAAATCCTTTCTCATGCAAATGATCCAACTTTTTCCAAGCCAAAGGTGAGCCAAGGAGCCATGCACAAGCCACATGATAGCCATGGGAGATCTTTCCACCTCACCATACCCAAATTGATAAAAGGAAGGAGCCCTTTAATGATTCCCTTAAGGGTGATTAAGCCTTTTCATGACTCTCCTAAATATTGCTTAAGCCTAATTGTACTTGGATTGTGACTTGACCCCACTAATCAAGCTGACCCAACTGGTTTCCCTCAACCTAAAATTAGGCCTTGGGGAGGTGCACCAAGCCTAATCCATGACTTGGGCCATTTTTGACCCAAAATAAACTCTTCCCCCATGCCATTTAAATCAACTTCTTTACACATGGCATCAGCCAATTGAGCTAACAAACTTCAAGCCCTGACCTCATTGACCATGAGGATGACTTGAACCTCGCCGGACCACCACCTGGCTCTCCGGAAACCACGAGGCCGAGAGGCTTGGTTTGATTCAAAAATTCAAAATCTACCTGCTGAGCTGTCCCAACCCTAATGGCCATTATGTCTATTCTTCTCCTCCTCTAAGCAGTTGATCCCAACCACTAATTAGCCCTGGTAAGCCCTTGAGCCATGGCTATTTAAACAGCCAACCTCCACGGCCAAAAGGTTGGCTGAACTGAACTCTCTCAAAACCTCCATCCAAGTGGCCTAAATTTCTCCCCTGACATAGAGAAGAAGTTCCCCACTGTTCTCCTGCCCTCATCCCCATTGATTGAGCTCAATTTCAGAGGTCAATTCTCAGGCCAAAATAGGACACTTCACCACAGTGAGCAAAACCCCAAATTGATCGACCCTACACCATCACCAGACAAAGAGAAAAAGTTCCCCAGTGGAAGCCCCCTCACCAGTCACCCATTTGTGTTGGAGACCAAAGCTTGAAATTGGGTTTGGTGGAAATCATACCTAGGCATTTCACCACTGCTCCAGGCTTCATCCCTAGCTTCCCTAGACTCCAACGAACGTTCCGAACATCTCTGATTGAAGCCTCACTTCTCAGAGCCAAGGTGTTGAACTCCTCCTTCCCGAGAGCTTGTTTTGATTCTCTATTTTGTTTGAAGTAATTTCAAAGCATCATAGCAATATAGATGTGTTTGTCTTGTTGAGACGAGTTCATAGAGCCCAAGATCATGTAATTTGGTTGAGTATCGAGTGAGATCTTAGGGTTAGAAGATGGACGGTTCTCGGGTTAGAACGACTAGGGACGATGAACGGATGCCGTCCATTCGCGCGTGTATTGGACGGAAGGTGGAGATCAAGCCGGACGAGGAGATGGAGCGGAACAGCGGGCCGTGTGGCATCCCACTCAGATGGCAGCGTCAAATGGCAGAGCGACGCGTGTGGCTTCGGCGCTGCCTAGGATGACTCGACGCCGCGCTGGATAAGTAGAAAAATAGGGGATTTTTCTGTTTAATTAATTCAACAAACTTTAAAAAATGCATAACTTTGCATAGAAAAATTTTAAAAATAAAAGAAAAATACCCTCTTGTTCAGTGAACAGAGGAGAATAATGTGAAAAAAGAATTGATCTATTTTGTTGAGTATTTAATTTTTAATTAATTAAACATTAATTTGGGTATTTCAATTCTTCATTTTCATACACAATTCACCATGACATGAGACCATAATGCTTTTATAAACCTAATGTAATTTTTAAAAGCCTAATGTAATTTTAAAAGCCTAATGTAATTTTTAATATTAAAAGTGGATTTTCCAAACCTTCCCACTAAAATAAATCTAAAAATTCAAAGAAAAATTAGAAAAATATAAAATTTATTTTTTTGAGTTTCTTGAGGTTAGAGAGATTTAAGAAAAATATAAAACTCAATTTTCAACTTTAATTTCATTTTATAATTAATTAACACCTCAAAACTTAAAATAATTATAATAAATAAAATATAATTCAAAAAATTACTAGAATTGGTTCAAATGGTCCTCTAGTCAGTAGGAAAATCTCATAATTTTCCTAAGGATAGAAACCTTACCTTGGTCATGTTGTTGAATTTTCATTGAAAACCCATATTTTTCAAAAAATTAATTATATAAATTAAATTAAAAAGGAAAAAAATCACTTTTTCTCCTCTAATGTCTTAATTGACATGTGAGTGAAGTGACATAAAAATTTCAAGTTCATTTGAGCTCAATTTAGTGAGTTATGAAATGAATTTGCTTGAAAGGGCATAAAAGTAATTAAGGATTTTAACCCTAATTAATACTTTAAGCTTAATCAAAGGGTGGGTAAAATATTTGATCTTAATTTTCTCTTGGATGATTGAAACTTAGGGAATTAAAAGGTAGAAACCCATTAATCATTTTTAAATACATCAAAATGAAACTTTAATTAATTATATCATTTAAATTTTGGAAGAATAAATTAAAAATTAGATTATTAAGATTAGGGATATAACTTAAGAAGATATCAATTCTTTAATCTAACATCCCTAAATAAATTAATTCAATAATATTCAACTCTTGATTAGTTCTAAAAAGGAAAATGATGTTTGAAATTAGTAATTAAAAAGAAAACAACCCTTAAATAAATTAAAGCTTAAAACATTAAATGATTTAGTAATCAAATTAAAATAAATCTAAAACATTAAAACTAATTTGAAACCACTTAAGAATACTCTAAAACAAATTTGAAATATTAAATAATTTCAAAACAATTCATAATTAAAAATGTAAAAATCTAACCGATTAAAATTAGCCTAAAGTAATATGATTAATTCAAATCAAATTTAAATCATCAAAATTTAATGAAACTAAATAATTTAAACACTTCTTTCAGCTCAAATAATTTAAAACACTTAAAAGAAAATTAACCTGAACTTTGAAACTAAATTATCTTAAATCATCAATTTAACCTTAATCAAAACGGTTAAATTCCTCAACAAACTAATTTTCTCTTGAAGGCTCTCACAATCATAACTCTTAAATGAAGCATCAAGTGAAATGTCACTTCACTCATCTGACAATCAAATGTCCAAGTTCACTGAGCAAGTGACAAAACTTAAATAAATTTTTGATGATTAATTCACCTGTATAATGAAATTCATTTGGACACAAAATATTCCCATAAACATTGAAAAGATTTTTAGGACCCGTCCTAAGCACTTTCTCAATATAATGAGATGTTTTAGAAGAACATTTGAACTTAATTATTCTTTGGTGAAGAAAATCATCTATAATAAAACACAAGGACCTAGACATCATAGGAATTGACTAGCAATAGGATTAGGATTTTGGTAGATAACCAGAACTTCCCTTAGCTTTACCTAGGTGCTTTCTTTCAAATGTATAAATGCTCTGACATGTGTTTTAAGTACAGCCGGGAATGACGAGAAGACCCTTTAGGTACGCTTTTATTTTATTGCAGTTTACTTACTTGTACTGTACTTTACTTTTCTTTCTTGCAAACTTGCATGCTAAAGAACAATTTCACTGTGCATGAAAATTGAAACTTTTAGGATAGCCACAAAACTGAAACTCAAAACTAAATTAAAAATCAACACAAGATAAAATTCACCGCCACAACATTTAAAAATATAAAACAACTCAAAATTTAATCACAAACAGAACAACAAAACTACAACTACAATTAAATTAAAACGTCTCATTGGATGATCGGGAATCCCTCGGATGATGTAACCCACATGTTGCTAACGAGATTTCCCACGGTCTAAATGAAAGTGTGGAACTCATTCAGTTGAGTTTAGCAAATTCATTTGGACTAAGTGAATCCGATGAAAATAGCGGTGCTGTGATGACACAACCGTGGGATCTTAATCGGTTCTTCTTAATCAACTTTAAGATTTGTTTTAATTAAAACACTAAGTCATCTCAATCTTCAACTTTTCTAAACAAAAACACTTCTATCTTCTCTTGATTGTTACTTTCTAAAACTAAACCTCTGCAAAAACAAGGAACTTGGAGCATAGTGGGTAGCACGACCATCTTCGTCAGCAAAACTCAGGTCTACTTCAGCAAAACCTTTCCTAGAAATAAATAGCCAATCAATAGGATTTAGAGGTAGTTTGCCTAGTGTAACATAAATCCTCAACTTTCCGTTAGGCATTTGCATAATCATGTTATGCAAATTAAGCTCTAACCGGTCTTAGGACTCCGAGGTAGTCGTTTGGTACGACATAAACCCTCACATCTTCGAGGCTATTTATATGATTATGTCATATAAATATAAGTCCTAATTAATTAAACTTGGTAGGATCGAAACATTAAATAAATTCTCAAATTGAAGCCTAACCATAGTTGGGAAGTCACGGAAGTTCATTTCGGGTCTGTGACATCCCCTACTTCTCTTCAATTGGATTTCTAAAATAAACTGTTCCAAATTTGAGCTATTCCCTATTGAAATTTCCCAAAGTCTAATTGTTTGAAAACCTTAAACTTTGAAATTCTTGAGAGCAAAACCACCGATCATTATCGAGAGTTTTCTTAAGTGTCTTCGGACATATAAGATGTAATTAACTATAGGGGATTGCCCTTATAGGGAACTTTAAGAACCCAGGTAATATAAACCCTGTTAATTCCTTTATATTAAGTAGGGGAACTTGTCTGCTTATATAATTGGTTCACAGACTAAACGGATGTCACAAATCTTCTAGTTTATTTAATCGAGTCCCATCATTAAGCAGTGTGTCTATTCCTCGGGATAGACACACAGTTTATGATGCGGTGCTCGTTTATATAAACTATTCGGGTTGTGAGATTGGTTTGATTTCATATCTTAAAATTTTAAACTTAAAAATTATTTTCAAAAACCAAATGCTACTTTTCAAATTATATATATATATATATTTAAATTAAAATTTAAAATTCATCGACAACTTCTGTTGGCAACCCCTTTTCAAAATTCAACATATAACCTATGAATATGCCGACATTGCATTGTAAATAAATTTCTTCTTTTATTGTGTCGTCAATCCATACAATAAAAGATCATTAACAATATAGTTAACTATGTCTGCGTACCACAGTATTTGCTTTTCATTAATAATATATAACTTTCCATTAATAAAATTTTATATCACTTTCAAAATTAAATGATTTTTCATGTTCAAGTCTAGATAAATGATCAACTAATTGATTTTTTGATCCCTTCCTATCTACTATAACAAAGTCAAATACTTGCATTATAAGTATCCAGCTAATTAATCTTGGTTTCACGTCCTTCTTTTGCAACAAAAGTTTTATAGCAGAGTGATTTGTATGAACAATACATTTAGCGCCAATAAGATCTGGTCTGAATTTATCAAAAACATATATAATTTTTAAAAATGCTTTTTCAATAGTGGTATAATTAATTTGAGATTCATTCAAAGTTTTACTAGCATAATATATAACCTTAATATCTTTTCCCTAAAACAGCTCCAATTGCATAATCACGAGCATCACACATTAGCTCAAATGGTTTCTCCTAATCAGGAGAAACTATTATAGGAGCAGTGATTAATTTTTCCAAAGGTATTAATGAACTCTTGGTTAAAATCAAATTTTGTGTCAAATTTTATGTCTTTTTCTAAAATTTGGCATTAGCTATTTTGAAAAATCTTTAATGTATCATTTGTACAAACTAGGATATCCTAAAAAACTTCTAACCCCTCTCATTGTAGTAGGAGGAGGCAGTTGAGCTATGATTGGATCTACTTCCATACCATTTTCAGAAATTTTATGCCCAAGTACAAATCCTCTTGCAACCATAAATTGACATTTATCCCAATTTAATACTAAATTTTTCTTTTCACATCATTCTAAAACTTTTTCTAAATTATATAAATATAATTCAAATGAAGTTTCAAATACTGAAAAATCATCCATAAAAACTTCTATCCCTTTTTCAATTAAATCACAAAAAATAGACATCATACATCTTTAAAATGTTGCAGGTGCATTACATAAATTAAAGGGAATTCGTCTAAAAGCGAAAGTACCATAAAGAACTGTGAAAGTTGTCTTATCTTGATCCTCAGGAGCAATAGGAATTTGATGATAACCAGGATATCCATCCAAAAAGCTGAAATATCTGTGTCCAGCTAGCCTATCCAACATTTGGTCCATGAGAAAGTGATATTTCCTAGTGACATAATTTAATTTTCTATAATTGATACAAATTCAGCAACCAGTGACTTGTCTTGTTGGTATCAATTCATCTTTCTCATTTACAGCTACAGTCACACCCCTTTTTTAGAAACACAGTGAATTGAGCTAATCCAAGCGCTGTCCGAAATAGGATAAATGATTTCGGTATCTAACCATTTTAAAATTTCTTTCTTAACTACTTGTTTCATCATATGATTTAAACTTCTTTGATGATCAGCTCTAGGCTCATGATGTTCTTCCAATAAAATTATGTGCATACAAATTGATAGACTAATTCCTTTGATATCAGCTAATGTCCATCTAAAGGCTTTCTTATATTTTCTTAAACTTTCTATAACTTCAGTTCCTGTGATTTAGTTAACTCTGAGGATACTATAACAGGTAATTGATACGGGCGGTGATGGCGATGCGGGTCAGACCGTCGCCGCTCGGGTGGCGTCGCCGTCAAGATCATCGATGTCGGGATGTCAATGTCATGGAGTCACCACTCTATTTTGATATTGCCCTAATCTTATTTCTGTGAATCCTATAAAGGAATCAAGAAATTTAGGGCTAATATAAAATAGAGAAAAAGAAAATGTTTTGTGATTAATGTTGATCACTAGTTTTCTAGAAATTTTTATTTTTACGGAAAGATGTACCCACTATCAATCCCAAATGTCATTGTGTTGTGTCGTTTTCATGTCATGTTGTTTTGTTTGTCAAAAGTTTTAGGTTTTGTGGCTAACCTAAAAGTTTTGGTTTTGTCATTGTTCTCGATTTCATTATTTTATTGAAAGCTTTAGATTTTGTGGCTAACCTAAAAGTTTTGGTTTTGTCATTATTGTCGATATCGTTGTTTTGTTGAAAGTTTTAGGTTTTATGGCTAACCTAAAAGTTTTGGTTTTGTCATTGTTCGTCCAGAATGTCGTCCTGCAAAACAGAGTTGGCACACCCTATAACATGCAAAGGAAATCTAAAAGAAACTTATCTTCACTCTGCAAAGAAAATATTGTCAAATAGTGTCACATTTTTGTCTCAGAATTTTGTAGGATGTTTTGATTTAACATATCCTGAATGTCGGTTAATGTCATTTGAAATATTTTGATTGATATCTTTGTTTGTCAAATTTGCATTTGAAATGCCAATTTATGTCAAATTTTGTTTGAAATGTCAAATTTATGTCGATTATGTTTGAAATGTCAAATTTATGTCAATTTAGGTGTTTAGAATGTCAAATTTATGTTGATTTTGTCAAAGAAATGTTTGAAATGTCCAATTTATGTCAATTTTATCGATTAAATGTTTGGAATATCAAATTTATGTTGATTTTGTCGATGAAATGTTTGGAATATCGATTTTGGTTTGAAATGTCGAATTTATGTCGGTTATTTTGATTTACGTTATGTCGATTTTGGTTTGAAATGCCGAATTTATGTCGGTTATGTCGATTTTGGTTTGAAATGCCAAATTTATCTCTTGACTTAAGTTTAAACTTAAATCTTGAGTTCATGTATGTTTTCACTTTAGTTGGATTAGATTAACTTGAGTTCATGTCTGCTTGAACTTAAGTTAAAAGTTTAAAGTTAGATTCAATATAGATTGAATTAACTTAAGTTCTTGTTTGGTTGAACCTAAGTTAAATTCAATGTTGATTGAATCTAATTAATTTAAGTTCATGTTTGTTTGAACTTAAGTTAAAGGTTTAAAGTTAGATTCAATATAGATTGAATTAGCTTGAGTTCATGTTTGGTTGAACCTAAGTTAGATTCAATGTTGATTTAATCTAATTAACCTGAGTTCATGTCTGTTTAAACTTAAGTTAAAGGTTTAAAGTTAGATTCAATGTAGATTGAATTAACTTGAGTTCATGTTGTGTTGTACCTAAGTTAAAGGTTGAACTTGGGTTCATGTTGAATTGAACCTAAGTTAAGTTTATTTTGGGTTTGGGTTTGATTAAACCTTAGTTAGTTAAGGTTTAATGATTTAATTAGGTCTAATGTGTTAAACCTAATTAGGATTTATGTTTGATTAAACCTTAGTTATTTAAGGTTTAATGGTTTAATTATGTCTAATGGGTTAGATCTAATTAGGGTTTATGTTTGATTAAACCTTAGTTAGTTAAGGTTTAATGGTTTAATTAAATCTAATAGGTTAGACCTAATTAAGGTTTAGGTTTGATTAAACTTTAGTTAGTTAAGGTTTAATGGTTTAATTAGGTCTAATGGGTTAGACCTAATTAGGGTGTAGGTTTGTTTAAACCTTAGTTAGTTAAGGTTTAATGGTTTAATTAGGTATAATGGGTTAGATCTACTTAATGTTTAGGTTTGATTAAACCTTAGTCAGTTAAGGTTTAATGGTTTAATTAGGTCTAATGGGTTAGACTTAATTAGGGTTTATGTTTGATTAAACCTTAGTTAGTTAAGGTTTAATGGTCTAATTAGGTCTAATGTGTTAGACATAATTAGGGTTTAGGTTTGTCTTAACCTAATTTTTAAGGAGGTTAATTAAGTTTAATATGTCCTTAAACTTAATTAAAGGTTTGTTTTTGATTAATTAAGTCTAATATGTCCTTAAACTTAATTAAAAGGGTCTGATTTTGGTTAATTAAGTCTAATATGTCCTTAAACTTAATTAAAAGGTCTGATTTTGGTTAATTAAGTCTAATATGTCCTCAAACTTAATTAAAAAGTCTGATTTTGATTTATTAAGTTTAATATGTCCTCAAACTTAATTGAAGGGTTTTGATTTTGATTAATTAAGTCTAACATGTCCTTAAACTTAATTGAAGGGTTTTGATTTTGATTAATTAAGTCTAATATGTCCTTAAACTTAATTAAAAAGTTTGATTTTAAATAATTAAGTTTAATATGTCCTTAAACTTAATTAAAAGTTTTGATTTTGATAAATTAAGTTTAATATGTCCTTAAACTTAATTAAAAGGTTTGATTTTGGTTAATTAGGTCTAATATGTCCTTAAACTTAATTAAAAGGTTTGATTTTGATTAATTAAATCAAATATGTCCTTAAACTTAATTAAAAAGTTTGATTATGATTAATTAAGTCAAATATGTCCTTAAACTTAATTAATGGTTTGATTTTGATTAATTAAGTTCAATATGCCCTTAAACTTAATTAAAATGTTTTGATTTTGATTAATTAAGTTTAATATGTGCTTAAACTTAATTAAAAGGTTTTGATTTTGATTAATTAAGTATAATATGTCTTTAAACTTAATTAAAGGGTTTGATTTTGATTAATTAAGTTTAATATGTCCTTAAACTTAATTTAAACTTAATTAAGGGTTTTATTTTGATTAATTAAGTTTAATATGTCCTGAAACTTAATTAAAGGGTTTGATTTTGGTTAATTAAGTCTAATATGTCCTTAAACTTAATTAAAGGGTTTGATTTTGATTAATTAAATCTAATATGTCCTTAAACTTAATTAAAGAGTTTGATTTTGGTTAATTAAGTGTAATATGTCCTTAAACTTAATTAAAGGGTTTGATTTTGGTTAATTAAGTTTAATATGTCCTGAAACTTATTTAAAGAGTTTTATTTTGGTTAATTAAGTTTAATATGTCCTTAAACTAAATTAAAGAGTTTGATTTTGGTTAATTAAGTTTAATATGTCCTTAAACTTAATTAAGGAGTTTGATTTTGATTAATTAAGTATAATATGTCCTTAAACTTAATTAAAGAGTTTAATTTTGATTAATTAATTTTAATATGTTCTTAAACTTAATTAAAGGGTTTATTTTAGATAATTAAGTTTAATATGTCCTTTAACTTAATTAAAGAGTTTGATTTTGAGTAATTAAGTCTAATATGTCCTTAAACTTAATTAAAAGGTTTGATTTTGTCCTAAACCCTAAGGTTTGATGATTTAATTAGGCTTAAGTTGTCTTTAAACCTAATTATCATTTAGTTTGAGTTCATTTAAGCTTGGATTCATCACTTGCTTAATCCATGATGAAATGGATTAAATATGTGAAGAAGAGGTTTTAAATTATTAATTTTAAAATTAATAAATCTTAACCTTGTTTCAAAATGTCTTTTAGATTGATTTGATGACTTGAGAATTATTGTTTTAGGATTGTTATCTGTCATCATAAGGTTCTCAATCATTTTGCATTTAAATTTTCTAATTTTCCTAATTTTATAATTATTTTTGAAAATAATTACAAAATATCATGGAAATTAGGAAATCACATCCTAGAGAGCTATCATAGCCTTAGAAAAACCAGAAGATGTGGCTAAGGACTTAAAGGTTCTTCCCTAAAAATTTCATATGTTTCTGACTTGTAAATAATTTTTAATAATTAAAATACTCCAGAGAGTATTTAATTAATTAAAAATTAAATACAGAGAATAAAATTATGATTTTGGTCTCATAATTTTCATCTCTTCAAGAGCTTTCCAAAGGTATTTTTGTTTTATTTTTATTCCTCTGGATCAAAAGATATGGAATTTTGAATTTTTAAGGATTTTCTGGATTAAATCAACCCGAAAAATCCAGGCTTCGACGCGTGTCCTCGTACGTGTCGAAGAGCGGGAAGATCCCGTACGCGGATCCGAACAGCGAACACAGGATGAGAAGATCAGCGCCGTCCGTTCTAAAATATGGGAACAAACGGCGGAGATAATTCCCCCTTAAATTCAAAAATTTTCGAACAGTTAAACTTCAAAGCTCAATATCTCACACATTTCTCAATGAAATAGAGTGATTTTTGAACCTATGGAATCATCTCGACGTATAGATTGTATCTATAAGGTGATGATACATTTCTAGGCTAGTTTAACCCATGATATTTCGAATATATGAAATATTTTGGAGAAAATAAATCCATACCTTAGCCACAAGGTTTGTCAAGCTTGATCAGGCTTTATGGTCAGCTTCTAGGACTCCCAAAAAAGATCTTTGTCACTTCAATTTGGTTTTGTAGCTAGCCTTGGAGAGCAATTTTGGCAAAATGGCTAGTTTTGGTTGATTTTTGATATTGGCCAAATTGGCTTGATTGGGCTAATCCTATAGGTTGGGTTTGGTTGGAATAGGTTGCTGAGGTCCCTAGGAAGATTTTTTGTTTTGGGAGCCAAGGGATTTGGGCAGCCTATAGGTTTCTATGGGATCATTCTCTCCTCTTGGAAATTTCAGACAAGGGAGGCTTTTATAGCCTTGAATGGCTATGGTTTAACCTTGGTTGGCTTAGGTTTGATCATAGTATGGTTAGAGCTATAGAGTACAACCTCCCCCATGTAAACTAAGCCTGACCTCTTCTTCTTCCATGAGAATTTTGCCACTTAAGCAAGTGCACATTTCATGGAAATTTTGGCTTAAATTTTGTCATGATGAATTTTAACCTCTTTGTTTCCATTCCATTGGCTAAGTGGGAGGTTCATGGTGACTCAAATGGTTGAGACCCTCTCCTTGCAACACCTCATTTATCATTTAATGAGGTGGTGACACATTAGCTCCCCTCTTAATATTTTTTCATGAAATGTTATGATGAGTTTAACCATGGTGTGAAGGATGGTTAAAGCTTTATCTTCTCACCATTGGATGACTAGGGAGGTAGCTAAAATAACCTCACCATGGCAAGACACCTCACACCTTAAATCACCATGGTTTTGCCACCTCATTTTCATGTCATGATGACCCTTTACCATGGTTAAATGTGAGTTATTCATGGGTTGTTTTCTCTTTAATGGGTCATATGGGTTGAGTCTAACCCATATGAGCTCATGTGTGACGTCATAAAAGAGTTTTAGAATTTTTAGAAAACCATATGTCATAGGTTTTAAAAATTCCATTTATTGCCCTCTTCATTTTAATTTCCATATTTAATTAATTATGTCATTAATTAAATATAGGAAATTATTTTATTAATCAATAATTAATTGGAAATAATTCCAAATAAATTATTTAATTAATATCCATGTCATTAAAATTGATTTTTGTCTCTTTTTATGACTTTTCAATTTAATTTTCATTTTAATTAATTATATCATTAATTAAAATATGAAAATTAAATTATTGATCAATTAATTAATTAAAAATAATTTTTGGAAATAATTATTTGATTATTTCCATTATTTTTAATCTATTTGTGGATTTTGTAATTTTATGGCTTTTGAATTTAATTTTTGATTTTAATTAATTATGTCATTAATTAAAATTTTTAAAATTAATTCATTAGCCAATTATCAAAATAATTTTGAAATCAATTATTTGATTAATTTTGTTATTTTATGAGTTTTTAATTTAATTTTCATTTTAATTAATCATGTTATTTGATTAATTAAAATATTGAAAATTAAATTATTAGTCAATTTAATTAATCAAAATAATTTTTGGAATTAATTTGATTAATTTTTGTCATTGTGGGGTTTTAAACATGTCATTGGTTGTTTGATAAAACATTGATCATTTTATCCGAAATTGACTTTTTAGGTCATGTGTTGACATATGGGGTCAACAGGGCTGGTAATTGGATTTGGATTGGTTATTTTGACCAAAATTGTCATTTTAGGTCAAAAGGTTGACTTGAGCGGTCAATCGGATTGGTCATTGGGTTTGGATTGACCATTTTGACCAAAATTGTCATTTTGGGTAAAAAGGTTGACCTGTGGGGTCAACAGGGTTGGTCATAAGGTCTGGATTGACCATTTTGACCAAAATTGTCATTTTAGGTAAAAAGGTTGACCTATGGGGTCAACAAGGTTGGTCATAAGGTCTGGATTGACCATTTTGACCAGAATTGTCATTTTGGATAAAAAGGTTGACTTATGGGGTCAACAGGGTTGGTCATAAGGTCTGGATTGACCATTTTGACCAAAATTGTCATTTTAGGTCAAAAGGTTGACCTGTGGGGTCAACAAGGTTGTTCATTGGGTATGGATTAACCATTTTGACCAAAATTATCATTTTAGGTAAAAAGGTTGACCTATGAGGTCAACAGGGTTGGTCATAAGGTATGGATTGACCATTTTGACCAAAATTGTCATTTTAGGTAAAAGGTTGACCTATGGGGTCAACAGGGTTGGTCATAGGGTATGGATTGACCATTTTGACCAAAATTATCATTTTAGGTAAAAAGGTTGACTTATGGCGTCAATAGGGTTGGTCATAAGGTCTGGATTGACCATTTTGACCAAAATTGTCATTTTGGATAAAAAGGTTGACTTATGGGGTCAACAGGGTTGGTCATAGGGTCTGGATTGACCATTTTGACAAAAAATGTCATTTTAGGTAA
Organism: Papilionanthe hookeriana x Papilionanthe teres; assembly: GCA_022702705.1. NCBI lineage: Eukaryota > Viridiplantae > Streptophyta > Magnoliopsida > Asparagales > Orchidaceae > Papilionanthe > Papilionanthe hookeriana x Papilionanthe teres. Next base: position 15,368,550 of record CM040434.1, read on the forward strand.
AAAGGTTGACCTTTAGGGTCAACAGGGTTGGTCATAAGGTCTGGATTGACCATTTTGACCAAAATTATGATTTTGGACAAAAAGGTTGACCTATGGGGTCAACAGGGTTGGTCATAAGGTCTGGATTCACCATTTTGACCAAAATTGTCATTTTGGATAAAAAGGTTGACCTATGGGGTCAACAGGGTTGGTCATTGGGTCTGGATTGACAATTTCGACCAAAATTGTCATTTTAGGTCGAAAGGTTTACCTATTGTAAAAATGAGGTCAACAAAAGGGCCCCTAATATGTGTGGAATACTGTATGAGTATGCCGTACATATTGGCATTGACCGAAGTGATCTGATGAAATGTTTTATGATAATCAGGAAAGGAGTGGGTGTCATACCGCTCCTAGAGAATGTCAGCTGTCTCATATGTCAGTTCTGAGAAGGAATGTCCTTCTCGTGTCTGAAAAGGGATTTACTGGGAGAGAAAATGGATGTCATATTCCATTTCTCAAAATTTCAATGTCGATTTTAGTTAGAGGAAAGCCATAATTTCCGTGTCAGGAAAGGACTTACATCCAATAACCGGAGGGAGAAAGTGGATGTCATTTTCCATTTCTTGGAATGTCAATATAGATATTTAGTTAAAGGAATGCCGTGATTTACGTGTTAGGAAAGGACTTACATCCAATAACTAGAGGGTGAAAATGGATGTCATTTTTCATTTCTCAAAATGTCAATGTCAATATTTAGTTAAAGGAATGCTGGGGTTTCCGTGTCAGGAAAGGACTTACATCCAATAACTAGAGGGAGAAAATGGATGTCATTTTCCATTTCTCAAAATGTCAATGTCAAGATTTGGTTAGAAGAAAGCCATGATTTCCGTGTTAGGAAAGGACTTATATTCAATAACCAGAGAGAAAAAATGGATGTCATTTTCCATTTCTCGGAATGTCAATGTCGATATTTAGTTAAAGGAATGCCGTGATTTCCATGTCAGGAAAGGACTTACATCCAAACTAGAGAGAGGAAAAGGATGTCATTTTCCATTTCTCAAAATGTCAATGTCAAGATTTGGTTAGAGGAAAGCCATGATTTCCGTGTCAGGAAAGGACTTACATCCAATAACCAGAGAGAGAAAATGGATGTCATTTTCCATTTCTCGGAATGTCAATGTCAATATTTAGTTAAAGGAATGTCGTGATTTTCGTGTCAGGAAAGGACTTAAATCCATTAACTAGAGAGAAAAAATGGAAGTCATTTTCTATTTCTCAAAATGTCAATGTCAAAATTTGGTTAGAGGAAAGCCATGATTTTCGTGTCAGGAAAGGACTTACATCCAATAACAGGAGAGAGGAAATGGATGTCATTTTCCATTTCTCGAAATGTCAATGTCGATATTTAGTTAAAGGATGCCGTGATTTCCGTGTCAGGAAAGGACTTACATCCAATAACTAGAGAGAAAATGAATGTCATTTTTCATTTCTCAAAATGTCAATGTCAAGATTTGGTTAGAGGAATTCCAAGATTTCTGTGTCAGGAAAGGACTTACATCCAATAACCGGAGAGAGAAAATGGATGTCATTTTCCATTTCTCAGAATGTCAATGTCGATATTTAGTTAAAGGAATGCCGTGATTTTCGTGTCAGGAAAGGACTTACATCCAATAACTAGAGGGAGAAAATGGATGTCATTTTCCATTTCTCAAAATGTCAATGTCAAGATTTGGTTAGAGGAAAGCCATAATTTTTATGTTAGGAAATGGCTTACATCTAATAACCAGAGAGAGCGGCGAACTCACTATAATATTTGTTGGGGATATCCACTTGGGATTTGACCTACATAGGTCGAATAATAATTCTCATGTTATTTATCACAAGTTATTCATCATGTCATTTTAATTCATTTTGGCATTTTTGGACCTGATGATGCCTCAGCTTGGAAATATCTCACAAGATTTCATTCCACTTCCAATAATGTACATAGATGTCAAAAGTTCAAGGTACATTATGCATTAGACAATACACACAAACACACTGCAAACTACTATATCGAAGTTCTCAGATACTGCTAGACCTACCACAAGTTGTCTAACACTCTGAGACGCTGTTCATAGAATTTCTTAGGTGTTTAAACCTTCATGGGGTCATTGCAGTTCCAAGGGTTGTAGATCATACAGTTCTGGTATTGGTCTATACCCATTGGGACGTTTTTCTGGGCGCATTCTTCTTAGCGTTATCGATATGTGCTGTCGACTCACACTTGGTATGCAGTGTTCTGAGACATCAGCTCCATTGTCTTGTAGGATTAAAACTGATCCCCGTGGTAAGAGAATTTGATAAGATCCACTAAATTCTCCAAGGACCACAATCTGTATTTCTCTTCCAAATAGAATGGAACATCTGTTCATAAGAAAGAGAGTGCAAAATAGTCTTTCAAAATCCCGACTGTCAATATGAGGTGGTATACAGTCGCCCTCCTCGTATATATTCATAATGCAACTATCCGGAATACAATCACCAGGCATTATATTCCACATTTTGAGTCGTCTGATAATTTTAATTATGATTGTCGGTAGTGGATCTACTTGTTCGTGTCGTAGTATCCCTGGGGGATTGTCGTTTTTGTCCACAGCATAATTATAACAGCATCCGTGTTGAATTGTCATACGACCTTTCCCACGAATCCATCTGTTCGGTTCGGAGTATTTCCTTCTATTCAGTTGTCTGGCTCATCCTTGATCACGTGCATCCATCACATGCTTGATGATAGCACCTTGCTCCACTTCGTCAAAAACTTTTGTGAACAATTGAATGCCTTCTAATATATTAATGGTTTGACCAATAATATGTTGAAATTGTTCGAATGTCTATTTTCTGATAGCTCTGATACGTCTTACCTCCTCTTCAGAAGCAATTCGTTTTTCATTTACTATTTCGGTTGTCGAGAGGTCCAATGCTGGCTCATAGGGAACATGAGGGAATACTGTGCTTTCAATCCTTTCCTCCTCTTCAATCATTTCTTCTCTTAAGACATAATACGTCTCTTTGGAGATGTCCTCAAGTATCAGAAATTTGAATTCGTCATCTTCTTCCATTTGTTTCATGTCTTTTCTTTCTTTTTCTACCAGCTTTTTGAGCCTTTTATTGTGATTTCTTCTTTGGGCTATTGTCATTCCAGAAGTTGATTTCTTCACCCCGCTAGTGGATTCCATTCCATTTGACTTCAGTTTTCCATTGTCGATAGGATTTTCTGTTTCATTGGCTTGCTGACAAAGCCTAAACTCCAATACGGATGGTTTTATTTTTGCTTCTTGCTGATTAGCAATGGATAGTAAAGGTCCGTCAAAGAGTAATTCAACTTAGGAAAGTTCAAAATCAAAGTGAAATCTAGATCCTTTTTCAACACATCGTCGGTCCAAGGCCAAACAAACACCTCTTCGGAATGTGAAAAGAAGTCTTTCGTTAGACATTTTTCCTGAAAACGATAGGATAATGTAACAGTTCAGACTTTTACGTTAAAGAACGATGCTTATAAACATTGTTTTAATAAACAGATGTCACGAAACATAAAAGTCAAGATTCATATCACAGAGATGATTTGAAGAAAGGATTTTTTTATTATTATCCCAGTTTATAAACAAGTCATTATTTTTCATGTCGCATAATATTTCTTCAGGAAACTGCCATTGATTGGAGGCAAGATTCTTTCTCCTTAACAATCCAGCAGTTGGTAGGATCCTCCGGAATATGTCTTTTCAATTACATATGGGCCCTCCCATATTAGTTCAAATTTGCCACCTATCTTTGGATGAGCTAGTATAGGTCTTCGAAGGACTAAAATTAATTCACCGATTTGAAAGGTTCTGGGGCGAACTAATTTGTCATGGGCCGTATCATTTTTGCTTGATACAATTCAAGATTTTGCTGAGCTTGTAGACATTTTCCTTCCAAACTCTCAAGTTTTTCAAGTCGTAGTCTAGCATTTTCTTCTTTAGTTATCTTGTTTGCTATTGCAATTCTGAGAGAAGGAATTTGAACTTCGAGTGGTAAAATAGCTTCAGAACCATATACCAAAGCAAACAGTGTAGACCGTGTTTGCGTTCGATATGTAGTTCTATAAGCCCATAAAGCTTCTATTAATCGTTCATGCCACTGTCTTGAGCTGTTGACTAATGTCTTTTTCAAGATTTGAACCAATGTCTTATTGAAAGCTTCAACTAAACCATTGGCTTTAGGATAATATATTGTGGAATACCTCCAGCCTATCCCATGTCTTTGGATAAAGTTGTTGATTTTTGAATTTTTAAAGGCCAATCCATTGTCTGATAGACCCTTTGAGGAATTCCAAATCTATAAACGATATGTGTCTTAAAGAAATGAAGGACTTATTCTGCCTTAATTTCTCTAAGTGGTATCGCTTCTGCCCATTTGGAGAAATAGTCAGTGGCTGCCAAAATAAATCGATGACCCTTGGAGGATGGAGGATCTATAGGGCCTACTATGTCGGTGCCCCAACATTCAAACGGCCATGATGTGATAGTTGGGTGTAAAACATTTGGAGGTTGGTGTAAAACTACCCCATTTATCTGACATTGATGACCCTTCTTTGAAATGTCAAGACAATTGGTCATCATTGCCAAAGCATATGCTAAAGAGTTGTCTCGTCTTGGGATTAAGAAAAATGTTACGTCAGGAATTTACTGAAGCAGTTTCAGAGTGTAACGAGAATACTGTCCAAGTCGTGGTTCAAAGTCTTGTATTTGCCAACGATTTGATTGATAATCAACTAGGAATCTCTATAGATGTCAATATTTTTAATTTCCATTAGTATTATCAATTCTAGACAGGCTATGAGCGCTTCATATTCGGCTTCATTATTTGTGCATGGTTCTGTCAAATGATAGGAAAAAGGCATCATCGATTTGTCTAGAGTGATGAAATCAATCATACTCCAACTTTGCCTGGTATAATTGTTTGTTTGTTTTTGTCTTTCCATGTAGATGATGCTCCAAAATAGAGTTCCCATCGTTGTACATTGGAATCTTTTATTTATGATATTTGTTCATCAGGTAAATCATCATTGAGAGGTGATCCAGTTGGAATTGTGTGTGCTGCTAAGAAGTCTGCCAAGATTTGTCCTTTGACAGCACAGAATGGTACAAATGTTATGTCGAATTGGAGTAAGATCATTGCCCATCTTGCTCTAATCTCCCAGAAAGTGTCGGCCGTGTCATTAAGTATTGTAGTGGTTTAACTCTTGAAATAAGAGTTACTTTGTGAGAAAGCATATAATGCCTTAGTTTTTGAGCTGTGAAAATTAAGGCTAAGCAATGCTTCTCGATTGTCGGGTATTTTATTTCTGTCGGAACCAGACAACGGCTTAAATAGTATAATGTATTTTCTTTTCCCTCGTCATTTACTTGTGTTAATAATGCTCCAAGGGAATTGTCCAACGCCACGGTGTAAAGGATTAGAGGTCTTCCTAATACAGGGGCTGCTAAGACAAGAGGGGTTGTCAGATATTGTTTGATGTTTTCAAAGGCGTGTTGGCATTTTTCATCCCACACAAATTTGGTATCTTTCTTGGTTAGGGCAGTAAGAGGCTGACACCTACCTGACAGATTGGAAATGAAACATCGTATATATGCTAACTTTCCTTGAAATGATCTCAATTGAGTTAGAATTTTAGGAGGAGGCATATTTAAGATAGCTTCAATTTTGAGAGGATCAATTTCTATCCCACGATGTCGAACCACAAATCCTAAAAATTTTCCTGAAGTGAAACTGAAAGCACACTTTAAGGGGTTCATTTTAAGATTGTATTGTCATAGTTGTTTAAAGACAATTCTCAAATCGTATATGCGATCATCTTTTTGTTTACTGTTGACAACCAGATTTTCCACATAACATTCGACTTGATTGTGTATTAATTCATCGAAGATCCGTGTCATGGCTCTTTGATAGGTTACACTGGCATTTTTTAGTCCAAATGGCATAACCTTATAACAATATATCCCCATGGGTGTCCGAAAAGCTGTATTCGCTTCATCCTCCGAAAAAATTTTTATTTGATTGTATCTTAATGATCCATCCATAAAGGAAAATATAACATGTTTCGATGTTATATCAACCATTAATTCAGGAATTGGTAAAGGGAATTCATCTTTTGGACATGCTTTGTTCAGATCCCTGAAGTCTATGCAGACCCTTATCTGACCATTTTTCTTTTTAACTGGCACCATATTGGCCAACCATGTCGGATAATTTTCTTCTCGTATGAAGTCGGCTTCTATGAATTTCTTGACTTCTGCAATGACTTGTTTCTCTATTTTAACACGCATCCTTCTTGGAGCTTGTTTAACAGGGATTGTGATTTGATTTACCCCAAGTTTATGGACTGCGACTTCTGGAGATAAGCCAGGCATCTTGTAATAAGTCAAAGCAAAGCAGTCTTTGTATTCTATCAACAATTGAATTATGTCTTTTGCTTCTTCATCATTAAGGAATGAACTAATGAAAGATGGTTTTGGATTTTCATCAGTTCCTAAATTTATTTCTTTTAGTTCATCAATTGTCAATTTAATTTCTTCTTCCAATTCTGGAGGAGCATCTTCAATTGGAAGATCAGGTATCAGTTATTCAGTGACGACCAGGCAAAATTCCATATCATCTAGTGGTTCCAGAGTACCAAATCCAACACCTTCTTTGGAATAAGGATTTTGTTTGTTATTATTCCACATTTGTTCAATGAAATGTGGTTGTTTCAAAGACCATTGTTTGAGCATTAAACTATTTTGAATAAAATTTTGTGCCCAAGGAGAGTACAACTCAAAAGGAATTTTCATTGATTTCGGAAGATATTCATCTTCTATTTTTACATCATTTTCAGTACTAGAAGAAGTAGGGCCAAGTATAAACTTAATTGGCTTTTTGTCATCATTACATGCTTCTTTGACTATTAAATTCTCAATCTTAGCAGTGAAGATTGGAGTCAGAGTCATAGAATGTATATAATGATTGATTTTGTCATAAATAGATTCAAATTGTCTTTCTTTGTCTTCTTCTTCTAAAGATATTTTGAATTGAGGTTCCTTTAAAACCACATATGTCGTCTCTTCTTCAGAGTCCAGGTGGATTTTGAATTTCAGTGGTTTCTTCATTGTGACAATTGGATCTTCATTCCCTTGTCCTCGTCCTCGGCCTCGGCCTCGAGTATGAGTTTGACGGGCATTAATTCCTCTTGTCTTTGTCGAATAAGAATGATATTTTTCATTTATTTTCTTTTCTTTGTCTTTTTCTTTCATATCCACCTTTGTGTCTTTGGAGAATATGCTGCATCTTCATGTATACCGATTTCATTGATTAAAAATGGTTGCAAATCTCCTACAATATGACATTCTTGTCCTTTTCGTAGATATTTTATGCACTGATGCAACGAAGAAGGAACCATTTTATGTTCGTGAAGCCATGGTCTGCTGAGTAAGGCATTAAAAGAGGTATCTGAATCAATGATATGGAATTTTGCCGTTGTCATTGTACGACTTATTTTTGGGTTATGTGTTTTATTTTGAAAAGGGGGTCGCCTACAGAAATTATCGGCGAATTTAGATTTTAAATTTAATTTAAATATATATATATAATTTAGAAAGTAGCATTTGATTTTGAAAATAACTTTAAATTTGAAAGTTTTAAGATATGAAATCAAACCGATCTAACATCCCGAATAGTTTATATAAATGAGCACCGCACCACAAACCGTGTATTTATCCCGAGGAATAGACACGCTGCTTGATGATGGGGCTCGATTAAATAAACTAAAAGATTTGTGACATCCTTTTGGTCTGCGAACCAATTTTATGAGCCGACAAGTTCCTCTGCTTAATATAAAGGAATTAAGCAGGGTTTATATTACCTGGGTTTATAAAGTTCCCTATAAGGGCAAGCCCCTATAGTTAATTACATCTTAAATGACAGGAATCATTTAAGAAAACTCTCGATAATGATTAGTGGTTTTGCTCTCAAGAATTTAAAAGTTTAAGGTTTTCAAACAATTGGATTTTGGAATTTCAATAGGGAATCGATCAAATTTAGGACAATTTATTTTGGGAATTCAAGGGAAGAAAAGAAGGAGAAGTTGAGGATCCAAGAAGAATTTTGGCAACTTCCCAAACTATCCTATTATTTGGCTTCGAGTTTAAGAAAATTATTTAATGTTGCAATCCTGCCAATTTTAATTGGTTAGGACTTATATTTGTATGATATGATCACACAAATAGCCTCAAAGATGTGAGGGTTTATGTCGTATCAAACGACTACCTCGGAGTCCTACGACATGTTAGGGCTTAATTTGCATAACATGATTATACAAATGCCTAACAAAAAGTTAAGGATTTATGTTGCACTAGGCAAGCTACCTCGAAGTCCTATGGCTTGGTTATTTAATTCTAAGGAATGTTTTGCTGAAGTAGATTCAAGTTTTTCTGATGATGATGGCCGTGTTGCCCACCATAATCCAAGCTCCTAGTTGTTGCAGAGGTTTAGTTTTAGAAGGTGAAAATCAGGGGATGAGAAAAGTGTCTTGGCTTAGAGAAAATCTAAAAATACAAGTGTTTTTTAGTGTTTTAATTAAAACAAATCTTAAAGTTGATTATAACAACACCGGTTAAGATCCCACGGTTCCATCATTCCGGCATCATTATTTTTATCGGATTCACTTAGTCCAGATGAATTTGCTAAACTCAACTGAATGATTTCCACACTTTCATTTAAACTGTGGGAAATCCCGTTAGCAACACGTAGGTTACATCATCCAAGGTATTCTCGATCGTCCAATGAGATACTTTAATTTAGTTGTAATTGCAGTTTTGTTGTTTTGTTTGTGATTAAATTTTGAGTTCTTTTATATTTTGGAATGTTGTGGCGGTGAATTTTATCTTGTGATGACTTTTAATTTAGTTTTGGTTTCAGCTTTTGTGGCTATCCTATAGGTTTTGGTTTTCATGCAACGAGTTGTTTTACCATGCAAGAAAATTAAAATGCAGCACGTGTAGGTAAATTGCAACAAAGTAAAAGTGTACCTGGAGGGTCTTCCCGTCATCCCAAGCTACACTTAAAACACATGTTAGAGCATTTAAACATATTTTTTGCAAGAAATACCTAGGTAAAGCTAAGGGAAAGGGTTTTGGTTGTCTACTGTAATCCTAATCCTATTGCTAGTCATTTCCTATGATGTCTAGGTTGTTGGTTTGGTTTAAGGATGATTTTCTTCACCAAAGAACAATTAAGTTCAATTATTCTTCTAAAACACCCCATCATATCGAGGAAGTGTTTAAGACGAATCTTCAACATCTTTTCAATACTTCTGGGATTATTTTGAGTTCAAATGAATTTTATTATATCGGTGAATTAATCATCAAAGGTTTTTTATTTTGTTTTGTTTCTTGCTCAGTGAACTTAGGACATTTGAATATCTTATGTGTGAACTGACACTTCACTTGATGCTTCATTTAAGAGTTATAACAATAAAAGCCTTTTAAGGGCAAAGTAATAAATATTTTAATGAATTAATTTGATTTGATTTAATTATAAAAATTAATTAATGATTATTAAGTTTAGAATAGGGTTCGAGTTATTTTAAATTTAATTTAACTCTTTACACTTTAAGTGATATTATATTTCAGATTAACTTTTCATGTTTTAGATTTACTTATAATGAAAAAGGTGTTGAAATCTTTCATATGTTTTGATTTAACTCTTAATGGTTTCATTTAGGTTTGTTATTAAGTGATGTTAATTTAATTTAATTTAACTTAATTTAATTTAATTTTAATTTAATTTTAATTTTATTTTATTTTAATTTTAATTTAATTTTAATTTAATTTTAATTTAATTTAATTTAATTTAATTTCAATTTAATTTAATTCTAATTTTAATTTAATTTAATTTTAGTTTCAATATTTTAAATTTAATTTAATTTAATTGTTAAGTTGTTAATTTAATTTAATTTAAACTTTGACTTGACTTAATTTAATTTAATTTAATTTAATTTAATTTAACTCCAAGATTTTAAATTTGATTTTTATTATTGGACCGTTTAACATTTTAAGCTTTAATTCATTTAAGGGTTATCTTCTTTTAATTTTTAATTTATTTAGTTTGGATTATTATTTTAATTTTTAATTAAGAACTAAATATTATTGAAGTGACTTATTTAGGGATTTTTAAATTAAAGAATAAATATCCTCTTAATAATATCCCTATTTTAATAATCCAAATTTTAAATATATTTTTTCCAAAAGTTAAATTATTTAATTAATTAGAGTTTCATTTTGATATTTTCAAAGTGTTTAATGGATTTCTACCCTTTTAATTTCCCTAAGTTTCAATCATCCAAGAGAAAGTTAAAATCAAATATTTTACCCTCCATTTTGATTAAACCTAAAGTTTTAATTAAGGGTTAAAATTCTTTAATTACCTTTATGCCCTTTTGGGCTTATTTATTTCATAACTCACTAAATTGAGCTTAAATGAATTTGAAATTTTTATGTCACCTCACTCACATGTCAATTAAGACATAAGAGGAGAAAATGTGATTTTTATGACTTTAATTTATTTATATAATTATTTTTAGTAGAAAATAAGGGTTTTCAAAGAAAATTCAACAACATGACCAACATAAAGCTTCTGTCCTTAAGAAAATAATGGGATATTTCTAATGACTAGAGAACCACTTGGACCAATTTTTGTAATTTTTTGAATTATATTCTATTTATTATAATTATTTTTAGTTTTAGAGTATTAATTAATTTTAAAATAAAATAAAAATTGAAAAATAGAATTTATATTTTTCTTAAATTTCTCTGACCTCAAGGAGTCCAGAGAAACAAATTTTTAATTTTCTGATTTTTCTTTGATTTATTAGAATTATTTTAGTGAAAAAGGTTGAAAATTCATTTTTTAATATTAAAAATTACATTAAGCCTTTAAAATTCAATATCTTATCCTAGGGACTTAGGAAAAATATTTGGTTTGTTCCTATGTGATTAGGAGTCAAAATGTGACATTTTTAGGATTTTACTATTTTTGTGATTTTTATTACTTTTTAATTATTAAAATATTAAAATATTGTGAAAAATCAACTTTTTTAGAAAATTCCAATTTTAATTTTTCTGAACTCACCTGATATCAGAGAAGCTCCAAAACCATTTTTGTGAATTTTTTAAAAGTATTTTTGGAGTTATGAATTTTTAAAGTTCAATTTTGCTTATGAGGCTTAATCAATCCATTTGGTGGGGTTAATCAAGTCCAATTGAGTTCAAAATTTTATGTAAGGTTCCTATAACCCTAAAGAACAATGGAGAATTGTTTTCAAGTCAATTTGGTGTGTGGTTAACCCTAATTAATTCAAATTCAATTTTGGGAGTTTAGGCCAATTAAGGTTATTATGAATGAATTAACTCAAAATATATTTTTCATAGGGTCCTCTGGTTCTAAGAAATACCACCAAATTTTCTTAGAATTTATTTTACAACATGCTAATTATTGGAATTACAATACCTAAAACAGTGACATGAACTTGAAAAATCAATAACTTTTCACAGAGATGGCTTCTGACCTTGAAAATTTGAGGAAATGTTCCCAAGATCAGAGGCTTCAAAAGCCTTATGGTCTCATGCCATGGTGAATTGTCTATGCAAATGGAGAATCAAAACATTAGAAATAGTAAATAAATTATTAAAAATAAAATACGCGTCATCCTCGTCCGGATCGAAAGCCCACGCATCGCTCCGTGATTCGATGCTGCCATCTGAGTCAGTGCTATGAGGGCCCACCATTCACGTACCATTGCGCTGTCCGGCTTGATCTCGACCGTATGCTCGATACACGCGCGATCCAATGGCTCTTGGTCATCGTCTCCGACTGGTGTGCACCCGTGACCGTCCACACTAAAACCTTAAGATCTCACTCGATTCTCCATGGATTTTTGCGTTCTTATACTCTATCGATTCGTCTTGAAGAGACGAACACATCTATACAGTTAAGGTGCATTGAAATCAACTCAAACTAAATGGAGAATCTCCAGGAGCTCGGGAGGAAGAGTGAGTTCATACCTTTGCTCCGAAAAGTGAAGCTTCGATCTGAGGGTTGTGTCACCTTCGATTGAGTCCAAGCAAGCTCCAGATGAAGTCTCTTGCTCTGGAGAAATGCCTAGGTACAAAAGTGACCAAGGACGATCACAAATCTTGGAGGCTAGAAGCAATGGCTGGCCTGGTGAGGGGGCTTTTGTTGGGGAACTTCTCCTCTTGGTCAGGTGAAGGTGTAGAGTCAATCAATTTGAAGATTGGCTCACTGTGGTGAAGTGTCCTTGTTTTGGGATTGAATTTCAACTCCAAAATTGGACTCGAGATGGCTTTAGGACTGGATTTCAGTGAGGATCAAGTTCTCTATATCTTGAGAGAGATCTGGAGTGATTTTGGCAGAGTTTTGGTAAGGTTTGGTTTAACACTTTTTTTTGGCTGAGAGGAGGAGGTGCTTAAATAGAGGTGGCTGGAGGGCTCACCAGGGGGGTTTGATGGCTTGGATCAACTACTCAGGGCAAGGGAAGAAAAGACATGGTGTTCAATTGGGCTGGGACAACTCAGCAAGGAGAAATTCAAAAATTGGCTCACATGGGTGCTCTCGGCATCGGTGGTTTCCGGTGGCCGTGGTGGTCGGCCGGCTGTGGTCAAGTCACCGTTGTAATCGGAGGGTCAGGGGTTGGCAATGGTGCAAGCAATGGAGATTGACCATGTGTAGAAAGCTTCATTCAAAAATGGAATGGGGGAAGGGGCTCTTTTGGACTCAATTTGGTCATCCTTTGCGTTTGGGTTGGATGCACCTTTCCAAGCTCTGATTTGGGCTGAGGGAGGTCAGGTGAGTCAGCTAGATTAGTGGGGAGAAGTCACTATCCAAGCATGTTTAAGTTTAAACATAGTTTAGGGGAAGCATGAAAAGGTTTAATCACCTTTAAGAGAATCCTTAAAGAGGCTCCTCCTCTTTCCATTTATGGGATGGTCACATGTCAAACTTCTCATGGCTTTACATGGGGCTTAAGGATGGCTTCATGGCTTCATTTAGGCTTGGGGATGGCTTAGTCAATTTCATTGGAATGGATTTTAGGAAATTTAGCATTTTGATGGGAATTTGGATAAAGCCTAATTTGGAATGATTTAATCATAGGTTTCAAACTTTAGGGAACAATTTTATCAAGTGGATGATGAGAAGGAATTGTCATGTGGGCTTTGGATGAATTTTTGGGCTTTTGGGTTTGGTGGAAGTGGGCTTTTTAAAAGGCTTAAATGGGTGGGCCTTTATATTTCAAAATGGACTTTTGGATGAAGAATTTTGTGAAAGACCATGCTAAATAAATGTTGGGTTTAGTTTAGGGATGTTTCATGAATGGTTTGGAATCAATTTGGTGTGATTTGGAGTAGATTTTGGGTTGAATTTGGGCTTTTTTGCTAAAGGGGCCAAGGTGGGCCAAATTGGGCAAACTTGGGCTAAGGTTGGGCTAAGGTTGAATTTGGTGTAAAATTAATGTTGAAAAATGTTTATGAGAGTGTTACAAAGAGTTTTCAACTTTGGTTGGGCTCTAATTTTGGGATTCGGGGCCCATTCTGGGTTAGGTTTAGGCTTAGGTCAATTTAAGGGATTTTGGTTTTGGGTTAGGTTTGGGTGGAGTTTAGGTTCAAATTTTGGGAAAATCAAGTTAGTGTTTTGTTTATGGGGATGTTAGGAAGGCTTTAGAAAAAATTTGGAGCCAATTGGAGTTGAATTGGGCTAGGTTTGTGTCCTGGGTCAAAATTGGGCCTTAAGCCCCAAATTGGAATTGGGCCAGAATGTCAATCAAATTGGACTTGAATTTGGTCTAAATTGATATTAGGGATATTGAATTGAAGTTTAGAATTGAATTGGACCAAAATTGAGGTCAATTGGGGTGGTTTGGTTTGACATTGGGTTCACTTGGGTTAAAAAATGGGTCAAATTGGGGGTTTTGGCAAAAGTGGGGTAAATTGGAAAAATTAGCCTATAGTGTAGTTGAAAAAAATGACATTGAGAATATTTAGGATTTTCTGGAATTTTCTGAGAATTTTTAGAATTTTTGGATTTTTGGGGTAAAAGGGTATTTTGGTAATATGGGGGGGGGTTAGGGGTATTTTTGGAAATTTTGGTATTTTTGGCCAAAGATGGTCAATTTGAGTGGTGGGAAGTGTTTAGGATTAATTTTGAGGAATCTTGGGTAATTTAGGTAATTTTGTAAATTTCGGGTCATTTCAAGGGTATTTGGTAGGTTTGGTGGGTCCGGGGCCCCGAGGGTCAAAAACTGAAATTTTGAAAAAAGGAAGATTGATCAAGTGTGAGTGAAATGGAATCATTTTGGTTGAGCCATGAAGCCATATTAAGCTCATATGAGCCATGAGAGGACTCATTTGAGGCATTCACTATGTTGTTCCTAACCCTCTTAGCCAGGGGCTTAGGAGTTAAGGACCATCCATATGAATTACCTACATAAATCAGGAAGTCAGGTTGGGTGAGAGTGTGGTTTTAGGACTTGGAATGTGTGTGAGAGTGTAGTGTATGTGCAAGTCAACCCTCACCAGACCATGCCATCCAGGGTATTCCTAAGGCCAAAATGTTATATAGGGAACTCATCCTTTAAACCTCCACATTTGATTTCAACCTTCTAGGTGATTAGGGGTCTACAATCAAGCTTGTGGGGTTTGCAGGGAGTTAAGAAGTAGTTTGAATTTCTAAATGGTGGGTTCCATTTCTAGTCCTCTAAGATTAGTCAAAGGAAAAGCCTAAGGCTAGATCCTAAGTACTAAAGAGAGAAGCAAAAGACCTCACCAAAATTAAGGTCAACAAATGGACCCCCAATAGGTGTGGTGTGCTAACCAAGCACACCGCTCTTATAAGCGTTGACCGAAGAGATCAACAAAACTAACACAGCTGTCCAAGCGACAAACTTAGGATGAAGTAGAAGAATTTCCGCTGGGGAGTATCAGGTATATTTCCAAGACTGAAGATTCCTGAACTCTCGCTGGGGAATGGAAAAGGAGGTGAACTCCAAATCACAAGATATAGGGAATTCGATTTAGATTTCATTTTACTTTTAAATTTCAAGTTTTAATGTGTGAGTTTAGATTTCGATTTGTTCTGAGTTTCAATTTCGATTGAAGTTTAATTTAAAATCAATTTAAGGAAATTTTGAATTTGAAATTTGGATTTGAAATGAGAATTGAAACCTGGGTTTCAACCTCGAGATTGCGAAGAGAACTAGAATTTAGGTACCAGCCTCGGAGTGAGAATCAGAGTTTAAGTATCGATGGAAAAAGGATGAGAATCAGAATTTAGGTACTGATCTCGAGAGAGTGAGATTTGAAATTTAAGTATCAATCCTGAAAGAGAATCGAAATTTAGGTATCGATCTAGGAAAGAGAGTCAGAATTTAGGTACCGACTTCGAAATGAAAACCAGAATTTAGGTACCAGTCTTGAAAGTTGTGAATCAAAATTTAGGTATCAATTCGAATGAGAGTCGGAATTTGGTACTGACCTCGAAGGAAGAGAACTGGAATTTGGTACCAGTCTCGGAAATTTAGAATTGAAATTTGGTATCAATTCAAAAGAGAGTCGGAATTTGCTACTGACATCGAAGGAAGAGAACTGGAATTTGGTACCAGTCTCGGAGATTTAGAATTGAAATTTGGTATCAATTCAAAAGAGGGTCGGAATTTGGTACTGACCTCGAAGTAAGAGAACTGGAATTTGGTACCAGTCTCGGAGATTTAGAATTGAAATTTGGTATCAATTCGAAAGAGAGTCGGAATTTGGTACCAACCTCGAAGGAAGAGAACTGGAATTTGGTACCAGACTCAAAAATTTAGAATTGAAATTTGGTATCAATTTGAAAGAGAGTCGGAATTTGGTACCGTCCTTGAAGGAAGAGAACTGGAATTTGGTACCAGTCTCGGAAATTTTGAATTGAAATTTGGTATCAATTCGAAAGAGAGTCGGAATTTGGTACCGACCTCTAAGGAAGAGAACTGGAAGTTGGTACCAGTCTTGGAAATTTAGAATTGAAATTTGGTATCAATTCAAAAGAGAGTCAGAATTTGGTACCGACCTCGAAGGAAGAGAACTGGAATTTGGTACCAGTCTCAGAAATTTAGAATTGAAATTTTGTATCAATTCGAAAGAGAGTCGGAATTTGGTACCGACCTCAAAGGAAGAGAACTAGAATATGGTACCAGTCTCAGAAATTTAGAATTGAAATTTGGGTATCGACCTCGAAAAGAGAGTCAGAATTTAGGTACCGACCTCAAAAGGAGAGAACTGGAACTTAGTTACCAGTCTCGAAAGTTTGAAAGAGGACTAGAAGTTAGGCTCTAGCCTCGAAGAGAACTGGAAGTTAGGCTCCAGTCTCGAAGATTTATCTGTATGAAGAGGGACCCAGTCTCATGCCATCAGAACCAAATCGAACAAAGTTCATGGCTCCGTGTCAATAGAACTAGTCGATCCTCTAAGACACAGAAGAAAGAGAATTGAAAGGAGCTGGTAAGTGTACCAAGCTGAAAAGACTTGACTTAGCAATAAGTCAAGGAAAATATTCAAATTTCAAAAGAGTTTCAAACAGATTTTGATTGAGAGAAGAACTGAAAGGTTAGAATCAGAGGTTTGAGATCGAAATTCAATTCGGAGTTTAGATTCGTTTTGTTTGTCCTTTAACGATCCCATTTTATTTATTTTTTTTTTATTTAGTGTTCATGTGAATTTGAAGTTCATTTTAATATTTATATTTTTAAGGAAAAGTTCTCATTTATTTTCTTTTCTTTTCTGTTCTTCTTTCAAAGATCATTTAACTCTAATGACGTTTCCTAGTCAATTTGCACAAAAAGAGGTGAAGGAAAAATATGACGTAGTCGTTTTCATTCCAACTTGCTGAAAATACATCATACAACTTGATCTAATCATGATGACATTTTCCTCGGAAATTTAATGTCTCATACAATCCATGTAAATCCAAAACGGATTGTGTAAAATTCTTATTGATCCATCCAAAAGCATCTGTCAAAAATCCATTTCTGAATAGTAAGAAACATGGGCAATAACATCACCATCCAAGCCACCCTTGGCAGGAATGCCGCATGGATGTGTATTGGAGGTGTGCTATTTCCCATGTAACTCACAGCTCGTAGGGACGGAGACTTTCCAATTTTGGATTTGGCTTAAAGTGGTAAGGCATTTTTTTGTCATCCATTCTTCTAAAAGTAACTGAGATCCACTCCACAGGCACTCCTGGAATGCAATGCTTCGCAACGTCTGCTTCGTTTCCTTTTAACACCAGGACGGAACCTACCGGTAGTGGTATCTCCACCTGCCCTCGAACTCACCGGGGCCTGCAATCCGGAGGTCAGATCCGAACATGATGTTGCACTGGTTGACGAATGACACTGTGCAGAAGGGTCTAACAAAGTCATGATGGTCTATATGTGGAGGTATGTAGTCGCCTTCCTTGTAGATGTTAATAATGAAGCTGTTGGGTATGCAATCTGCAGGCAATACCCTCCATGTTATCATCATTTTCACCATTCTATTAATGATTCTTGGCATCGGATCCACCTCACTGCGACGAAGTATCCCTGGTGGATTTCCTTTTCTGTCTATGGCAAAATTGTAGCAACATCCGCATTGGATTGTAACTCTTCCTTTTCCTGACATCCATCTTCGTGGTTCTGAATAGGTCTTTTCTCTCAGGCGGCCAGCTCGACCCATTTTCTGTAATTCGAGGATGCAGTCTACAATTTGTTGTTGCTCGTAATCTGAGAATACATCTGTATGCAGCTCGAGGTCGTCTAAAATGTTGACCCTCTTGTCTCTAATTCTTTCAAAGTATTCAAATGTTTTCTTCTCAATTAGTTGCATTTTCTCCAGCTCGTATTCCAGGATTATCTGAAGTCCTCGGTGTCTAGTAACATACTACGGGATGTATGGCTCAATCCCAGCACGTTCTTCTGCATGTCTCGGCTCCTCGAGGATAGTCTCTGTAGGGACATCCTCCGGGGTTGCTTTCGCAACAAGACTCTTCGGATCTGGTACATCTGCTCGACGTCGAGGTACTGACTCTATTTCTACTTTTCTTGGTACTTCTTTTATATGTTCCGACTTTCTTAGAGTAGACTTTCTTCTTTATGGTTCCTGACGAACCGGTCTCCTTGGAGCATTTGCACTAACGGTATCCACTGTCTGTTTTTGTTGATCTACTGCTAACTTGGTCAACATTTTGCAAATGTGACGATTCTTATTTCTTCACTGGGTAGCAGTGAGACTAGCTCTCCTTACCCCTTAAATTTATGCGGGCGCGGCGCTGACAAGCCTACCCTCTGCTGTGGCAACCACGGACTTAACTTTCTTATCTTCTCCTGTTGCATGCGCGGCATTGCTTTTCTTTTCTTGCTGCTGGATTGGTGGCTCGGGCCACACATTTTCATCACTGTCTGGCTGTGAAGTTCTTCTCAATCAACCGGGATCCAATCATTTTCTTCGTATTGTAAGCCAGCTGATGTGAAGTCTGAGTCAATCTCTATCACTACTCCATCCCTCACCCTCTTTTCATCAAGTGCTAGACTCACGCCATTTCTAAAGTTTAGAACCAACCGCCCGTTCGACATTTCCCTGTGAAAAAAAACATGGAAAGGATCAAGGGTTGTACTAAGAACAAGAACAATAAGAAAAACACTTAAAAATTCTTATTCAATTCTTTTAAATTTAAAGAAAGTAGGAAGAGATGAGAAAATATCAGGAATGAATGGATTTAAAAGGAAAGATTGACATTTTATTATTACGATTTCCCATGTTTTCTTTTAACATTTTCGTTGATGAGATTTTTTTTATCATCCATTTTATTTTATTTTGGATTCGGACCCAGTCACAAAGTGATTACTTCACCTGTGTTTCTAGGGATAAGATTCTACTTTAGAGGCCACCCTTCGAAACATCAGGTTGGGTAATACTTCTTTAAATACCGTCCATTGATTGGGAGAATGGGTCGTTCTCCACGGCAATTCACCAGTTGGTAGGAACCTCCAGAGTAGACTGTCTCGACCACAAATGTTCCCTCCCAGGTTGGTTCAAACTTACCTCCTTTCTTGTGGCGTGCAAGGATAGGTCTTTTGAGAACAAGAACTAAGTCACCGACTTTGAAAGTTCTTAGGCAGACCAGTTTATCATGGGCTTGGATCATCTTGGCTTGATGCAGTTCCTAATTCTGCTGCACGGAAAGTCTTTTCCCTTCCAAGCTTTCCAATTCTTCCAGCCGCAGTCCGGTATTTTCTTCTCGTAGTGATCTTTTCCGCAACCGCATCCGGAGTGACGGAAGCCGAACTTCCAGGGCAAGACGGCCTCGGACCCATACACTAAAGCGTAAGGCGTAGACTGAGTAGGAGTCCTAAAAGTCGTCCTGTAGGCCCATAAGGCTTCTAACAACTTCTCGTGCCAATTTCTCTTATTGTCGTCCAAAGTTTTCTTTAAAATTTGAACGAGAGTTTTATTAAAAGCCTCGACCAAGCCGTTTGCTCTCGGGTAGTAGATCGTTGAGTATCACCAATCGATCCTGTGTCTTCTGACAAAATTGTTGATCTTTGTACTTTTGAATACAGACCCATTATCTGAAATGATCCTGCACGGCACCCCAAAACGGTAGATGACTTGGTTCTTGAAAAACTGTAGCATGTGGTGTGCCTTCACTTCTCAGAGTGGTATAGCTTCTGCCCATTTAGAAAAGTAGTTTGTAGCTACAAGAATGAAGCGATGTCCTCTTGAACAAGGTGGTTTTATCAGTCCCACTATATCTGTGCCCCAACACTCAAATGGCCATTACACGATTGTCGGATGTAGCACATTTGGAGGTTGGTGTAGAACCACTCTGTGCACTTGGCACTGGTGACAACTTTTGGCAATTTTCATACAGTCGGTCATCATTGAGGGCCGTAGTAGCACTCTAGTCTTTTAATCTTCATTTTCATTTTCGAACCCGACTGATGAGGGCCACAAAGTCCTGAATGCACTTCTTTGACAATTTCACGAGCCTCGGACCTGCTCAGGCACCTTGGCCACATTTGGTCAAAAATAATGTATTGTTTATTAATGCGTAAGACAGAGTTCTTTTCTTGATTTGATGGGCTTAAGACTTATCGTCAGGCAGGTTTCCTGTCTGCAAGTAGTCTATTAATGGCTGCCTTCAATCTTCTGTATTTTCTTTTATTGCCCCAACTGATTCTTCTGCTCTTTCTGATTTGTGTACTGTATCCATGTAGAGTTGTGATAGGACTTGTCGTCCCTGAACTGACATTTCAACTGACTCATCCTGTAAGCATGCAAATTCCTTTGCAAGACGGGTTAACGCATCTGCGAGAGAATTTTCTCTTCTGGGAATCTTGTAGATTGTTACGTTTGGAATTTGTTCCAACAATTTCATGGCATACTAAATGTACTGCTCGAGCCTTAGCTTTAAAATTTTGTACTGTCCGGCAACCTGTTGAATGATCAACTGAGAATCTCCGTAGATGTTAATGTCTGTTATTCCCATCTGAATGGTTAATTCCAGTCCTGTTATGAGGGCTTCGTATTCCGCTTCGTTGTTTGTACACGGTTCCGTTAAGTGGTAGGAGTATCTTAACATCCCCCGCTCCGTGTTATAAAGATTAGTCCGATTCCCGCCTACCGGCACTATCATTTGCAATTCTTTGTTCTTCTGTGCTGAGGACTCACCGTCGAAGTATAGTTCCCAACGTCGATCATCAGGGTCTTCTAGGCTCATTATCTGCTCGTCAGACAAATCATTGTCGAGAGGCGAATCCGCCTACAAAGGGTGTGTTGCGAGGAAGTCTGCTAGGACTTGTCTCTTTACGGCGCGAAGAGGAACGAAAGTTATGTCGAACTGCAATAGTATCATCGACCACCTGGCAAGTCTGCCAGAAAGCGTCAGTCAGGTCATCAAGTATTGCAAATGATTAATTCTCGAAATAAGGTTGACCTTATGAGAAAGCATGTAATGCCTGAGCTTTTGAGAGGTGAAGATCAGGGCCAAACAATGCTTCTCAATCGGAGGATACTTTACTTCCATCGGGATTAGACAACGGCTTAGGTAGTAGAGCGTTTTCTTTTCCCTCGTCATTAACCTGGGCTAGCAGGGCTCCGAGAGAATCTTCTAAAGCCGCGGTATAAAGTATCAATGGTCTACCTGAGACTGGGGCTGCTAAGACAGGAGGTTTCATTAAATATTGCTTAACGTCCTTGAAAGCCCGCTGGCATTTCTCATCCCAAACGAATTTGGCATCCTTTTTAACCAATGCCGAGAAGGGCTGACACCTACCTGATAAGTTTGATATAAAGCGTCGAAGATATGCCAACTTCCCTTGAAATGATTGTAGTTGTTTCAAATTTTTGGGAGGATGCATATCTAAAATAGCTTTAATCTTCTCCGGATCGATTTCAATCCCGCGATGTCTGACAACAAATCCTAAGAATTTCCCGAAGGTGACGCCGAAGGCGCATTTTAAGGGATTCATCTTAAGGTTAAATTGTCTTAGTCGCTCGAAAACAATTCTCAAATCATACTGGTGATCTTCCTTCAGTTTAATTTTTATGACCACATCATCCACGTAGCACTCGACTTGGTTGTGAATGAGATCATCAAAAATCTTCGTCATCGCTCTTTGGAATGTTGCTCCTGCGTTCTTTAGTCCGAATGGCATTACTGTGTTGCAATACACTCCGATCAGCATTTTGAATGCCATGAGCTTTTCGTCTTCTGGTGTCATCTTTATCTGGTTGTATCCCGACGATCCATCCATAAATGAGAAGATTTCATGTGTCGAAGCGATATCGATCATCGCCTCGGGATTGGTAGTGGAAATTCATCCTTTGGACATGCTTTATTCAAATCTCTCGAAATCCACGCAGTTCCGATCCGACCATTCTTCTTTCGACCGGTACCACGTTGGCTAACCAAGTTGGGTATTGTTCTTCACGGACAAATTTAGCGTCTATTATCTTCTTAACTTCGGCTATTACTTGTTGCTCAATCTCTAGACGCATTCTTCTTGGAGCTTGTCTGACTGGAACGGAAGTAGGATCCACTCCTAGCTCGTGAACTCGCGACTTCGGAGCTAATCCCGGCATTTCGTCGTAACGCCAAGAAAAACACTCCTCGAATTCCATTAATAGCTTGATTATGTCTTCGGAGTCTTCTTTATCGAGTAAGGAGCTAACAAAGGTAGGCCTAGGCTCTTCGCTAGTACCTAAGTTAACTTCCGTTAACTCGGTCTATCGTAGATTTGATTTCTTCTTCGAATTCTGGTGGAGCGTCTCCGATTGGTAGATCTTCGAGGTCTTCTGAAGCTTTCAAGCAGTCTTTATTAGGTTCGCAAGTGACAACCAAGCAAAATCACATATCATCAACTGATCCTACTGTGCCGAGTCCGAGACTATGTTTTGAATTAGGAGGCCGACCGGCATTATTCCATAATTTTTCAAAGTGTTGTGATCGGCCTTTTGTCCATCGTCGAGGTAAGACACCGCGTTGAATTAACTTTTGAACACAGGGAGAGTACCACTCAAAAGGTAGTTCCAT
This sequence comes from Papilionanthe hookeriana x Papilionanthe teres, assembly GCA_022702705.1. NCBI lineage: Eukaryota > Viridiplantae > Streptophyta > Magnoliopsida > Asparagales > Orchidaceae > Papilionanthe > Papilionanthe hookeriana x Papilionanthe teres. Next base: position 15,391,209 of record CM040434.1, read on the forward strand.
TAATTCAGATGAAGTAACATCTTCAAATTGTACATCACTTTCATTTTTGGAAGAAGAAGCACAACGGTAGAACTTGATTGGTTTAATATCACCACCATGTACTTCCTTGACCACCATACCCTCGATCTTATTAGAATGGATCGGGGTCGGGGTCATAGTATGCACATAGTGGTTAATGTTCTCGTACATTGATTTATATTCTTCATTCTTTTCATCTTCGAGAGAAATCTTGAATTGTGGTTCCTTCTGACTTATTGTCGCTTCTTCTTTCTCAATTTCTTCTTCTTCAGAACTGTTCTCCCAATCAACATCGATGACAGGTTTCTTCTGTCCATTTGTTCCAATGTTTCTTCCATGTCCTCATCCCCGGCCACGACCTCGTCCCCGGCCTCGACCTCGGGTGCAAGTTCTGAAGAAATATTCACCATCTCGCCGTAAGGGAGTGGTGAGTAACTGTTGGACTAGAACTTCAGGTTCTTCATCATCTTGAACTTCTTTTGCTTCATTTGGTACGACATTTCTAGAAAAGATTGTTTTCTTCGGAGGCATGTAGTAAGCTGCATCTTCATGAATTTCTCGTGTACGGAGAATGGTTGCAAATCACCTTTGATGCACTATTCCCCTCCTTCGTAATACTTTATGCACTGGTGCAGAGATGACAGTACCATCCGGTTTTCATGGATCCATTGCCGACCCAAGAGAGCGTCGAACGATGTCTCGTAATCAATTATGTGGAATTTTGTGGTCGTCTTTGCTAAATCACCGGTCTTCATTAGAAGTGTTATCGATCCAAGAGTTCTTTCTCCTTTCGATCGAAACCTCTCAATATCATCTTGTCCGCCTCAAGCTCACGGGCATCAATCTCTAAATATGCTAGCGTTCGAAGATTCATTATATTAATTGATGCTCCCGGATCGACTAACACTCTCGAGAGCGTAAACTTTCCAATAATGATCGAAATGTATAACGGTCGGTTGTGATCAGCTGTTCCCAGTAATAGATCATTGTCCGTGAAGGTAACACCTCGCTGTTCTCTTAACGAGCAAACCTCATCAAAGGAATCACCGACCATTTGAGCTAAACAAATCTCTCGATCAAGTAAAGCCTTGATCATAGCCTCCCTCATCTCCTTCGACAGATCGAGCGTCATATATGCTTAGTTCGGTCGGTAGCTTCCTAAGATGGGCTAGCACGTTGTAGTCCACTTTATTACCATGTTCCTCGGTTTCTTCCCGAATGGGCAGCTCCTCCGCCGGGTCGACTCTTCCCGAGCAACCACCTACTTTCCTTTATCCTTTGGACCCATTCTCGGGGTAGAACTTTTCGCTTCTTAGATCGACCTCTCATTATCTCTTCTAAATTTACTCGGTGTCTCCTCTCGAATCGAACAACCGGCTCTTCCGAAGTTGCTTCGGTGTCCGATAGTTCTAATTCTATCGTGATCGGAGCTCCTCGGAATTCATAAATGGACTCGTTGCTCGTCGAGCTTTTGTAGCCTCCTTTGTGAACATCTTCTTCGTCGTGGTCATCGAGGTTGTGTATGATTTGAGAATCGTTATTTGTATTGGAATCAAGATTCAGATTAAGCCGGTTGTCGCTAGTTAATTAATCATTAGAAACAGTCAAAACGTAGCCAACGCCATAACCCTTATCATTATAAGATCCCGCCGGGGCGAGTAGATAATCATACAGAGTCAGGAGTTCAAGGGATTTCTCCCCCGAATCGGAAACAACCTTCCTAGGATAAGCAGCCCCTAGTCTACGCTTTGGAGGCTCAGTCTTCTTCTCTTCCACAATCTTCTCCTCCTTCTGAGGTGGTTCTTTAATAGCAAGTGATAGTGCCGGCTCGACAGGTTTCCAACTCTGAGTCGAAGCGCGCACCAAAGCGGTCTGGATATGATCCAACATTTTCTTCGATGATTTTGTCCAGACAGTACTCCATCCATCATAAGTCGTGTACGGGTCTATCGGAACAATGGGATCCGTTGAAATAACATTGACGAAACCTCCTTTATGGGATTCCTTCATGTATTCCTTTGGGATTGTTATGTTCCCTTTTCGGAGATTGTCATCAAGCCAGCTCTTGAAAGTGATGCAATCCTCTATCTTGTGCCCTAGCATCTGGTGGTAAGGGCAATAGTTTGGATGATCTTTCTAATTGACTTCCTCCGACCTCTTGGGCTCTGGTAGCTGAAAATCTGGTGTCTACATTAAACTGCAGAACATCTTCGCTATTGCTTCAATTTTGAATGGATATTCCTTGTTCAGAAAATCTTTCAGGGTATGTTGTGGATGAGGCGATTGTTCATAATGCTGAGGCGACTGATAGCTCGGTCGAGGCTGTTGATAACCCTGCTGAGGTTGTTGGTGAGGCTACAGCCGCGGTGGTCCGATAGCTGGTCATGGCCGCGGCCGCTCCGGTCGTATCTCGCACCGGCCGCTCGCCCTTATCGACCGCCGCGACGATTCCGCATTTCTTTTCGAATGTTTTCACGGGCTTCTTCTTATTGTTCTTGTCCACGAAACTTAGCTGCTTTACTTCCTCTTGCAAGCTCCCAGCCTTGCTAAACAGCTTCTCGAAAGTCTTGATTGTAAATCCTTTAAGAAGAAGTACTATCGGGCCATGAATACTTTTAAGCAAGATGCTGACTGCATGTTGTTTCTGAAGCTGTGGTTCACACTTCATGCTTAAGTTCCTCCATCAAAGTATGTAATCCACTAAAGTCTCGTTCGGTTTCTGGTGCTCCACCACTAGATCACCGATGGTGATGTGGTGTCGAGCCCCGGCAAACCGCTTAACGAAGAGATTCTCTAGTTCTGAAAAGGTCTTTACTGAACCGTTCGGCAATTCTGCGTACCAGTCAAAGGCAATCCCTGATAAACTGCTGACGAATTGTCGGAAGAGTAAAGCGTCACTCCCACCGGCATTGCAACAACTAGCACGAAAACGTGCAAAGTGCTACCGAGGGTTTCCCGTTCCATCAAAAGTCTTAAACAGAGGTGGTACGAAGCCTTTCGGGTATTGGACCGCATCGAACTCTTCGGAGTAAGGTCTACCCGTCTGAATAGATGCTCCACTCTTAGATTATGCTAGGGCTTCTCGCACTCGCCGTTCTACCATGTTTTTAATATCATTTTCGGAATCATGCTTTCGTGCAGAATCCTTCTTTGGTGGCTCGTCTCCGTTGACGGATGTGATCTCTTTTCCTCCATCCGCAATATGGATGATCTCCGGGGGTGTCTCTTCTCGAGGCCGAACTCCGACTCGGAGAGTGGCTAAAGCGGCAGCCATCTCTTCCATCCTCTTCGCCATCCGGGAAATCGTATCATCCTTCTCTGAAGTCGTGCTCTCATCACCTCCGGTTCATCTCTTCTGCAGCTCGCCGGAGCACCTCGTGAAGCCGATGATGCTCGCGTCTCAACCATGTTGATTTCAAGCATACTCGTCATTCATAAATTCCGATGAATCAACTTCATCTTCTAGTTTTTCTTCTCTTTATTTTGCTAACCGTCGGATGTCGGTCCTTAACTCGTCCATGACATCTTCTAGTGGCCTTTTCGACACGGTCTCGTAGCTTGTCACGCGACGGCTTGTTGAACTTCCTTTCCGGGAGTCCCCTTTATTACAGATAGCACTTTCTTCTCGATTCAAGTCTCCCGACGAGACTTTTCTTCTCGTGACATTGTTTTAGTCTTAGCTCGCCAGTAGTAGGTCGCCATACCATCCTTCTGTACGCTGAAGCCTAGGACCGGATGGTCTGCTTCAGCTATATGCTGGAAGGTGGTATCCTCCCTAATTTGCAGAGTCAATACAACAACGGGTGAACTGTCTTCTATCTTCTTCTTTTGTTTCTCTGTGGCAGCAACAGGCTCTATTCGTGGTCCGAGGCGGGATTTAGCTGGCACCCGTCCCATCCTTCTTAAGATTTCTGACACAAGGCACCTTTCTTTCTTTGCCAATCTTTATATCACAGCTTGCAGTCGAGCAAATGGTGTAGTCTTATCCCTTTTCCTTTTGTAATTGCTATAGTACGCAGGTCGGGGTAATGCAGCGGTGATCCTTCGACATCCTCTTCATCTGATGCAGCAGAGAGAGGTGAAACCTCGCTCCTTCCAACAGAGGTGTATACTCAGTGCGCTTCGTGATCTCTTCCAGAAAGCAATTTCACAGTGGCTTTGGCCTTCTCAACTCCGGCTATCTTTCCGCTTCTATTCCTTCTTGAGTTCGAGTTAGGGGTGAAACTTCGAACCGGACCCAACTTCGAAAATGACACGTATCGCAGACAGAAATCCGTACCGTCCACGGAGACAGGCTCATCACAGCACTGGATTTCCTTCCCCTTCGGCTTGCGTAGTCGGGTAGGTGCGGAGATGATTAGACCGGCTGGGGGTAGAGACAACGATCCTCCTACGAACAAGTAGTACTCTTTCACTGGAACCCTTTGGCAGGGAGGGAATTTCGAGTCGATTTCAAGTTGAACTAAATCGCGGGTTTCTCGCTTCGACACTTTGTCTGCTAGTGTGAAAAGAGTGACGTCAGTGATCTTAATATCTTTGTTGCTGAATCCTTGTCCAAAACGGATGATTCTATTGTCGGGCAGCTCATCTTTGTAAACGGCGAAGTCCATTCCATTGGTGAAGAAGAAGATTAACTTTGGCACAGTCATTTTCTGCATGGTAGATTCTGAGTATTAGTCCCGAATTATGCTTCATTTTGTCGCAAAACTTAGGACAAAAAAGAAAGAGTCCGAACACATTTTCGTTTATCTTAGTGTATTTGTGATTTTTAAAAGAGATTGTTTATTAGAAGGTTGTTTATTAGCAGATTCGTTTGTTAGAAACAAAACGATTAAAGGAAAAAGGTTATAGAGAAGGTAAATGGCCCGATTTAGAATTGGAAAGGAAGAGAAAGTCTTATACAAGACTTCTCAACTCGAAGGACCGCTCCTAAACTAACACCTATCGGGGTCCACCCCACCTCGAAAAGAGGTAAAAGGATCTCTGAACCTCTCCGTTTAGGGGTGTCTAAACAAATGGCTCCTAAATCCGAGAGGAGTTGGCTATACTCGTTCAAGACAGTAAATGAATGGGGTATTCCAACGGAAGAATGGTAGTTTGCTCCACTAGGGACATGGATACACTACCGATTTATGAAAGCAAAACCATCTGATCAAAATGGAGAGAGGAACTATTCCCCAGCGGAGTCTCCAGTAATTGTACGGCTTATTTTTGGGTTATGTGTTTTATTTTGAAAAGGGGGTCGCCTACAGAAATTGTCAGCGAATTTTAGATTTTAAATTTAATTTAAATATATATATAATTTAGAAAGTAGCATTTGATTTTGAAAACAACTTTAAATTTGAAAGTTTTAAGATATGAAATCAACCCGATCTCACATCCCGAATAGTTTATATAAATGAGCACCGCACCACAAACCGTGTATTTATCCCGAGGAATGACACAATCGCTCGATGATGGGGCTCGATTAAATAAACTAAAAGATTTGTGACATCCTTTTGGTCTCGCGAACCAATTTTATAAGCCAACAAGTTCCCCCGCTTAATATAAAGGAATTAAGCAGTGGTTTATATTACCCGGGTTCTTAAAGTTCCCTATAAGGTCAAACCTCTATAGTTAATTACATCTTAAATGGCAGAAATCATTTAAGAAAACTCTCGATAATGATCAGTGGTTTTGCTCTCAAGAATTTCAAAGTTTAAGGTTTTCAAACAATTGGATTTTAGAATTTCAATAGGGAATGGATCAAATTTAAGACAATTTATTTTGGGAATTCAAGGGAAGAGAAGAAGGAGAAGTTGAGGATCCAAGAAGAATTTTGGCAACTTCCCAAACTAGCCGGTTAAGGTGTTAATTTAATTTAATTTAAACTTTGACTTGACTTAATTTAATTTAATGTAATTTAACTCCAAGATTTTAAATTTAATTTTTATTATTGGACCATTTAACATTTTAAGCATTAATTCATTTAAGGGTTATCATCTTTTAATTTTTAATTTATTTAGTTTGGATTATTATTTTAATTTTTAATTAAGAACTAAATATTATTGAAGTGACTTATTTAGGGATTTTTAAATTAAGAATAAATATCCTCTTAATAATATCCCTATTTTAATAATCCAAATTTTAAATATATTCTTTCCAAAATTTAAATTATTTAATTAATTAGAGTTTTGTTTTGATATTTTCAAAGTGTTTAATGGGTTTCTACCCTTTTAATTTTCCTAAGTTTCAATCATCTAAGAGAAAGTTAAAATCAAATATTTTACCCTATATTTTGATTAAACCTAAAGTTTTAATTAAGGGTTAAAATTCTTTAATGACCTTTATGCCCTTTTGGGCTTATTTATTTCATAACTCACTAAATTGAGCTTAAATGAATTTGAAATTTTTATGTTAGCTCACTCACATGTCAATTAAGAGATTAGAGGAGAAAATGTGATTTTTCTGGCTTTAATTTATTTATATAATTATTTTTAGTAGAAAATAGAGGTTTTCAAAGAAAATTTAACAACATGATTAAGGTAAAGTTTTTGTTCTTAAGAAAACTATGGGATGTTTCTAATGACTAGGGAACCACTTGGACTAATTTTTGTGATTTTTTGAATTATATTTTATTTATTATAATTATTTTGAGTTTTAGAGTATTAATTAATTTTAAAATAAAATAAAAATTTAAAAATAGATTTTATATTTTTCTTAAATTTCTCTCGACCTCAAGGAGTCTAGAGAAATAAATTTTATAATTTTCTGATTTTTCTTTGATTTATTAGAATTATTTTAGTGAAAAAGGTTGAAAATTCATTTTTTAATATTAAAAAATTACATTAAGCCTTTAAAATTCAATATCTTATCCTAGGGACTTAGGAAAAATATTCTAGTTTGTTCCTAAGTGATTAGGAGTCAAAATGTGACATTTTTATGATTTTTAATATTTTTATGATTTTTACTATTTTTTAATTATTAAAATATTAAAATATCGTGAAAAATCAACTTTTTTAGAAAATTTCAATTTTAAATTTCTTGAACTTCCCGAATATCAGAGAAGCTCCAAAACCATTTTTGTGAATTTTTCAAAAGTATTTTTGGAGTTATGAAATTTTAAAGTTTCATTTTGCTTATGAGGTTTAATCAATCCATTTGGTGAGGTTAATCAAGTCCAATTGATTTCAAAATTTTATGTAAGGTTCCCCTAACCCTAAAGAGCAATGGAGAATTGTTTTCAAGTCAATTTGGTGTGTGGTTAGCCCTAGTTAATTCAAATTCAATTTTGGGAGTTTAGGCCAATTAAGGTTATTGTGAATGAATTAACTCAAAATATATTTTTCATAGGGTCCCCTGGTCCTAAGAAACACCACCAAATTTTCCTAGAATTTTTTTTACAACATGCTAATTATTGGAATTAGAATACCTAAAATAGTGACATGAACTTGAAAAATCAATAACTTTTCACAGAGATGACCTCTGACCTTGAAAAATTCAGGGAATGTTCCCAAGATTAGAGGCTTCAAAAGCCCTATGGTCTCATGCCATGGTGAATTGTCTATGCAAATGAAGAATCAAAACATTGGAAATAGTAAATAAATTATTAAAAATAAAATACTTATCCAATTAACTTGATTTCCTTTCCACATTATTCTCCTCTGTTAACTGAGCAAGAGAGTATTTTTATTTTATTTTTGTGGTTTTTCTATGCAAAGATATGAATTTTTGAAGTTCTGGTATTTAAATAAATCCAAAAAATCCTAATTTTCTACTTATCCGACTCTGCGCCGCGTCATCCTCGTCCGGATCGAAGCCCACGCGTCGCTCCGTGATTCAACACCGCCATCTGAGTCAGCGCTACAGGGGCCCGCCATTCACATACCATTACACTGTCCGGCTTGATCTCGACCGTCCGCTCGACACACGCGCGATCCAACGGCTCCTGGTCTTCGTCTCCGACTGGTGTGCACCCGTGACCGTCCACACTAAAACCTTAAGATCTCACTCGATTCTCCATGGATTTTTACGTTCTTATACTCTATTGATTCGTCTTGAAGAGACGAACACATCTATACAGGCTAAGGTGCATCGAAATCAACTCAAACTAAATGGAGAATCTCCAGGAGCTCGGGAGGAAGAGTGAGTTCATACCTTCGCTCGCAGAAGTGAAGCTTCGATTCGAGGGTCGTGTCACCTTCGATCGAGTCCAAGCAAGCTCTAGCATGAAGTCTCTTGCTACTGGGAAATGCCTCAGTACAAAAGTGACCAAGGCCGATCACAAAGCTTGGAGGCCGGAAGCAATGGCCGGCTCCGGTGAGGGGGCTTTGCCGGGGAACTTCTCCTTTCGTCCGGTGAAGGTGTAGAGTCAATCAATTTGAAGATTGGCTCACCGTGGTGAAGTGTCCCGGTTTTGGGCTTGAATTTCAACTCCAAAATCGGACTCACGCGAGAGGGCTTTAGGGTCGGATTTCAGCTGGGATCAAGTTCTCTATGTCCGGAGAGGGATCCGGAGTGATTTTGGCAGCAGTTTTGGTAAGGTTTGGTTCAACACGTTTTTTGGCCGAGAGGAGGTGGTGCTTAAATAGAGATGGCCGGAGGGCTCACCAGTGGGGCTCGATGGCTTGGATCAACTCGCTCGTGGCAAGGAAAGAACATGCCATGGTGTTCAATCGGCCGGGACAACTCGGCAAGGAGAAATTCAAAATCGGCTCACATGAGTGCTCTCGGCCGGTGGTTTCCGGCAGCTGTGGTGGCCGGCCGGCCGGGTCAAGTCACCGTTGTCATCGGAGGGTCGGGGTTGGCAATGGTGCAAGCAATGGAGATTGGCCATGTGTAGAAAGCTTCATTCAAAATGGAATGGGTAAGGGGCTCTTTGGACTCAATTTGGTCATCCTATGGGTTTGGGTTGGGTGCACCTTTCCAAGCTCTGATTTGGGCTGAGGGAGGTCAAGTGAGTCAGCTAGATTAGTGGGGAGAAGTCACTATCCAAGCATGTTTAAGTTTAAACATAGTTTAGGGGAATCATGAAAAGGTTTAATCACCTTTAAGAGAATCCTTAAAGAGGCTCCTCCTCTTGCCATTTATGGGATGGTCACATGTCAAACTTCTCATGGCTTTACATGGGGCTTAAGGATGGCTTCATGGCTTCATTTGGGCTTCGGGATGGCTTAGTCAATTTCATTGGAATGGATTTTAGGAATTTTGGCATTTTGATGGGAATTTGGATAAAGCCTAATTTGGAATGATTTAATCATAGGTTTCAAACTTTAGGGAATGATTTTATCAAGTGGATGATGAGAAGGAATTGTCATGTGGGCTTTGGATGAATTTTTGGGCTTCTAGGTTTGGTGGAAGTAGGCTTTTTAAAAGGCTTAAATGGGCGGGCCTTTATATTTCAAAATGGACTTTTGGATGAAGAATTTTGAGAAAGACCATGCCAAATAAATGTTGGGTTTAATTTAGGGATGTTTCATGAATGGTTTGGAATTAATTTGGTGTGATTTGGAGTAGAATCGGATTGAATTTGGGCTTTTTTGGTAAAGGGGCCAAGATGGGCCAAATTGGGCTAACTTGGGCTAAGGTTGGGCTAAGGTTGAATTTGGTGTAAAATTAATTTTGAAAAATGTTTATGGGAGTGTTGCAAAGAGTTTTCAACTTTGGTCGGGCTCTAATTTCGGGATTCGGGCCCATTCGGGTTAGGTTCGGCTTAGGTCAATTTAAGGGATTTTGGTTTTGGGTTAGGTTCGGGTAGAGTTTAGGTTCAAATTTTGGGAAAATCAAGTTAGTGTTTTGTTTATGAGGATGTTAGGAAGGCTTTAGAAAAGATTTGGGGCCAATTGAGTCGAATCGGGCTAGGCTCGGTCATGGGTCAAAATTGGGCCTTAAGTCCCAAATTGGAATTGGGCCCAAATGTCAATCAAATTGACTTGGATTTGGTCTAAATTGATATTGGGGATATTGAATTGAAGTTTAGAATTGAATTGGACCAAAATCGAGGTCAATCGGGGTGGTTTGGTTTGACATCGTGTTCACTTGGGTTAAAAAATGGGTCAAATTGGGGGTTTTGGTAAAAGTGGGGTAAATTGGCAAAATTGGCCCATAGTGTAGTTGAACAAAATGAAATTGATAATATGTGGGATTTTCTGGAATTTTCTGGGAATTTTTAGAATTTTTGGATTTTTGGGGTAAAAGGGTATTTTGGTAATTTTGGGGGGGGTTTAGGGTATTTTTGGAAATTTTGGTATTTTTGGCCAAAGATGGTCAATTTGAGTGGTGGGAAGTGTTTAGGTTTAATTTTGAGGAATCTTGGGTAATTTAGAAAATTTTGCAAATTTTGGCTCATTTCAAGGGTATTTGGTATGTTTGGTGGGTCCAGGGCCCCGGGGGTCAAAAACTGAAATTTTGATAAGAGGAAGATTGATTAAGTGTGAGTGAAATAGAATCATTTTGGTTGAGTCATGAAGCCATATTAAGCCCACATGAGCCATGAGAGGAATCATTTGAGGCATTCGCTATGTTGTTCCTAACCCTCTTACCAGGAGCTCAGTGGGTTAAGGACCATCCATACGAATTACCTACATGAGTCACGAAGTTAAGTTGGGTGAGAGTGTGGTTTTAGGACTTGGAATGTGTGAGAGTGTAGTGTATGTGCAAGTCAACCCTCACCGCACCAGTGCCATCCATGGTATTCCTAAGGCTAAAAAGTCCTATAGAACTCATCCTTTAAACCTCCACATTTCGATTTTAACCCTCTAGGTGATTAGGGTCTACAATCAAGCTTCAGGGATTTGCAGGGAGTTAAGAAGTAGTTTGAATTTCTAAATGGTGGGTTCCATTTCTAGTCCTCTAAGATTAGTCAAAGGAAAAGCCTAAGGCTAGATCCTAAGTACTAAAGAGAGAAGCAAAAGACCTCACCAAAATTGAGGTCAACAGTCATCCAGTCAGCTATCTTTAAGAGCAATGTTATTGATCCAAGAGCTCATTCTCCTTACTGATTGAATCTTTGTAAAATCATTGTATCTCTTGATAGTTGAGAGGCATCAATATCCAGGTATGCAAGAGTTCTCAAATTCATAATGTTAATTGAGGCACCTGGGTCAATAAGAGCCCTTGAAAGTGTCATGTCATTTATGTTTACTGTGATATACAGTGGACAATTGTGTTCTGTCCTTCCAAGCAACAAGTCTATATCCGAGAAGGTAATCTTTATCGATTCTTCTAATGGACAAGCTTCATTTTGAGTAATACTAACAAGTTGAGCTAAGCAAATGTTGGGGTCTAGAAGGGCTTTTATCAATGACTCTCTCATTTCTTTTGAGAGCATAAGAGCATCATAAATGCTCAATTTTGCTGGTAATTTCCTTAAATGAGCTAGTACGTTATAGTCCACTTTGTTGTGAAGATCATCCTTATCTCTTTTAGGAAGTTTTGGATGTGTTGGAGGAGTGATCTTTTCAGATGTGACTATTTGTTTTTCTTTTTCTTGTGGAGTCACTCTGGGAAGTAGAATCTTTCCACTTCTTAAATTGATTTCAACTATTTCTTCAAATTGGTTTTCTGACTCTTTTGTCTCCGAGTCTGAAGATTCCAATTCTATGGAAATTGGAGTTCCTTGTAATTGAAGCGTAGCAGTGTCATTTTCATCTTTGACGTTGTCAGAATTTTCATCAATGTTTTTGTCATTTCGATTGTCATTAGATTGATCAAAATCATATAAGATTTGAGCATTGTCTATGGGATTAGGATTTGAATGATCATTTTCAGAAGCATCACCCAAAATAGACAAAATGTAAGCAGAACTTGAATTATTATTATTCACAGTAGAAGCAAAAAGGAAATCATAAAAAGTCATTGGTTCAAGGATTTTTCGTCCTTCATCTGATATAACTATCCCAGTAGAAGATGGGGAAACATAAGATGGAGAAGTTACAAGAGGAATTGCAGCCCCTATATCTAGAAGTCCTCTGGTTCTTTTTGGTTCTTTGTTTTTCTTTCTCTTTTCCTTCTTGGGAGGCTTGGTAACCTGATATTCAGTAAGGATCTCCTCAGAAGATTTACCTTGAACAATGTTGTTTTTATTCTTTTTCTTGGATTTGAATTTTTCCACTGAAATCATATTGATTAAACCTTTGTCAGGTTCTTTCAAATATTCTTTCAGAATTACTATATTTCCTTGTTTAAAGTTGCACTCTAACCAGTATTTGAAGACAAAACATTCTTCAATCTTGTGTTCGAGCATTCTGTGATAAGGATAATAAATGGGATTGTCCTTCATGTTGACTTCTGCTGGCCTTTTAGCTTCTGGTAGCTTAAATTCGGGTATTTTAAGCAAGCTACAGAATATTTTGCCGACGGCTTCCGTTTTAAATGAATATTCTTTATTCATTCTTTGAGCCATTGTTCTTTATTATGTCGGTGTTGGAATTTGGTTATTAAAGTTGTAATTGAGGCGATGTTTGTGATGTTGACGGATTTTGGCATTATTTCTTTTGATCAGGTTTGTTTGCCTTTTTCCACAACATTTCCCGGTCTCTTTTCAAATGTCTTGACAGTCTTTATCTTTTCAGTCTTTTCCGTTACTGTCGGCATATTTTTAGGTTGTGTGTTTTATTTTGAAAAGTGGTCGCCTAACGTAGTTGCTCGCAAATTTTTAATTTAGTTTAAATAAATAAATTGAAAAGTAGTATTTGATTTTGAAAATAATTTTAAGTTTGAAAAATTTTAAGATATGAAATCAAACTGATCTCACATCCCAAATAGTTTATATAAACGAATACCACACCACAAACCGTGTATCTATCCCTAAGGATAGATACACCGCTGATTGATGGGGCTCGATTAAATAAACTAGAAGATTTAGTGACATCCGTTTGGTCTCGCGAACCAATTTTATAAGCCGACAAGTTTCCCCCGCTTAATATGAAAACATTAAACAGTGGTTTATATTACTCTGGTTCTTTAAAATTCCCTATAAGGGCAAGCCCCTATAGTTAATTACATCTTAAGTGACGGAATCACCTAAGAAAACTCTCGATAATAATCAATGATTCTCGCTCTCAAGAATTTCAAAGTTTAAGGTTTTCAAAGATTGAATTTTGGAATTTCAATAGGAATGGATCAAATTTTGGAACATTTTGTTTTGTGAATCCAAAGGAAGAAAGGTAGGAGAAATCACCGATTCGAAGTGAACTTCGATAATTTCCCGACTATCCTATCGTTTCGTCTCGAATTTAGGAAAGTCCTAATGTTTATTCGATATTTCAATCTTGCCAATTTCAATTAATTGTGGCTTATATTTGTATGATAAAATCAAACAAATAAATTTAGAAGATGCGAGGGTTTATTGTCGTATCTGACGACTACCTCGAATCCTAAGACCGTACTAGGCTTAATTTGCAATGCAAATGCCTAACGAAGAGTCGAGGATTTATGTCGCACTAGTGCAAGCTACCTCGAAATCCTATGGCTTAGTTATTTAATTCTAAGAAATGTTTAGCCGATGTAGACTCAGGTTTTGCCGATGACGATGGTCATGCCGCCCACCATGCTCCGAGCTCCTCGTTGTCGCAGAGGTTTAGTTTTAGAAATCATAAATCGTGGGATGAGAGAAGTGTTTTGGTTTAGAGAAAATCTTAATTTCCAAGTGTTTTTTGTGTTTTAATTAAAACAAATCTTAAAGTTGATTATAACGACACCTGCTAAGATCCCACGTGCTCCATCCTTCCGCATCGTTATTTTTATCGGATTCACTTAGTCCGCATGAATTTGCTAAACTCAACCGAATGAGTTCCACACTTTCATTTAGACCGTGGAAATCCCGTTAAGAACACGTAGGTTACATCATCCGAGGTATTCCCGATCATCCAACAGTGACGTTTTAATTTAGCTGCAATCGTAGTTTTGTGTTCCGTTTGTGATTAAATTTCGAGTTGTTTTATATTTTCGAAATGTTGTGGCGGTGAATTTTATCTTCGCAATGACTTTTAACTTAATTTTGGTTTCAGCTTTTAGGGGCTATCCTAAAGGTGTGAGTTTTCATGCAACCGTTGTTTTATCATGCAAGAAAAGATTTGAATAAAGCAATTGCAAGAAAGTAATCAGTAAGAAAGTAAATTGCAAGAAAGTAAATCGTAATAAAATAAAAGCGTACTCCTGAGGGTCTTCCCGTCATCCCAAGCCGCACTTAAAACACAATTAGAATATTTAAACAAGTTCCTAGTAAAGCTAAGGGAAAGGTTATGGTTTTCTACCAAATTCCTAATCCTATACCTAGTCATTTCCTATGACGTCTGTGTTCTTTGTGTTTTGCTTAAGGACGATTTTCTTCATCAAAGAATAATCAAATTCAATCGTTCTTATAAATATCCTATCATATCGAGAAAGTGCTTAAGAAGGATCTTAAACATCTTTTCAATATTTCTAGGATCGTTTTAAGTCCAAATGAATTTAATTATATAAATGAATCGATCGTCCGAGGTTTTCAAGTCTTCGTTAACTCGCTTCAAATGAACTGTGACATTCGAATATCCTATGAGTGAAGTAACACTCCATTTAATGTTTCATTTAGAGTTATAATAATCAAAGCTTTCAAGGGTAAATTAAGTATTCAAATGACTTGATTTAAGTTAAAGAGTTTAAATTTGAATAGTTGTTCAAGTTGTTTTATATTTAATTTCTTTTATGTCTTAGGTGATGTTATATTTAATTTAACTTAATTTAATCGAGTTTTAATTTAGTTTAACATAATTCAATTTAATTTGACTTGGTGTTTAATTAATTTGATTTGATTTAACTTTAATTTAATTATTTAATTTAATTTAATTTAATTTTAATTATTTAATTTAATTTAATTTAATTGTTTAATTTAATTTAATTTAATTTTAATTTAATTTAATTTAATTGTTTGATTTAATTTAATTTAATTTTAATTAATTTAATTTAATTGTTTAATTATTTAATTTAATTTAATTATTTAATTTAATTTAATTTTAATTAATTTAATTTAATTGTTTAATTTAATTTAATTTAATTATTAAATTTAATTTAATCTTAATTTAATTTATCTTTAATTTACTTTATTTTTAATTTTAATTGAAATTTCAAAAGAGTTTAATAATTTAATTAAGTCTTTTAACATTTTAAATATGAATTATCATTTTAATTAAGAGTTGAATATTAGTTGATATAATTAATTTAGGGATTTTTTAAATTAAAGAAAGAAATAAAAATCTCTTCCTAATAAAGATCCCTTATTTTAATAATTCCAATTTTATTATTCTTCCAAATTTAATCTATTATTTAATTAAAGTTTAATCATTTTAAAATTATTTAATGGGTTTCTACCCTTTAATTATTTAAATTTCAATCATCCAAATCAGATTAGGATCAAATATTTTACTTGTTGATTTTTTATTGAACCTAAAGTTTTAATTAAGGATTAAAGATTTTAATTACCATTTTACCCTTTAAGCTTAATAATTTCATAACTCACTAAATTGAACTCAAATGAACTTGAAATTTTTATGTGACTTTACTCATATGTCAATAAAGACATGAGAGGAGAAAATGTGATTTTTCTGTATTTAATTTATTTATATAATTATTTTTGGTGAAAAATAGAGATTTTCAAGGAAAATTTGATAACATGACCAAGGGAAAAGTTTCTGTCCTTAAGAAAATTAGGGGACATTCCTAATGACCAGAGAAGCACTTGGACCAATTTTGGTGATTTTTTGAATTATATTATTATTTATTATAATTATTTTGAGTTTTGGAGTGTTAATTAATTTAAAAATAAGATAAATGTTGAAAAATGGATTTTATATTTTTCAAAAATCTCTCTGATATTAAGGAAACCAGAGAAACAAATTTTGCAATTTTCTGATTTTTCTATGATTTATAATAATTATTTTAGTGAAAATGCTAGAAAATACATTTTTTTAATTTTAAAATTACCCTAGGGCTTTAAAATTTAATATCTCACTAAATAGACCTAGGAAAAATGTGGGATTTGTTCCTAAGTGATTAAAATTCAAAATGTGACATTTTGGTGAATTTTATTATTTTTGTGATTTTTATTATTTTTTAATTATTAAAAATATTAAAATATTATTAAAAATCAACTTTTTTAGAAAATTGAAATTTTAATTTTCTTGGGTTCTCCTGATATCAGAGAGGCTCCAAAACCAATTTGGTGAATTTTAAAAAATATTTTAAAAGTTATGAATTTTTAAAGTTTAAAATGGCTAAGTGGCTTAATCAACCCAATTAGTGAGGCTAACCAAGTCCAATCGACTTCAAATTTTTATGGTGGATTCCTCTGATCCTAAAGGTCAGTGGAGAATTGATTTCAAGTCAATTTGATGCCTGGTTAACTCTAATTAATTAAAGACCTATTTTAGGTGTTTAAGCCAATTAGGGTTAATCTGAGTGAATTAACTCAAGTCCTATTTTTCCTAGAGTTCTCTGGTCATAAGGAACATCACCAAATATTTCTAGAATTTATTTCACAACATGCTAATTTTTGGAATTAAAATACTCAAAACAGCGAACATGCATTTGAAAAATAAATAACTTTTCACAGAGATGGCCTCTCGACCTCGGAAAATTCAGGGAATGTTCCCAAGTTCGTAGGCTTCAAAAGCCCTATGGTCTCATGCCATGGTGAATTGTATACATGCATGGAGAATTAAATGTATGCAGAGAGTAAATAAATCATAAAAAATAAAATACTTAATTAAATTAAATGATTTCTTTTCCACATTATTCTCCTCTCGTTCACCGAGCAAGAGGGTATTTTTATTTTATTTTTGTGATTTTTCTACACAAAGATATGGATTTTTGAAGTTTAGTGGAATTAAATAAATAAGAAAATACCCTAATTTTCTATTTATCCACGCGGCGCCGCGTCAACCCTCAGCCTCCGAAACGCCGCGTGTCGCGCTCCCATTCGACGCCGCCATCCGAGTCGCAGCCCGGCCCCGCGGTTCTCGTACCGTCTCCTCGGTCCGACGCAATCCCGGCCGTCCGTGCGCGCGTGTATCGAATGGACGCGCATCCGTTCATCGTCCCCAAGTGTTCTCACCCGAGAGCCGTCCACACTAAATCCCTAAGATCTCACTCGATTCTCAATGGATTTTCATGTTCTTATGCTCTATGGATTCGTCTCAAGAGACGAACACATCTATACTGGCTAACATGCATTGGAACTAAGGCATTTGAAATGAGAATCTTCAAAAGCTCGGGATGAAGAGTTAGCTCATACCTTGGCTCGTAGAAGTGTGGCTTCAATCCGAGAGTTGTCGCACCTTCGATCGGGTCCCGCAAGCTCCAGCATGAAGTCTCCCGGTCCGGTGAATCGCCTAGCCTATGAAAGTGACCACACCGATCACAAAGCTTCGGAGGCCGGAGCAACCGGGTGGCCTCGAGATGGGGCTTTCAGCGGAAACTTCTCCTCTTGGGCCAGCTGAAGGTGTAGGACCACTCAATTTGAGGATTGGCTCACCGTGGCAAAGTGTCCTGGTTTTCGGTGGAATTTCAGCCGAGAAATCGGGCTCGTCGGTGGGATTGAGGCAAATCGACACCTGGGATCAACCGCTCTAAGGATGGTGAAGGGTTTGGAACAATTTTGGCAGCAGTTTCGGCAGGTTTGTGCTTGGCTCCCCTTTGGCCGAGAGGGTGAGGGGTTTGAATCAGAGAGGGCGGAAGGCCTCCTGTGGGGAGTTAGGGCTCGGGATCACCGCTCCGGTGAGGAGAAGATCAGCCATGGTAGCCACCTGGGATGTGGCAGCTCAGCAAGTGAGAATTTCAATGTTGGCTCACATGTGAACTTTCGGCCATGGTGTTTTCCCGGCGGCCCGGTGGCCGGCCGGCTGGCATGGGTCACCCTCAAGGTCGGTGGGTCGTGGCCGAGGTTTGTGCAATCAATCGGCCATGGACATGTGTAAAGGCTTTGATCCAAAGTGGAATGGGGCATGGCTAGATTTGAACCTAAATGGGTCAACCCACCCATTCGGGCTAGGTGCACCACCCAAGGCCTCGGTTTTGGCCGAGGGAAAAGTGATTTGGCTCAAGCATAATCGCAGGGGTCAAGTCACCATCCAAGCACAATTAAAGCTTAAGCATGGTTTAGCTGGAAACATGGAAGTGGTTAATCACCTTTAGGAATTAAGGAAAGAGCCTCCTCCTTTTGCCCAAAATGGCATGGTGACATGTAAAGAGGCTCTCATGGCTTGCATATGGCTTATGCATGGCTCCATGGCTCCATTTGGTTTGGGAAAAGTAAAGTCAATTTCATGGAAATGGATTTAAGGAAAATTTTGGTATTTAGGGGTGATTTGGCATGAGGCTTCATTTGGAATAATTCAATGATGATTTTAGGACTTAGGTAATGGATTTAATTAAATGGATGACAAATGGAGATGTCATGTGGGCTTTAGTGGTAGATTTGGGCTTTTGAATTTTCAAGGAAATGGGCTTTTAAGAAGGTTTAAGGGAAGTGGGCTTTTAAGTTTAAGGATGTGTTCATGGATGGGAATTTTTGTAGAAGTTTGGGCCAAATAGTTGTTGGTTTTGGTTTAGGGATGTTTCATGAATAATTTGAAATAGATTTAAGGTGGTTTGGGTTTGAATTGGGTTGAATTTGGGTTTATTTGGTAAATGGGCCAATGTAGGTCAAATTAGGCTAACTTGGGCCAATGTTGGGCTAGGGTTGAAATTGATGTAAAATAAATGTTAAGAAATGTTTATGGGAGTGTTTCAAAGAGGTTTTGGCTCTGGTTGGGTTTTAATTTTGGGGTTTGGGCCTATTTGGGTTAGATTTGGGTTTAGGTCAAAATTGGGCTTTTTGATTTCGGGTTGAATTTGAGTGGGGTTTGGGTCAAAATCTTGGGCAAATCATGTTAGTGTTTTGTTTATGAGGATGTTAAGGAAGGTTTAGAAAAGATTTGGGGTTAATTGGAGTTGAATTGGGTGAGTTTGGGTTAAGTTTGGGTCATGGGTCCAAATTTGGGCTTTAAGGCCCAAAGTGAAATTGGATCCAAATGTCAATCAAATTGGACTTGGATTTGGTCTAAATTGGTATTGGGAATGTTGAATTGAAGTTTAGAATTGAATTGGACCAAAATTGGGGTCAATTGGGTATGTTTGGTTTGACATCGGGTCCACTTTGGGTTAAAATGGGTCAATTTGGGGGTTTTGACAAAAGTAGGGTAAATTGACAAAATTGGCCCATGGTGTAGTTGGACAAAATGAAATTGGGAATATTTGGGATTTTCTGGAATTTTCTGGGAATTTTCTGAATTTTTGGATTTTTAGGCCAAGAAGGGTATTTTGGGTATTCGGAGGGTATTGGGGGGTTTTCTTGGAATTTTTGGTATTTTTGGGTATGGATGATCAATTTGAGTGATGTGGAGGTGTTTGGGATTGATTTTGGAAGATTTTAGGTAATTTGGAGATTTTGCAAAAATTTGGGTAATTCAAGCGGTTTTGGTAGGTTTAGTAGGTGTAGGGTCCCTGGGTCAAAAATTGAAAATTTGGGAAATCGAAGATCGGGTGAATTTGGGTGGGGTGAAATCATTTTGGTTGAGCCATGAAGCCATTTCAAGCCCATATGAGCCATGAAAGGACTCATTTGAGGCATTCATTATGTTGTTCCTAACCCTCTTACCAAGGGCTTAGGGGTTAAGGACCATCCATGTGAATCACCTACATGAGTCAGGAGGTCAAGTTGGGTATGGGTGTGGTTTTAGGAAGTGTGTGGAAATGTAGTGTGTAAGTGTAGTGTATAAGTGTAATGTGTGTGTAAGTCAGCCCCTTCATCAGACCAGGCCACCCAGGGCAGTCCTAAGGCCAAAGAGTCCTATAGGAACTCATCCTTTAAACTTCCATATTTGATTTCAACCCTCTAGGTGATTAGGGGTCTATAGTCAAGTTTGTGGAGTTTGCAGGAGTTTAGAAGTGGTTTGAATTTCTAAAAGGCGGGTCCCAATTCTAGTCCTCTAAGATAGTCAAAGGAAAAGCCTAAGGCTAGATCCTAAGCACTAAAAAGAAGAAGGGAAGACCTCATCAAAAATGAGGTCAACAGTTACACTCATTTGCTTAGCCTCTTCCTGAAGATTGGCGGCTTTGCTGAGCAATTTTTCAAAAGTTTTTATTGTAAATCCTTTAAGCATAAATGTTATAGGACCATGAATATTTTTAAGTAGGATTTCAACAACATGCTGTTCTTGAAGTTGTGGTTCACATTTCATGCTGAGACTTCTCCAGCACAAAATGTAATCCACTAAGCTTTCGCTTGTTTTCTATTTTTCCACTACAAGATCACCAACTGTAGTGTGATGTCGAGCTCTAGCAAATCTTTGAATGAAGAGACTTTTAAGCTCTAGAAAAGTTTTAATAGACCCATTAGGAAGTTCCGCATACCAGTCAAAGGCAACTCCTGTAAGACTGTTACAAATTGTCGGAATAGAAGAGCATCACTTCCCCCCGCATTACAGCAGCTCGCTCTGAAATGTGCTAGATGTTGTCGGGGATTACCTGTTCCATCAAACATTTTGAAGACAGGAGGAACAAAACCTTTAGGGTATTGGACAAAATCAAATTCCTCTGGATATGGTCTACCCTTTGGAATTAGTGATCCAGCCTTTACCTGAGCCATTGTTTCTTTTATCTTTTGTTCCACAAGTTGAGTGATATATTTTTCTGGAATTCCACTATGATGGGAATCTTTTTTCTTTTTCTTCAACATCTATTAGCTCTCCTTTATCTTCTAAAATGTGGATAGCCTCTGGCCTAACATTTTCAATGGTCGGTGATGGATTTATTGGTGGATTTTGCAAAGCTGCTGCCAACTTTTCTATTTTTTATTCAAGACGACTAATTTACTTGTCTCGCTATCGTATAATTGCTCATAATTCATTCATTGCATCTTCTTCATTTAGTTCCATACTAAGGAATTAGATCGTGTTTCTACCACATTAATACTAGCAACGTTTTCATTTGAGCTGTCAGAAGTGTTTTTCTTTACTCGCACCTAGAATTGTTTGATATCATTTTTAATTTTTTCAATCTTTATTCAAATGATTTTGCAAGATTTTCTTTACAAGTTCCTTCTTGTAAACTGTCTGCAGGGGTGCTTGTAGCATCTGAATTTCGTTCAGATGATCTTCGTTTCCATACATTGTCTTTTAGTATGGGACGAGATCCTCTAGGAGGTGTGTCATCATATGGATAATCTGCATTTTGTAGCATATAAATCAAATCTGTCATTTTAGTGGATGTATCTTCCACTTCAGACATCAATTTTTCATATTTGGGTTTGTCTTTTATGATTGTCACATTTTTCACCCTTAGCCCTAGTCGAAACTTTATAGGCATTCGAGTACATTGATCTTCTGTCGGAGATTAATAACCTGTTTCTTCATAAACAGAATCTTCTATTGCTAGAATTCTCCTTTTCATTGTTTTGGAGACTGCACATCCCATTTTGTTCAACAATCGGGAAATTGAACATTTATCTTTTCGTGCTAGTCTTTTAAACACTAAATGTATAGCATGAATTGAGGGAGAACTCTTAGGTTAAAAGAAATTGTCAGTATAATCAACAGGAATCGGGATATACCTATTTTCTTCTGAAAATGAAGGATTTCCGAAAACACTTTTTTCAAATTCAGGTATTTCAAAGTTATCATTTTCATTCCACCTTTTCTTTCTTTTAAGCGGATGAGCCTTATTTTTGTGAATGTTTTTGGAACATGATCCAACATCATATGTGGATGGTGGAGGAACATCATCCTCAACATACATTTGTTTTCCTTTGTCAACAATTTTTCTTTTCATTTCTTCAAGAATATAAGGATCTTCAAGTATATACTCAAGTGGATGCTCTGTAAAATTCAGAAAGTCTTGATAAGGTTGCAGGTCAAATTCTTCAAAAGATTGCATATCAGTTTGATATGCATTATCTAATATAAATTTTGTTTCACTAAACAATCCATAATCATACTGATAAAAGGGAAAGTCTTCCTCCATTGGTATATTGAAGTCTTGAAAATAAGAAAAGACTGAATTCGGAGAATCCATTGCAACTTTTCTGAAATTTCAAGAAAGACGAATATTATTGACTTGTTTATAAACTGGGAGTTTTTTTTAAAAGTTTTGTAGTTCTTATTTGTAAAAGAACAAAATTTCAAATGAAAACCAGTTATAACAAAAGATGAGAAGAAAGAATCTCCCCAACAGAGTCACTAGAGTTCTTTTGATGGCGATGCGGGTCGGACCGTCGCCGCTCGGGCGGCGTCGCCGTCAAGATCATCGATGTCGGGATGTCAATATCATGGAGTCGCCACTCTGTTTTGATATTGCCCTAATCTTATTTCTATGAATCCTATAAAGGAATCAAGAAATTTAGGGCTAATATAAAACAAAGGAAAAGAAAATGTTTTGTGATAATCCTTATAAAGAAGATCCTAGAATGCCATATCCTAGAGTTTCTATATAATGAAGATCGTGAAATGTCAACCAAAGATTCTGTCATGGGTTCTTTAATTCTCCTATAGAAGCAAGCTTCTATATTTAATTACATCTTAGACAATTTATAATTGTCTAAGAAAACTTCTAATTAATGTTGATCACTACTTTTCTAGAAATTTTTATTTTTATGGAAAGATGTACCCACTATCAATCCCAAATGTCGTTGTGTTGATTCGTTTTCATGTCATGTTGTTTTTTTTGTCGAAATTTTTAGGTTTTGTGGCTAACCTAAAAGTTTTGGTTTTGTCATTCTTGTCGATGTCATTATTTTTTTGAAATATTTAGGTTTTATGGCTAACCTAAAAGTTTTGGTTTTGTCATTATTGTCGATATCGTTGTTTTGTTGAAAGTTTTAGGTTTTGTGGATAACCTAAAAGTTTTGGTTTTATCATTGTTCGTCCATAATGTCGTCCTGCAAAACAGAGTTGGCACACCCTATAACATGCAAAGAAAATCTAAATGAAACTTGTCTTCATCCTGCAAAGAAAATATTGTCAGAAATAGTGTCACATTCATTGTCTCAGAATTTTGTAGGATGTTTTGATTTAACATATCCTGAATGTCGGTTAATGTCGTTTGAAATATTTGGATTGATATCTGTGTTTGTCAAATTTGCATTTGAAATGCCAATTTATGTCAAATTTTGTTTGAAATGTCAAATTTATGTTGATTATGTTTGAAATGTCAAATTTATGTAAATTTAAGTGTTTAGAATGTCAAATTTATGTTGATTTTGTCGATGAAATATTTGAAATGTTAAATTTATGTTGATTTTGTCAAATTTATATCAATTTTGTTGATTAAATGTTTGGAATGTCAAATTTATGTCGATTTTGTTGATGAAATATTTGGAATGTCAATTTTGGTTTGAAATGTCGAATTTATGTCGGTTATGTTGATTTTGGTTTAAAATGTCGAATTTATATCGGTTATGTCGATTTTGGTTTGAAATGTCGAATTTATGTCGGTTATGTCGATTTTGGTTTGAAATGTCAAATTTATGTCTTGACTTAAGTTTAAACTTAAATCTTGAGTTCATGTCTGTGCACTTAAGTTGAATTAGATTAACTTGAGTTCATGTCTGTTTGAACTTAAGTTAAAAGTTTAAAGCTAGATTCAATATAGATTGAATTAACTTAAGTTCATGTCTGGTTGAACCTAAGTTAAATTTAATGTTGATTGAATCTAATTAACTTGAGTTCATGTCTGTTTGAACTTAAGTTAAAAGTTTAAAGTTAGATTCAATATATATTGAATTAACTTAAGTTCATGCCAGGTTGAACCTAAGTTAAATTCAATGTTGATTGAATCTAATAAACTTGAGTTCATGTCTGTTTGAACTTAAGTTAAAGGTTTAAAGTTAGATTCAATATAGATTAAATTAACTTGAGTTCATGTTGTGTATTACCTAAGTTAAAGGTTGAACTTGGGTTCATGTTGTATTGAACCTAAGTTAAGTTTATTTTGGGTTTGGGTTTGATTAAACCTTAGTTAGTTAATGTTTAATGATTTAATTAGCTATAATGGGTTAAACCTAATTAGGGTTTATGTTTGTTTAAACCTTAGTTAGTTAAGGTTTAATGGTTTAATTAGGTCTAATGAGTTAGACCTAATTAGGGTTTATGTTTGCTTAACCTTAGTTAGTTAAGGTTTATTGGTTTAACTAGGTCTAATGGGTTAGAACTAATTAAGGTTTAGGTTTGATTAAACCTTAGTTAGTTAAGGTTTAATGGTTTATTTAGGTCTAATGGGTTAGACCTAATTAGGGTTTAGGTTTGTTTAAACCTTAGTTAGTTAAGGTTTAATGGTTTATTTAGGTCTAATGGGTTAGACCTAATTAGTGTTTAGGTTTGATTAAACCTTAGTTAGTTAATGTTTAATGGTTTAATTAAGTCTAATGGGTTAGACCTAATTATGGTTTAGGTTTGATTAAACCTTAGTTAGTTAAGGTTTATTGGTTTAATTAGGTCTAATGGGTTAGACCTAATTAGGGTTTATGTTTGATTAAACCTTAGTTAGTTAAGGTTTAATGGTTTAATTAGGTTTAATGCGTTAGACCTAATTAGGGTTTAGGTTTGTCTTAACCTAGTGTTTAGGAGGTTAACTAAGATTAATATGTCCTTAAACTTAATTAAAGGTTTGGTTTTTGACAAATTAAGTCTAATTTGTCCTTAAACTTAATTAAAAGGGTTTGATTTTGGTTAATTAAGTCTAATATGTTCTTAAACTTAATTAAAAGGCCTGATTTTGATTAATTAAGTTTAATATGTCCTTAATCTTAATTAAAGGGTTTTGATTTTGATTAATTATGTTTAATATGTCCTTAAACATAATTAAAGAGTTTGATTTTGATTAATTAAGTTTAATATGTCCTTAAACTTAATTAAAGGGTTTTGATTTTGATTAATTAAGTCTAATATGTCCTTAAACTTAATTAAAAGGGTTTTGATTTTGATTAATTAAGTTTAATATGTCCTTAAACTTAATAAAAAGGTTTGATTTTGATTAATTAATTCTAATATGTCCTTAAACTTAATTAAAGAGTTTTGATTTTGATTAATTAAGTCTAATATGTCCTTAAACTTAATTAAATTAAAGGGTTTTGATTTTGAATAATTAAGTTTAATATGTCCTTAAACTTAATTAAAGGGTTTGATTTTGAATAATTAACCCTAATATGTCCTTAAACTTAATTAAAAGGTTTGATTTTGATTAATTAAGTCTAATATGTCCTTAAACTTAATTAAAGAGTTTTGATTTTGATTAATTAAGTCCAATATGTCCTTAAACTTAATTAAAGGGTTTTGATTTTGATTAATTAAGTGTAATATGTCCTTAAACTTAATTAAAGGGTTTTGATTTTGATTAATTAAGTTTAATATGTCCTTAAACTTAATTAAAGAATTTGATTTTGGTTAATTAAGTTTAATATGTCCTTAAACTTAATTAAAGGGTTTGATTTTGGTTAATTAAGTTTAATATGTCCTTAAACTTAATTAAAGGGTTTGATTTTGATTAATTAAGTCTAATATGTCCTCAAACTTAATTAAAGGGTTTGATTTTGGTTGATTAAATCTAATATGTCCTTAAACTTAATACAGCTTGATTTTGGTTAATTAAGTCTAACATGTCCTTAAACTTAATTAAAGGGTTTTATTTTGGTTAATTAAGTTTAATATGTCCTTAAACTTAATTAAAGAGTTTTATTTTGGTTAATTAAGTTTAATATGTCCTTAAACTTAATTAAAGAGTTTGATTTTGATTAATTAAGCCTAATATGTCCTTAAACTTAATTAAAAGGTTTGATTTTGTCCTAAACCCTAAGGTTTGATGATTTAATTAGGCTTAAGTTGTCTTTAAACCTATTTATTGTTTAGCTTGAGTTCATTTAAGCTTTGATTCATCACTTGCTTAATCCATGATGAAATGGATTAAATTTATGATGAAGAGGTTTTGAATTATTAATTTTAAAATTAATAAATCTTAACCTTGTTTCAAAATGTCTTTTAGATTGATTTGATGACTTGAGAATTATTGTTTTAGGATTGTTATCTGTCATCCTAAGGTTCTCAATCATTTTGCATTTAAATTTTCCAATTTTCCTAATTTTATAATTATTTTTGAAAATAATTACAAAATATCATGGAAATTAGGAAATCACATCCTAGAGAGCTATCCTAGCCTTAGAAAAATCAAAAAAATGTGTCTAAGGACTTAAAGGTTCTTCCCTTAAAATTTCATATTTTTCTGACTTGTAAATAATTTTTAATAATTAAAATACTCCAGAGAGTATTTAATTAATTAAAAATTACATACTGAAAATAAAATTATGATTTTGTTCTCATAGTTTTCTTCTCTTCATGAGCTTTCCAGAGGTATTTTTGTTTTATTTTTATGACCTCTTGATCAAAAGATATGAAATTTTGAAGTTTTTAAGGATTTTTTTGGATTAAATCAACCCAGAAAATCCAGGCTTTGACGCGTGTCCTCGTACGCGTCGAAGAGCAGGAAGATCCCGTACATGGATCCGAACAGCGGTCACGGGATGAGAAGATCGGCGCCGTCCATTCCAAAACACGGGAACTGAAGGCGGAGATAAATCCACCTTAAATTTGAAATTTTCGAACCGTTAAATTTCAAAGCTCAATATCTCACTCATTTCACAACGAAATTGAGTGATTTTTTAATCTATGGAATCATCTGGATGTATACATTGTATCTATATAGTGATGATACATTTCTGGGCTAGTTTAACCCATGATATTTCGAATATATGAAATATTTTGGAGAAAAAAATCCATACCATAGCCACAAGTTTGTCGAGCTTGATCAGGCTTGATGGTCAGCTTCTAGGACTCTCAAAGAAGATCTTTGTCACTTCAATTTGGTTTTGTAGCTAGCCTTGGAGAGCAATTTTGGCAAAATGGCTAGTTTTGGCTGATTTTGGATATTGGCCAAATTGGCTTGATTGGGCTAACCCTATAGCTTGGGTTTGGTTGGAATAGGTTGATGAGGTCCCCAGGAAGATTTTTTGTGTTGGGAGCCAAGGGATTTGGGCAGCCTATAGGTTTCTATGGGATCATTCTCTCCTCTTGGAAATTTCAGCCAAGGGAGGCTTTTATAGCCATGAATGGCTATGGTTTAACCTTGGTTGGCTTAGGTTTGATCATAGTATGGTTAGAGTTGTAGAGTACAACCTCCCCCATGTAAACTAAGCCTCACCTCTTCTTCTTCCATGAGAATTTTGCCACTTAAGCCAGTGCACATTTCATGGCAATTTTGGCTTAAATTTTGTCATGATGGATTTTAACCTCTTTGTTTCCATTCCATTGGCTTAGTGGAAGGTTCATGGTGACTCAAATGGTTGAGCCCCTCTCTTTGCAACACCTCATTTTATATTTCATGAGGTGGTGACACATTAGCTCCCCTCTTAAGATTTTTTCATGAAATGTTATGATGAATTTAACCATGGTGTGAAGGATGGTTAAAGCTTTGTCTTCTCACCATTAGATGGCTAGGGAGGTGGCTAAACTAACCTCACCATGGCAAGACACCTCACACCTTAAATCACCATGGTTTTGCCACCTCATTTTCATGTCATGATGGCCCTTTACCATGGTTAAATGTGAGTGATTCATGGGTTTTTTTCTCTTTAATGGTCATATGAGTTGTGTCTAACCCATATGAGGTCATGTGTGATGTCATAAAAGAGTTTTAGAATTTTTAGAAAACCATATGTCATAGGTTTTAAAAATTCCATTTAATGCCCTCTTCATTTTAATTTCCATATTTAATTAATTATGTCATTAATTAAATATTGGAAATTATTTTATTAATCAATAATTAATTGGAAATAATTTCAAATTATTTATTTGATTAATATCCATGTCTTTAAAATAGATTTTTGTCTCTTTTTATGACATTTCAATTAAATTTTCATTTTAATTAATTATGTCAATAATTAAAATATGAAAATTAAATTATTAATCAATTATTTAATTAAAAATAATTTTGGAATTAATTATTTTATTAATTCCATTATTTTTAATCAATTTGTGGATTTTGTGATGTTATAGCTTTTAAATTTAATTTTTCATTTTAATTAATTATGTCATTAATTAAAATTTTGAAAATTAATTCATTAGCTAATTAATTAATCAAAATAATTTTAAAATCAATTATTTGATTAATTTTTTCTTTTTATGACTTTTTAATTTAATTTTCATTTTAATTAATTATGTCATTTGATTAATTAAAATATTGAAAATTAAATTATTAGTCAATTTAATTAATCAAAATAATTTTGAAATTAATTTGATTAATTTTTGTCATTGTGGGGTTTTAAACATGTCATTGGTTGTTTGATAAAAAATTGATCATTTTATCCAAAATTGACTTTTTAGGTTATGTGTTGACCTATGGGGTCAACAGGGCTGGTGATTGGATCTGGATTGATTATTTTGACCAAAATTCTCATTTTAGGTCAAAAGGTTGACTTGTGGGGTCAACAAGATTGGTGATTGGGTATGGATTGACCATTTTGACCAAAATTATCATTTTGGGTAAAAAGGTTGACCTGTGGGGTCAACAGGGTTGGTCATAAGGTATGGATTGACCATTTTGACCAAAATTATCATTTTAGGTAAAAAGGTTGACTTGTGGGGTCAACAGGGTTGGTCATTGGGTCTGGATTGACCATTTCGACCAAAATTGTCATTTTAGGTAAAAAGGTTTACCTATGGGGTCAAAAGGGTTGGTCATATGGTCTGGATTGACCATTTTGACCAAAATTGTCATTTTAGGTAAAAAGTTTGATATATGGGGTCAACATGGTTGGTCATAGGGTCTGGATTGATCATTTTGACTAAAATTGTCATTTTAGGTAAAAAGGTTGACATATGGGGTCAAAAGGGTTGGTCATAAGGTCTGGATTGACCATTTTGACCAAAATTGTCATTTTGGATAAAATGGTTGACCTATGGGGTCAACTGGGTTGGTCATAGGGTCTGGATTGACCATTTTGACCGAAATTGTCATTTTAGGTAAAAAGGTTGACCTATGGGGTCAACAGGGTTGATCATAAGGTATGGATTGACCATTTTGACCAAAATTGTCATTTTAGATAAAAAGGTCGACCTTTGGGGTCAACAGGGTTGGTCATTGGGTCTGGATTGACCATTTTGACTAAAATTGTTATTTTAGGTCGAAAGGTTGACCTATTGTAAAAATGAGGTCAACAGGCGGGGCTGTGCAACTACTTTTCAATATGCTCAAATACAATATATAAAATATAAATTCAGTTTAGTTAACTATTTAAGTAGTCACCTCTATATACGCAAGTGTACGTATCGTTCAAGTAATACAAGGGTCTAGTGGAGTCCTGGTTATCGATCCCACGAGGAAGGCACGTTCCTTGCAATATATAGCATAACACTGAAATCCAATACTAAACTCACAATGTAATGTTGACCTCATTTTTTATGAGGTCTTCTCTTCTTCTTTTTAGTACTTAGGATCTAGCCTTAGGCTTTTCCTTTGACTATCTTAGAGGACTAGAGTTGGGACCCACCATTTAGAAACCCAAACCACTTCTTAACTCCCTGCAAACTCCACAAACTTGACTGTAGACCCCTAATCACCTGGAGGGTCGAAATCAAATTTGGAAGTTTAAAGGATGAGTTCCTATGGGACTCTTCGGCCTTAGGATCGCCTCAGGCGGCCTCAGTCCGGTGAAGGGCTAACTTACACACACACTACATCTATACACTACACTTTCACACACTTATACCTAACTTGACCTTCTGACTCATGTAGGTGATTCACATGGATGGTCCTTAACCCCTAAGCCCTCGCAAGAGGTTAGAAACAACATAGTGGATGCCTCAAACGAGTCCCTTCATGGCTCATGTGGGCTTGATATGGCTTCATGGCTCAACCAAAATGATTTTATTCCACTTACATTCACCTAATCTTCAATTTTTCTAAATTTTCAATTTTTGACCCCCGGGACCCTACACCCGCTTAACCTACCCAAAACCCTTGAAACTACCCAAAATTTGCAAAAAATCCTCCAAAATTTCAAAATTACCCAAAATTCCTCAAAACCAATCCCAAACATTTCCACATCACTCAAATTGATCATCCATACCCAAAAATACCAAAAATTCCAAAAATACCTCCCAATACCCTCCAAATACCCAAAATACCCCTCTTGACCCAAAAATCCAAAAATTCAGAAAATTCTCAGAAAATTCTAGAAAATCCCAAATATTCCCAATTTAATTTTTTCCAACTACACCATGGGCCAACTTTGTCAATTTACCCCACTTTTGTCAAAACCCCCAATCTGACCCATTTTAACCCTAAGTGAACCCAATGTCAAACCAAACTTACCCAATTGACCCAAATTCTGGTCCAATTCAATTCTAAACTTCAATTCAACATTCCCAACACCAATCTAGACCAAATCCAAGTCCAATTTGATTGACATTTGAATCCAATTTCACTTTTGGCCTTAAAGCCCAATTTGGACCCATGACCCAAACCTAACCCAAACTCACCCAATTCAACTCCAATTAACCCCAAATCTTTTCTAAACCTTCCTTAACATCCCTACAAACAAAAACCTAACATGATTTGCCCAAAATTTAGACCTAAACCCCACTTAAATTCAACCCAAAACCAAAAAGCCCAATTTTGACCTAAACCCAAACCTAACCCAAATGAGCCCAAACCCCAAAATCAAAACCCAACCAAAGTCAAAACCTCTTTCAAACACTCCCATAGACATTTCCCAATATTAATTTTACATCAATTTCAACCCTAGCCCAACATTGGCCCAAGCTAGCCCAATTTGACCTATATTGGCCCATTCACCAAAAGAGCCCAAATTCAACCCAATTCAAACCCAAATCACTCCCAATTTGCTTCAAGTCACTCATGACACATCTATGAGCTAAACCCAACAATTAATTGGCCCAAGCCTTTTCCAAAATTCCATCCCAAAATCCATTTTAAAATCCAAAAGCTCACTTCCCTAAACCATTTTAAAAGCCCATTTCCACCAAATACAAAAGCCCAAAATTGGCCCTAAAGCCCACATGACATTTCCATTTGCCATCCATTTAATCAAAGCCATTCCCTAAGTTATAATCCCATCATCAAATAATTCCAAATCAAGCCTCATGCCAAATCACCCCTAAATACCAAATTTTTTCTTAAATCCATTTCCATGAAATTGACTCAACTTTCCCAAAGCCAAAGACAAGCCATGCAAGCCATGGGCAAGCCACATGGAGCCATGGAAGGTTTGACATGTGATCAAGCCATTAATGGCAAAAGGAGGGCCCCCTTTCCTAATCCTTCTTAAACCCTTTTTTATCTTAAGCATGTCACACACTAAACCATGCTTAGCCACCTCATCATGGATGGAGACCACACCATTTTCTCTTGGCTGACCCAAATGATCCTTTTCAGCCCAAAACCAGGCCTTGGGTGGTGCACCTAGCCCAAATGGAGGGGTTGACTCATTTGAACCCAAAATAGCCTTCCCCCCATTCCATTTCAATCCAAGCCTTTTACACATGGCATTTGCCAATTGCCTACACTAAAACCCAGCCCTGACCCACCTGGACCTGAGGGTGACCCATGCCTGCCGGCCAACCGCCTGGGTGGCCGGAAAACACCATGGCCGAGAGCTCACATGTGAGCCAACTTTGGAATTCTCCCTTGCTGAGCTGCCCCATGTCCAGTGGCCACCATGGCTGTTCTTCCCATGCCCAGAGCAGGCTCGATCCCAAGCCCTAACTCTCCCCGGGAGGCCCTCCACCCTCTCCTATTTAAACACCACCCCCTCACGGCCATGAGGGGAGAGTTGCACAAACCTTGCCGAAACTCGCCAAAATTGTTCCAAACCCTTCTCCATCCTGTAGAGCAAGCTTGATCCACGATGGTCAATTCGCCCAAATCCCCACCAACGAACCCACTTCTCAACCGAAATTCCACCCAAAACCCGGACACTTCTCCACAATGGATCAATCCTCAAATCGATTGGTCCTACACCTTCACCGGACCAAGAGAAGGTGTCCACCAGCAGAAAGCCCCATCTCCAGGCCACCCAGCTTGCTCCAAACCTCCAAGCTTTGTGATCTG
Organism: Papilionanthe hookeriana x Papilionanthe teres; assembly: GCA_022702705.1. NCBI lineage: Eukaryota > Viridiplantae > Streptophyta > Magnoliopsida > Asparagales > Orchidaceae > Papilionanthe > Papilionanthe hookeriana x Papilionanthe teres. The sequence goes on from CM040434.1 coordinate 15,423,393, forward strand.
GTTGTGGTCGAAATCCTACCTAGGCAATTCACTGCACTCAGAGACTTCATCCGGAGCTCATCGGGATCCAATCGAAGGTGACACAACCCTCGTATTGAAGCCACACTTCTCCGAGCAAAGGTATGAGCTAATTCTTCATCCCGAGCTTCCGGAGATTCTCCATTTCAAATGCTTTAATTTCAATGCATGATCACCGTATGGATGTGTTCGTCTCTTCAAGACGAATCCATAGAGCATAAGAACACGAAAATCCATTGAGTATTGAGTGAGATATTAGGGATTTAGTGTGGACGGCTCTCGGGTGAGGACGCTTGGGGACGATGAACGGATGCCATCCATTTAATACACGCGCGGACGGACGGCTCAGATCGGGTTGAATCGGCAGATGATACGCGGAAGGCGGGACCCGGGCTGCTGACTCAAGCGGCGGCGTCGAATCAGAAAGCGCCACACGGCACTTCGGAGATGTTAAGGTTGACGCGGCGCCGACTCGGATAAATAGAAAATTAGGGATTTTTCTATTTATTTAATTCCCAAAACTTCAAAAATCCATAACTTTGTGTAGGAAAATCAGAAAAATAAAATAAAAATACCCTCTTGCTCAGTGAACAGAGGAGAATAATGTGGAAAAGAAATCATTTAATTTCATAAAGTATTTTATTTTTAATGATTTATTTCCCTTCTGCATTATTTTAATTCTCCATGCATATAGGAAATTCATCATGGCACGAGACCATAGTGGCTTTTGAAGCCTCCGAATTTGGGAACATTCTCTCGAATTTTCTAAAGTCGAGGCCATCCCTACGAGAAGTTATTGATTTTTCAAATTCATGTTACTGTTTTGAGTATTTTAAATCCAATAATTAGCATGTTGTGAAATAAATTCTAGGAAAATTTGGAGATGTCTCTTATGACCAGAGGACCCTAGGAAAAATTGGTTTTGAGTTAACTCATTTAAAATAACCTTAATTGGCTTAAACACCCAAAATAGATCCCTAATTAATTAGAGTTAACCATACATCAAATTGACTTAAAATCAATTCTCCACTGACCTTTAGGATCAGAGGAACACACCATAAAAATTTTAAGTCAATCGACTTGGTTAGCCCTACTAAATGGGTCGATTAAGCCATTTAGCCATTTTAAACTTTAAAAATTCATAACTTTCAAAATACCTTTCAAAAATTCACCAAATTGGTTTTGGAGCCTCTTTGATATAAGGGGAATTTAAGAAAATTAAAATTTCAATTTTCTAAAAAAGTTGATTTTTTAGTATTATTTTAATATTTTAATAATTAAAAAATAATAAAAATCACCAAAATAATAAAATTCACCAAAATGTCACATTTTGAATTTTAATCACTTAGGAACAATCTCCATGTTTTTCTTAGGTCTATTTAATGAGATATTAAATTTTAAAGCCCTAGAGCAATTTTAAAATTAAAAAAATGTATTTTCTAGCATTTTAACTAAAATAATTATAATAAATCAAAGAAAAATAAGAAAATTACAAAAATTGATTCTCTGATTTCCTTGATATCAGAGAGATTTTTAAAAAATATAAAATTCATTTTTCAACATTTATTTTATTTTTAAGTTAATTAATACTCCAAAATTTAAAATAATTATAATAAAAATAATATAATTCAAAAAATCACCAAAATTGGTCCAAGTGGTCCTCTGGTCATTAGGAATGTTCCATAATTTTTTTAAGGACAGAAACTTTTTCTTGGTCATATTATTAAATTTTCCTTGGAAATTCCTATTTTCCACTAAAAAATAATTATATAAATAAATTAAATACAGAAAAAATCACATTTTCTCCTCTCATGTCTTTATTGACATATGAGTGAAGTCACATAAAAATTTCAAGTTCATTTAAGTTCAATTTAGTGAGTTATGAAATTATTAAGCTTGAAGGGCAAAATGGTAATTAAAAAATTTAACCCTAATTAAAACTTTAGGCTTAATAAAAAATTAACAAGTAAAATATTTGATCTTAATCTGATTTGGATGATTGAAATTTAAATAATTAAAGGATAGAAACCTACTAAACAACTTAAAATAATTGAAATAAACTTTAATTAAATAATCGATTAAATTTGGAAGAATAATAAAATTGGAATTATTAAAATAATGGATATTATTAGGAAGAGATTTATTCTTTAATCTAAAGATCCCTAAATTAATCATCTCAATAATATTTAATTCCTAATTAAAATGATAATTCAAATTTAAGTTTTAAAATGTTAAAGGACTTAATCATTAAATTAAATTAAAAAGTTAAATTATTAAACTCTTTTTAAATTTTCAATTAAATTAAAATTAAAAATAAAATTAAATTAAAGATTAAATTAAATTAAATCAAATAAATTAAATTAAATTAAATTAAATTAAATAAATAAATTAAATTAAATTAAATTAAATAAATAAATTAAATTAAATTAAATAAATAAATTAAATTAAATTAAATTAAACTAAATTAAAAAAATATTAAATTAAATTAAATTAAATTAAATTAAATTAAAAAATGTTAAATTAAATTAAATTAAATTAAATTAAAATTAAATCAAATTAAATTGAATTAGATTAAATTAAAATTAAATTGAATTAAATAACATCACCTAAGACATAAAGAAATTAAATATAAAACAACTTGAATACTATCCCAAATTTAAACCCTTTAACTGAAGTTAAACTAAATCACAAATCATTGGAACACCAATTTGCCCTCGAAAACTTTAATTATCATAACTCCTAAATAGAACATTAAATGAAATGTTACTTCACTTATAGGACATTCAAATATCCTAGTTCACTCGAGTAAGATAACAACAAAACTTAATTAAACCTCTGACGATTACTTCACTCGATTGATTAAATCCATTTGGACTTAAAACAATTCTAGCAATATTGAAAAGATGTTTAAGATTCTTCTTAAGCACTTCCTCAATATGATAGGATGTTTATAAGAACAACTAAATTTAATTGTCCTTTGATGAAGAAAATCGTCCTTAAACCAAAACACAAAGGACCTAGACGTCATAGGAAATGACTAGCTATAGGATTAGGAACTTGGTAGAAAACCATAACCCTTCCCTTAGCTTTACATAGGAACTTGCTTAAATATTCTAATTGTGTTTTAAGTGCAGCTTGGGATGACGGGAAGACCCTCCGTGTACGCTTTTATTTTATTGCAATTTACCTTATTGCAATTTATTTAATCGCATCGCACTTACTTTTCTTGCATGATAAACAACTGTTGCATGAAAACCCACACCTTTAGGATAGTTCCTAAAACTGAAACCAAAACTAAATTAAATGTCATTGCAAGATAAAATTCACGCCACAACATTTCAAAATATAAAAAAATAACTCAAAATTTAATCACAAACAGAACACAAAACTACAATTATAACTAAATTAAAACGTCCTGTTGGATGATCGGGAATACCTCGGATGATGTAACCTACGTGTTGCTAACGAGATTTCCCACGGTCTAAATGAAAGTGTGGAACTCATTTAGTTGAGTTTAGCAAATTCATCTGGACTAAGTGAATCCGATAAAAATAACTATGCCGGAAGGATGGAACCGTGGGATATTAACCGCTGTCGTTATAATTAACTTTAAGATTTGTTTTAATTAAAATACAAAGAACACTTGGAAATTAAGATTCTCTCTGAACCAAAACACTTTTCTCATCTCCTGATTTATGACTTCTATAACTAAACCTCTGCAACAACAAGGAGCTCGGAGCATGGTGGGCAAGCACGGCCATCGTCGTCGACGAAAACAAATCTACATCAGCAAAACTTTCTTAGAATTAAATAACCAAGCCATAGGACTTCGAGGTAGTTTGCCTAGTGCAACATAAATCCTCAACCTTTTGTTAGGCATTTGTATTGCAAATTAAGCCCTAACAGGACTTAGGATTCCGAGGTAGTCGTCAGATACGACATAAACCCTCACATCTTCAAGGCTATTTGTATGATTTTATCATACAAGTATAAGCCCTAATTAATTGAAATTGGCAAGATCAAAACATTGAATAAACATTAGGACTTTCCTAAATCCAAGCCAAACAATAGGATAGTCGGGAAATTACCGAAGTTCGCTTTGGATCCGTAATTTCTCCTACTTTTCTTCCTTTGAATTCTCAAAACAAAATGTTCCAAATTTGATCCATTCCCTATTGAAATTCCAAAATTCAATCCCTTGAAAACCCTAAACTTTGAAATTCTTGAGAGCAAAATTATTGATTATTATCGAGAGTTTTCTTAGGTGATTCTCGTCACTTAAGATGTAATTAACTATAGGGGCTTGCCCTTATAGGGAATTTTAAAGAACCCGAGTAATATAAACCCTCGTTTAATGCTTTCATATTAAGCGTGGAATTTGTCGGCTTATAAAATTGGTTCGCGACCAAACGAGTGTCACAAATCTTTTAGTTTATTTAATCGAGCCCCACCATCAAGCGTTGTGTCTATCCTTAGGGATAGATACACGGCTCAGTAGTGCGGTGCTCGTTTATATAAACTATTTGGGATGTGAAATCAGCTTGATTTCATATCTTAAGATTTTCAAACTTAAAATTATTTTCAAAATCAAATGCTACTTTCTAAATTATATATATATATATATATTTAAATTAAATTTAAAATATAAAATTTGCCGACAATTTCTGTTAGGCGACCCCCTTTTCAAAATAAAACGCACAACCTAAAAAAATAAGCCGTACATGTAAGTTCAAGTTTACTTCTTCTAGCTAGATGTAGAAAGTAGTAACAGTTAAGCAAGCTACAATTACTTCTAAATTTTTAAATAGGATTAACTACACACACACACTAAGCTTTGTATTTGAAAGGTATTTATATATGAAAAGTGTCTTTCCTCTTACAATGAGTATATGATGAGTGATTGTATAGATTGATGATTTATTGCATTGTGCCAAATAGGAGCATAAATATTTCTTTACCCTCAAAAGAGTACCCCCTCTTCCAAGCATGTTATGAACATTGACATATCCTAAGTTCAGTCACTAAATCTAAGGCTAGGCTGGGAGGATACCGGTTGTCACTACGGAGCTCCCACTCACCCTTCACCTGAAGGCTAACCCTCAGCTTTAGTTACCAATCTTAGGATAAAATTGAGAATCTCAGTCTGTCACCTTGAAACCTCCAATTTGAAGCCCATGAAAACACATTTCCCTATTTATTTGCACTCAATCCCCATGAACTACGCAATTCATTCACGGACATTGAATAGATTCTTCATTATTATTGTAGAACACTTAATCCTTTTAGAATGAATGTCTCACAAGAGATTTTAACAATTCAATTAGCCAGATTGAAAAGTAAATGAATTTCAAAATGAAAAACCATCACAATTTCTATAACACTTTTAAGGAACTTCAAATCCACATCATCACATCATCACATCTCAATGCAAGAAGAAAGACAAAGAAAAATACTCAGAATTCATGGGGAAGACACAACAAAACATGGATTTAATATATAAAAGAAAAGTTATACAAACCACAATAACAAATACAACTTATCTCTTTCTCTTCCCCAAGAAAATCTCTTGAAGTTCCTTTGAATCATTTTCCCTCTTCTTTGTAACACTCAATTCCCACTTTAGAATGGAAAGGAATAAGCGACATCTCACTTTAATCCTTTTCTTTCACTCCTTAGAGAAGAATCCCTCTCAAATCAACACTTTAACACACACTCTCCAAACCCCAACTCTCTTCTTTCACTCTAAACACACACTACAAACACTCACTCACCACTTCTCCTCTCTTACTTTCATCCAAAACAGTTACATTTAAGTTAAAAATGAATTTCCCAAGAGTTCCTTTGAGCATCCCTTCAAAAAGTCGTCAAAATCCCTTCATTTTGAATTGCACAGACATAGGGCGTCGACGACGCTCTATTGTCAACTAATTTCTGAAGTCTCTGGATATGGGCGCCGGCGGTGCCCATTCTGGCTCTGGCGGCGCCAAAACCTTGTTTCTTCCATTTGGCTCCTTTTTGCTTGGAATTCGTTCCTTTTTTGCTTCCTTTTACTCCAATCACCTAAAATCATGATACCTATAACAAATCATGAAAAATACCTTTCTTTAAATTACAATATCATAAAAATGGGTAAAATCATATAGCAAAAATGGTATATATTTTTAGTGCATGAGAATCCCCCAAACGTAACTATTACTTGCCTCAAGTAATCCTTTTACTACATAAAAAATATAACTTAAGGTTGTGTACTTTTCACTTATAGAATACTATAATTTTTCATTCAAATGAATATATTGATAAGATTTTTAGAAAGAAATTCAGTTACTCAGGTTAAAATTATATGTATAACAATGTTCAGTAGTCAAGTCTAAGGGTTCTAGTCTTCTATTTATTTCAAGATGAACCATAATTTATTACGTTAAGAGTGCCTTGAAATACTATATGAAAAAGCAGTTCATGCAAACTTCATCAGAATGAAGGCTAACACTTTAAATATAAATTCAGAAATGAAATCAAGTTCTCCCTTTAGGGTGAATCAAGTGAAGCCAATTTTTGATTAGGCATCTCCTCAAGCTTCTCCTCATAAATATTTTTATTTCTTTTTCTTTTTTTTTTCTTTATTTTCTTTTGGGATTGTTTTTCAATCCTTCATTTCTTTTCTTTCCTTTTTTCCTTTTCTTTCATGAGGATTACTATATCTGGATAGCCTTTAATGATTTTAAACTTCACTCTTCTCTTTCTAAAGTTTAAACTTGAAACACCTCCTTACTTTATAAATAAGTATTAGCTTTATAATTCATCATAAAGTCACAATCTTTCTTAAAACATATTAGTTTAAGTCTCTTAACATTTCTAAAATACAATTTTCTTTACTTAAATAGTCAACTATAATCAAATCATTTCATACCAAATATCTTAACCCTATAAAATTAACCTTTATTACTAAAAACTTTCATCCAAATCTTGCATAATATTCAACTAAAATAAAAAATTTAGTTATCTAAAGTGAGGTTCACCTGCCAGAAGTTATGCTAATAATTTTTGAAAATGTATTAATTGAGAACAAATAAGAGTTAATATTTTTCTACCCTCCCCCAAACTTAAATTTTTCAATAAATTTGAAACGGTAGAGAGTAAAAGAAAACTAACCTTTTTATGACGGGATTTTGAAATATTCAAAAGCTATTTGGTATTAATTAAAATTTACAGCTAGCAAGTATGAAACAGGTAGTAGCAGTGACATATAAAATTTTAAAGATTTACAGGGTAAAGAGATATCAACTCTTAAACATTAAACATCCAACAAAACACCACAAACACTAAAGAAACTATCACAACACTACACATTTCATTTAACAATTTCAATTTCTCATTACAACACTACAGTGCATCAACAGGTTCACACATCACAGAAAAAGTAAATAACTACTACATCACATAAATACAACACATAACAAGAAAAACGGAAACAGACAAACTACCACTCTTCATCACCAGCTTCATTAGTAGGGTCAGCAGGGCCAGGTCTATATGGTGTCTAGCTGGGGCAGGTAGGGAATATCACTCCAGTCTCCCCCCTCATGAATCTGACCTGAGCATTATTATAGGTAATATCATATTCAACTCTTCTCCTCATATAATCCTCATTCACATCACTTCTAGCCTCAGACAAATCCATCCTACTATGGAGTTTATCCATATTATAACTCTGTAACCTTAGCTGATCCATAATATCGGACAATGTGGGGGGCTCAGAAGTAGATGGAATGTCATGGCTCGTAGTAGGAATATCAGTACTCCTACTCTCATCTCATGCTCCCACATGAGACTCATAAGTTAGAATAATAGTCTTGGCAATCGGTCTCAGTGGTATAGCTAACTCTTCATAACTATTAAACTCCACTCCAGACTGCACACAGAGGTAGTGAATTATGGCAGGATTTCCTAATCCTCTAATGGTTTCTCCTCTAGCAATAGATTGAATGTTTCTGAAGAAAATAGCTCCAATATCAATATTTTTCATAGTCTGAATACAATAATTTAAGATCGCTCTATCCCTTGTAACTTCACTGTGGTGATAAGAAGGTAATAGCCTTGCAGAGATGAAATAGTGCCAAACCTTAGATGCAACATTTAACTTGGAAGCAGGGAAGTTAATCATCTGTCTTTGACTCACTTTCCATTCCCCTCTTCCGTCTGTCAAAAAAGCAATCACTTCCATCATATTCGCCTCTCGTGTATCAAAATGCTCATATTCACATGAGAAGGGTTCCTGAATTTGATAGAATGCATTGATGCACTGAGGGGTGAATTCAACCATTTTTCCTAAAACAAGCACATATTCAGTTTCAGTCCAGGGTAAATTTGCATAAAATTCTCACCCAAAACGACATTTGCAGTAAAATAACAAAATCTCTCCATTTCTGCTCGGTAATCAACTGCTCAACAGATCCACCAAGATAATCAAAAGCACGATCTTGAATACACTTCTTATTATGAATGGAAGAATTAAAACAAAATTGTTCCTTCATATTGACATATTTTTCTTCATCAAAATCAAACTTTCTCTTCCCCTTACTCGTCTTCGGAGCCATGTGAATTTCTAAAAATTGTAGGAAAATGCTAATAAATTTCAAATCCACAATGTGGTAAACTCCAAATACGATTCTTAACAAGTAAGAGCAAAAATCACCATGGGAAATCTCAAATTTTCTTCAAAAATTCCAAATTTCGGATCTAAGCAATGTGAGAGATTCCCATGGTGAAAATAAAAAATTTTTAACTCAAAGTGAAGCTCTTACTAAGAGAAGTGTAGATCCGGCCTTGAAAAGCTTCAAAATCACTTCAAATCCTTGATCTAGCTAGCTCTAGGTCTCAAAAATAGTGAAAATGGAGGAGGAAGATGAAGGCAATGGCGGAATTTGAGGGTCCCAGGGTCAAAATCGTGATTTAGAAGGGTTTTGGCATTTTTATGGCAGCACTTTATTTACTCAAAATGCCCAAACTCTCTGTAATTTGGCGCCAGCAGTGCCAATTCAAAATTTTTTCTTGGTCCGAAAATTATTTTGTAATTTCAATCATTTTGTCCTCCGCAATCACATTTAACACATCATTAAGCATTTATTTCATCAAATAAGCAATAACTAACATCAAACTTACACAAACAATACAAAACATTACTTCTATATATAAAATCCACATTAAAACATATACACTAACATATTCATCAAATAAGTTCAACGACCCTTAGATTTTTAGTGTTGCAAGTACACTACGATAAGCAAACACTGAAATCTAAGCACACACAACGAAATTAAGCACAATAAGTTCAAACAAAACCTACAAAGCAAAGCAAGCCAACACTAAACACATCAAGCAAAGTATAGCAAACACACATCAAACACTAAGTAGGATCCAGTCGTCACTCCTCATCGGTCTCCGAACTATCTTCCCCTTTGATATCTCCAATAGATTGAAGATGCATGAACAAATCATAGAAGGGATGAAACGGGAATTCATTAGAAGAATCCTCAGTAATCAAAGCATTCTTCTTCATCAGATTTATCAAGCCCATTTCAATTTGACCAGTGTGATCAAATTGTTCTTTCATCCTCCAATCTATGTGATCAAATAAATCAGACATATTGTTAATAACATTCATTACATTCTGTACCTCTTTCTCCAACTTCTTGACATTCTTCAGTATCACTCTAGGAATTTCAGGAAAGTAAGGCTGAATAGGTTGTGAACTCTGAGTCGGCTGATCAACAAGGAGATTTATATCCCCCTCATCTCCTACTGTCCGGTAGTCATAAAAATTAGTTGGACAATAGGCCTCCAGGAAAGAAAAATCTTTTCCCAACTCTCATACAGAACTTATGATTGACTACACATTAGAAATACGGTGGATGGATGTCAAAGCCTATATTTAGATCCATGAACTATCAATCCCAAAACAGATTTCATAATTATAGTTCCAATATCAATCGACCTTCTAGTTTGAATATAGAAATTTAAGATAGCACTTTCCTTGGTTACTCTACTAATCTTCAAAGTTGGAAATAACTTCACCGAATTGAAATAATGCATTATTTTGACACCAGATTTAAAGATGCAGAAGGAAAAATAATATATACATTGTCTCTTACCTCCCAATCTTCATTTTCATCCGTCAAATAGCGATAAACATCATTAATATCATCTCTCATCGCATTAAAATTGGAATAATGGCAGATAGGTACATTCTCAATCATAAATAGATCATTAATCTTTGAAGGAGTGAATGACACAAACCTACCTCGCACATAGACAAATCCTTGGTTGATCCCATGAAGATTTGCATAGAATTCCTTCACTGGAATGACTACAGTAGGCGTAGTGTAACATCACACTTCCCAACGCCTCTGCTTTATTATCTCTTCAATTCTTGTAGTAGGATTATCCAAACCTTGATTTACAAAGCACCTTTCCTTGATAATCCTCCTCTTCATCATCACTTTGTTGAATAATCGTTGCGCCTCGAAACTGATAAACTTTCATCGATTGAAAATTAGAGATCTAAGGGTTTCTGTAGAATAGGAATCCATTGGATGCGAAGTAGGAAAGGAAGTTTCCATTTTTTTGAAGTTCGGAATTTTAAAATGGAGTTTTGGGAGTTATAAGGAAGATGGTCCCGCTCAAAACTTGTGTTTTTAAACTTCAATAACAGTATAGGGCGCTGATGGCGCTCAAAACCTGAAGTTCTGCATATATTACTGGAATTGGGCGCTGGCGGCACCAGTGGTCAAAAACTTCACCGAACTTCGTTTGACCCGAAATATTCTAATATCTCAATACGATCCAATATTTTTCAATTTTAGTAGTATTTAGGAGCGATTAGGATTCCAAAATAACTATCTAAAAGCACAACTACAACAAACAAGCAAACACACCGCAAAGATACATATGAGTTGCCTCCCATAAAGCACTTGGTTTGACGTCGTCAGCCCGACAAACCTTTCAGTTAATCAGGATGACTCAAAATTAAAACCTCTTTGAAGTCAGGTCGAAACCCTTCAAAGTAAAGCTTTAATCGATGCCCATTAACCTTGAAAATCTTTCCAGTATTAGGATCCTTGATATCAGCAGCTCCAAAAGAATGAACTTTTACAACAGTAAAAGGTCTCAACCATCTAGACTTAAGCTTTCCAGGAAATAATGTCAATCTTGTGTTGTATAACAAAAATTTTTATCCAAGTTCAAATTTCTTTTTCAATATCTTCCGATCATGCCTTGTCATTGTGATAAGATTCATTTCTATTCTCTTCCAATTCATTCAATTGCATAAATCTCTTCTCTCCTGCATTTTTCAAATTAAAATTCAACTTTTTTATCGCCCAACATGCTTTATGCTCCAATTCCACTGGTAAATGACAAGTCTTTCCAAATACTAGTCTATATGGAGACATTCCAAGAGGGTTCTTAAAAGCAGTCCTATAAGCCCATAATGCAGTATATAATCTAGCAGACCAGTCTAATTTGTGAATATCCATAGCTTTTTCCAAAATTCTTTTAATTTCACGATTAAACAATTCTGCTAAACCACTAGTCTGGGGATGATAAGCAGTAGAGATTCTATGAATAATATTATATTTCTCAATTAATCTCTTAATTTGATTATTCCTGAAATGGGATCCACCATCAATTATAATCACTCTCGGCATTCCATATCTCGCAAATATATTTTTCTTTAAAAAAATTGAAGCACTCCGAGCATCACATTTAGGTGAAGCAATTGCTTCAATCCATTTCAAGACATAATCAACTGCAACCAATATATATAAATTTACAAATGAAGGAGTAAATGGTCCCACAAAATCTAATACCCATACAACAAAGATTTCAACTTCAAAATTATAATTTAGAGGCATTTCATTTCTTCTAGAAATATTACCTACTCTCTGAAATTGATCACATGATTTAATATATTTGTATACATCCATAAAAAGAGTAGGTCAATAAAATCCGAATTGTAAAATCTTAAAAGCAGTTTTATCAACACCAAAATGACCTCCAAATTTAGAATCATGACATCTCTGAATAATTAAATTAGTTTGTTCATGTGGCACACATCTTCTAATAATCAGATCTTTACATTGTTTATATAGATAGGGCTCATCCCAAAAATAAAATTTTGCATCATATTTGAATTTCTTTTGTTGTTGCCTTGTTAAATCAGCTGGTACAATATCACTCACAATATAATTCACAATATTAGCATACCAAGGCAAATTTATTCCCATAATAATATAAAGTTGTTCATCAGGGAAAGTTTCTGTAACTTCCTTCTCAAATTTAGATAACTTATCATACTCTAATCTAGACAAATGATCAGCTATTTGGTTATCAGATCCCTTCCTATCAACTATCATAAAATTAAATTCTTGCAAAAGAAGTATCCATCAAATCAGTCTAGGTCTGGTATCCTTCTTTTGCATTAAATATTTGATAGCTGAATGGTCTGTATGCACAATACTCTTAGATCCAATTAAATATGGTCTAAACTTTTCAAAAGCAAATACTATAGCTAATAACTCTCTTTCAGTAGTGGTATAATTAATCTAAGCTTCATTAAGAGTTTTACTAGCATAGTAAATGACTTTGAAAACTTTATCATGCCTTTGCCCCAACGCTACTCCAATAACATAATCACTAGCACCACAGATAAGTTCAAATGTTTTCTCCCAATCAGGTGAAACAATTATAGGAGCAGTGATTAATTTTTCTTCCAATAATTCAAAAGAACATAAGCATTCATCATTAAAATCAAATTTTATATCATTTTCTAGAAGTCGGCACAAAGGTTTGGTAATTTTTGAAAAATCTTTAATATATCGCCTGTAAAATCCAGCGTGTCCTAAGAAATTCCTCACCTCTCTCACAGTAGTGGGTGGTGACAATCTCTCAATCACTCAAATTTTAGCAGGTTCAACCTCCATAACAAAATTCAGAAATTTTATGCCCAAGCACAATTCCTCCTACAACCATAAATTGACATTTCTCCCAATTTAGAACTAAATTTATTTTCTCACAAAGCTACAAAACTTTTGCAAGTTTTCCAAATAAATGTCAAATGAAGTTTTGAATACAGAGAAATCATCCATGAAAACTTCTATCCCATTATCTATTATACTACTGAAGATAAACATCATACATCTCGGAAGCGTTGCAGGTGCATTACATAGTCCGAAAGGCATTCTTCGAAAAGTAAAGGTTCCGTAGGGGCTAGTAAATGTTGTCTTTTCTTGATCCTCAGGAATAATAGGTATTTGATGATAACCAGTATATCCATCCAAAAAGCAGTAATACTTGTGTTCAGCAAGTCTATCTAACATTTGATTGAGAAAAGGAAGAGGAAAGTGATATTTTCTGGTGGCGGCATTTAATTTCCTATAGTATATACAAATTTGCCATCCATTAATTTATCTTATCGGTATGATTTCACTCCATTCATTCACTTCAACAGTCACTCCTCCCTTTTTCGGTACACAATGTATTGGACTCACCCAAGCACTATCTGAAATAGGATAAATAATGCCAGCATAAAGACATTTTAAAATCTCCTTCTTAACTACATCATTCATTATTGGGTTCAGTCTCCTCTGCGGATCAACTCTCGGTTTATGTTTTTCATCTAATAAAATCCTGTGCATACAACTCGAAGGACTGATTCCTTTAATATACGCTAAAGTCCAACCAAAAGCCTTTTTGTATCTTTTTAAAATTTCTATTATTTTTTGTTCTTGATATTCATTTAACTCTAAAGATACAATAATTGGTAGAATAGATGATTCTCCTAAAAACATATACTTCAAATGATTAGAGAGAATTTTTATCTCAAGTTCAGGAGGTTTTATAATAGATGGAATTAAACTTTTATCTCCACCTGCCATAGTTTCTAATACTTCAAATCTCTCCTGAACATACTCTAAATCTTCATTCTTCATGCTATCTGAATTATCTTCATTTTCCGTTTCTTCTTCACTCTTCATTTTTTCATATTCCATTTTCTTTTCAAAAATTTATTCAAAATGATCCTTTCTCAAATATTCACAGTCCTCCATCCTAAAATATTCATCATCTTTTGCCATTAAGGGATACTTCATAGATTTTAAAATATTAAAGGCCACCTCTTGATCATTAACCCTCATAGTTAATTCTCCTTTTTGAACATCAATCACAGCTCTCCCAGTAGCAAGGAATGGTCTTCCCAAAATGATTGGAATTTCTTTATCTTCCTCCTATCTAGTACAATAAAATCCATAGGAAAGATAAACTTATCCACTTTCACTAAAACATCTTCCACCACTCCTTTAGGGTAAGTAATGGAACGATCAGCCAACTGAAGAGTCACAGATGTAGGATAAATTTCTCCTATTCCCAACCTTTTGAAAGTTGATAAAGGCATAAGATTAATACTAGCTCCCATATCACATAAGGCTCTTCCAAAAAAATTTTCACCTAACACATGGGATAATGAAACTACCAGGATCTTTAAGTTTTTCAGGAAGCTTCTTCTTAATAATTGCACTACACTCTCCACTAAGTGCAACAGTCTCATGATCTGTGAAATTTCTTTTCTTTTTGAGAATATCCTTCATAAACTTGGCATAGTCAGGAACCTGTTCTAATGCTTCAACAAAAGGAATATTTATCGTTAATTTCTTTAGGATCTCCAAAAAATTTCCAAATCTGTTATCCCTGTTTTGTTATTTCAATCTTTGAGAAAATGGAGGAGGTGGGGTTTTAACAATAATCTTCATTGGTTTAAGAGGATATTCCATGTCTGGATAAATCTTATTTGAACCTTTTTCAATATCCACCTTCTCTTTCTCTATTTCAACTTCTTTTTGTACACTTGTTTCCAATTCCTTTCCACTCTTTAATTGAATAGCCTTAAGTTGTTCCTTGTTTTGATCTTTTGGATTGATCTTACCATTACTTGGAAGCATTCCAGAAGGTCTATTATTAAGTGCAGTGAAAATATGTCCCAATTGATTTTCAATATTCTTCATCGCAACACCTTGAGCTTATAATTGATTGCCCATATTTAGAATCATTTCTTCAGTAGACATCTTCTTATCCTTAAATTGTGGTTTAATATTAAATCCAGGAGGTTAAGAAGGTCTATAATTGGTATTTCCTTGATTGTTCGAATTTTCAATTGGATTTATAGGATTGTTCCCCCATTATGGGTTAACAGCAGCATTGTTACTATTCCAGTTGAAATTTAGGTGATTCTTCCAACCAGGATTATAATAATTCAAATAAGGATTGTTTGATCTATTAATAGCATTCAAAGTCTCATAAGGTGTTTGAGATTCTGTTATCTGTCTAAATGAATTTTCCTCTAACACTTGGGATGGTTGAGAATAATTCATTCCATACTGATCTATTTTCTTAGAAAAGGCTGTAATTTGAGAAACTATCATATTCATCATATCTGAATCATGAACACTAGCTACTCTCTTAGGATTTACCCACTCAGAAGGTCATTAAAAATTATTAGTAGCCATCTCTTCTATTAATGAATATGCTTCAACGAACGGTTTTGACATTAACAATCCACCAGCAGCAGCATCTATAATCGATTTTAATGATCCCACTAATCCATTGTAAAATGTTTGAATTATTAACCAATCTGGTAAAGCATGATGTGGAAACTTCCTAAGAAGATCTTTAAATCTTTCCCAAGCTTCATATATTGATTCCCCTTCAAACTAACCAAAAGATGTGATCTCATTTCTTAGCTTAACAATTTTTTATGGAGGGAAATATTTTGATAGAAACTTTTGAGAAAGTTCGCCCCAAGTTCTGATAGATCCAGGTGCTAATGAATTTAATCATGCCTTAGCTTTATCCCTTAATGAAAAAGGAAAAAATCTAAGTCTGACAGCATCACTTGACACTCCGTCATATTTAAAAGTAGCACATAGTTTTAGAAAACTAGCGAGATGTAAATTTGGGTCCTCATTACGTGTTTCTCTAAATTGATTGTTTTGTACCATTTAGATAATAACAAGTTTAAGCTCAAATGAATTAGCAGCAACATTAGGTTTTTAATAATCACATGAATTTCATTTGCTGTTGGGTTAGCATAATCTCTTAAATGTCTTGGCAAATTTCCAATATCATTTCTCTGGTTATCTTGGTTGTTCGCCATTTCGCAAGGATTCTCAGTTCATTTTTATGTTTTCTAATTTTTCTAGTAGTACGCTCTAACTCCGAATCGTAAGGCACTAAACCTATAGATCCACTACTATGCATATAAAATCACACAAACACTCTAAAAAGTAAACAAGCACACAATTACACACTACAAAGTAAAGGTTTTCAGTTGCTATATTATTGATAGATATCGTTATACTGTTATACCTTCCCCAACAACGGTGCCAAAAACTTGATGCAGGCAGGGCTGTGCAACTACTTTATCAATATGCTCAAATACAATATATAAAATATAAATTCAGTTCAGTTAACAATTTAAGTAGTCACCCCTATATACGCAAGTATTATAAAATATAAATTTAATTCAGTTAACAATTTAAGTAGTCACCCCTATATACGCAAGTATACGCATCGTTCAAGTAATACAGAGCTCTAGTGGAGTCTTGGTTATCGATCCCACACGGAAGGCACGTTCCTTACAATATATAAGATAACACAGAAATCCAATACTAAATTCGCAATGTAAGTTCAAGTTTACTTCTACTAGCTAGATGCAGAAAGTAGTAACAGTTAGCAAGCTACAAATACTTCTAAATTTCTAAACAGGATTAACTAACACACACACACTAAGCTTTGTATTTGAAAGGTATGTATATATGAAAATTGTCTTTCCTTTTACAATGAGTATATGATGAGTGATTAATATAGATTGATTATTTATTGTATTGTGCCAAATAGGAGCATAAATAATTCTTTACCCTCAAAAGAGTACCCCCTCTTCTAAGCATATAAAGAACATTGACATATCCTAAGTTCAGTCACTAAATCTAAGGCTAGGCTGGGAGGATACCGGCTGTCACTACGGAGCTCCCGTTCACCCTTCATCTGAAGGCTAACCCTCAACTTTAGTTACCAATCTTAGGACCAAATTGGGAATCTCAGTCTGTCACCTTGAAACCTCCAATTTGAAGCCCATGAAAATATATTTCCCTATTTATTTGCATTCAATCTCCATGAACTACACAATTCATTCACGTAAATTGAATGGATTCTTCATTATTATTGTAGAACACTTAATTATTTCGGAATAAATGTCTAAAAATATATTTTAACAATTCAATTGGCCAGATTGAAAAGTAAATGAAGTTCGAAATGAAAAACCATCACAATTTCTATAACACTTTTAAGGCACTTCAAATCCACTTCATCACATCTCAATGCAAGAAAAAAGACAAAGGAAACTACTCAAAATTCAAGAAGAAGACACAACAAAACATGGATTTTATATATAAAAGAAAAGTCGTACAAACCACAATAGCAAATAACTCTTATCTCTTTCTCTTCCCCAAGAAAATTCCTTGAAGTTTCTTTGAATCATTTTCTCTCTTCTTTGCAACACTCAATTCCCTCTTTAGAATGGAAAGGAAGAAGCAATCTCTCACTTTACTCATTCTCCTTCATTTCTTAGAGAAGAATCCTTCTCAAATCAACACTTTAACACACACACTCCAAACCCTAACTCTCTTCTTTCACTCTAAACACACACTACAAACACTCACTCGCCACTTCTCCTCTCTTATTTTCATCCAAAACAGTTACATTTAAGTTAGAAACAAATTTCCCAAGAGTTCCCTTAACCATCCCTTCAAAAAGTCATCCAAATCCTTCATTTTGAATTGCACTGAAATCGGGCGCCGGCGGCGTCCGATCGTCAAATAATTGCTGAAATCTCTGGATTTAGGCGTCGGTGGCACCAGAACTTTGTTTCTTCCATTTTGATCCTTTTTCTCTGAATTCATTCTTTTTTTTCTTCCTTTTGTTCCAATCACCTATAGTCATCATATTGTAACAAATCATGAAAATAACTTTCTTTAAAGTGCAATATCACCAAAAATGGGTAAAATCATATAGCAAAAACAATATATTATTATGGTGCATCAGTAATGTAGATAAATTTCCCAAAAAAGCATACTTTGAATGAACAGGAAGTATCTTCATCTTACGTTCAAAAGGTGATTCTATTGAAGGACTAAGATTCTTACTATTTTTTGTAGTGTCCAACAGCTCAAATCTTTCTTGAACATAATCTAAATATTTATTACTTACTTTAATGGATTCATTTTCCCTTTTATCCTCATCTTCATACTCCAAAATTTCTTCTCCAATTTTCTCTTCATATCTTTGAAATAGTCATTACTTAAATAATCAATAATATCCATTTTGAAGCATTCATCATCTCTTCCTTTTATTGGGTATTTTTTTGATTTTGATATATTAAATGTAATTTCTTGATCATTGACTCTCATGGTTACCTTTTTGAATGTCTATCACAGCTCTTCCTGTAGTAAGAAAATGTCTCTCTAAAATGATTGGAATTTTCTTATCTTCCTCCATTTCTAACACAATGAAATCTACTGGGAAGATAAACTTATCAACCTTTACCAATACATCTTCTACATCCGTTAGGATAGGATAGGTGATTAAATGATCAAATAACTGAAGGCTTACAATAGTAGGGGAATTCTCTCCTAAACCTAACCTTCTGAAAATAAATAGAGGCATAATGTTAATACTGGCTCCCAAATCACATAAAGCTTTTCCATAAAATCTCTCTCCTATAGCACAAGGAATAATAAAGCTTCTGGGATCTTTAAGTTTTTCAAAAAGCTTTTTCTAAATTATAACACTACACTCTTCACTAAGTGCTAGAGTCTGATTATCTATAAACTTCTTTTTTTATTAAGTATATGCTTCATAAACTTTACATAACTTGACATTTTTCCAGGGCATCAACAAATGGAATGTTTATGGTTAATTTCTTAAAAATTTATAAGAATTTTAAAAATTATTTAGCCAACTTTTGTTTTCTTAATCTTTGAGGAAATAAAGGTGGTGGTTTCTCTATAGTAAATTTCATTGGTTTAATAGGGTAATCTAAGTTGTGAGGAATATCTTCCTCAGGGTTTTTTGTTTCCACCCCTTATTTCTCAACTTCGATTTCTTTTAAACTCATGTGTCCACTTCTCTTTAGGTTTTCAGTTGAAAAGTCTTGATTTGATCTTTTTTCTGATCTTTAGGATTAATCTTGACATTACTCGGAAGAGTTTCTTCAGGCCTACTGCTAACTGCAGTAGCAATTTGTCCCAATTGATTCACCATATTTCACATTGAGGCTCATAGACTTTGTACGTAATTACTCAAGTGTAACACTACTTCCTCCATAGAGAACTTCTTCTCCTTAAATTGTGGGTTGCTATTAAATCCTGGAGGATAATAAGGTCTATAATTAATATTTCTCTGATTGTTTAAATTTCACAAAGGTTTCACTTGATTATTCCCCCACTGCGGATTTACACCATTAGGACTGTTATTATTCCAACTTAATTTAGGGTAATTTTTCTAACCATGATTGTAATAATTAGAATAGGGATTATTAGATCGATTATTTATTGTATTCACAGTCTCATATGATGAATCTATCATTTGTTCCAATGAATTTTCCTTAACCACAAGAGGTGATTAAGATAAACTCATTCCACATTGATCTATCTACTTTGATATTGCAATAATTTGAGAAGCCAAAATGGACATTGCATCAGAGTCATGAACACTGGCTACTCTCTTAGGATTTACCCTTTCAAAGGGCCATTGAAAATTGTTAGTATCCATATCTTCAATTAAAGAATATGCTTCATCGAATGGTTTTGATATTAATGATCCGCTAGCAGCAGTGTCTTTAATAGATCTAAGAGATCTCAGAAAATCCATTATTAAATGTTTGAATTATTAACCAATCTGGTAAAGCATGGTGTGGACACTTCCTAAGGAGATCTTTAAATTGTTCACAAGCTTCGTATATTGATTCTCCTCCAAACTGATAAAAAGATGTGATATCATTTCTAAGCTTAGCAGTTTTTGATGGTGGGAAATATTTAGCCAAAAATTTTTTAGATAAATCTCCTTAAGTTCTGATAGATCCAGGTGATGATGAGTTTAACCACATCTTAATTTTATCCCTTAATGAAAATGAAAAAGTCTAAGTATGATAGCATCATCTGACACTCTCTCATATTTAAATATAGCACACAGTTCTAGAAAACTAGCAAGCTGTAAATTAGGGTCTTCATATGGTGTTTCCCAAATTGATTATTTTGTATAATTTAGATAATAACAGGTTTTATTTCAAATGAATTAGCAGCTAGAACAGGAGTTTGTATACTTAACTTAGGGTCTGTTTGGGGCAGCTGCAGCTTATCCAGCTTATCCAGATAAGCTGCTGATTGGGATAAGCTGCTGATAAGCAACTAGACCGGATAGGCTGTCAGTCTGTTTGGTTTGCGCTTATTAAAAACAGCTGATTTTGAAAAATTGACCATTCTGCCCCTATTCTGAATAAGCTGTTTAGCTGTTTGGTTAGTGCATTTTGTAAACAACTTATTTGCAAAAAATTTTTAATTAAATAAATAATTTGTGCAACAAAATTTGTTATTTTCTCAACAAAATTAAAGAAAAATTTTGTGAAAACCAGTTAGGAAGGTCATTAGACAAGTTTTTTCCTTTCATTTGGTAGGTCATCCTTCTTCTTTCATTAGGAAGGTCATTAGACCCAAGGATAAATCTACAAAAACATGAGCCTGCTTCCACAATTTGAAACTCTATATTCATATGAAAGTAACTAAATAAAATAGAAATTAACTAGCGCTAAGCAGCGGAAGGGTCACAGAGGTAATTAACAAAGGAAAATGCTACTGAAAAAGCTGGCCGCAGGGCTCCTTCCACGGGCTGCGTCTAATTTAAAATAAAAACATCGTTTTCAAAAACACACTTAATAAGTGCAAAACAAACAAGACAGCGACATTTTTGAAAATGCCGCCGCACTTATAAGCTGCCCCAAACGGGCCCTTAATTTCATCTGTTGTAGGATTAGCAAAATCTCTGAAGGGTCTCTATTGATGTTCATTTTCAATACATTAATTATTTAAGTTGTTCGCCATTTTATTCAAATTGTCAAGTTCTTTTCGATATTTTCCAATTTTTCTAATAGTTTTTTTCTAATTTAGAATCGTAAGGTATTAATCCTTTAGATCCTAAACTAAGCATACACAAATACAAATAATAGTTCTAAAACTAAACACACACAAGAACTTATATATAAATTTATTACTCGATGAAATAAGTCTTATAGTTATAATAAAGTCTTTTAAGTTAGAAAATAATTTTTCGTTACCTCCCCGGCAACGATGTCAAAAACTTGATGCAGAAACTGGGCTAGTAATGTTTTTTAATACCTCAACTCATGTGACAGCTAAACTAGGAAATACACAAAACAATCAAGACAAAAATTACTTTAGTATAATCAGTTTTATCTTTTAAAATCTTAAGACTGTCACTCCTAGTGAAATAAGGTATATTCTTAATTTCAATTAGTCACTAGGCCGTAAATGCAATTATACGTATCACACAAGTAATAAATGGCTCTAATGGAGTCTTAAGTATCGATCCTACAGGGAGGTGGAAATTCTTATAATAATAACACAAAGACTCAATATCAAAACTATAGAAAACTTAAGTGGGAAAGCAGGTATAAATATGTATTATCCAACTAAATAAACTATGTTTACTACACTAATGTCTTAACTTCAAGGCTAATTCTAATGACTAAACTAAGTTTTATGACGGAGAGTCAAGTTTTAAAAGTATCATTCCCCTTACAATAAGGTTATAATCAATAACTTATTCAAACTAGCATGAATTGAATTGTGCCAAATAGGATCATTCCTATTCTTTCTCCTCTTTACGAGCAAAAAAGATTGGCTAATTCAGAGTTTGGTCCCTAAATCTGCGGTTAGGCTGAGAAGATACCAAGCTCTCACCTTAGAGTTCCCACGTTCCTCTCGCCTGAGGGCTAACATCTCACTTTAGTTTCCAAACACCTAGGCCAAATTGGGGATTTTAGTCTTTCACCATAAAATCTCCAATTCTACACCCAACAAAGTATATTTCCCTATTTATTTGCACAACCTCATGGACTACACCTCATCCAATGAAATAAATTGTGATTCCTTCTTGTTAGTGGAAAGCATAACACTTTAGTGTCATATGTTTCACAATAAATTTTAACAAATCAATTGGCCAATTTGATAAGTAAATGAAGTTCAAAGTTAAAAACATCACAATTATTAAATTTAAAACATTGCAAAACAATTTGGATTCTTCACATGACTATATCTCATTGTAGGGAGAAGGACAAAGTAAACTAATCAGAATTCATGAGGAAGTGATAACAAAACATGAATTATATATATATATATATAAATGAGTTCATATAACAACACAAAATAAATACAAAACTTATCTTAATCTCCTCCGCAAGCAAATTTTTTGAAGTTCCTTTGAAATACTTTCTCTCTTTAAAATAAAACTCAATTCTCTCTTAGAAATCTAATGAAGAAGAAATCTCTCACTTTCCCTCTCCTAATACAATTATTAGAGAAAAATCTTCTCCTTTTTTCTCCTCCCCTTTTCTGACATAAAAACACTTTTAAATAATGTAGGGACAAATTTCCCAAGAGTTTCATTTGGCATCACATGAAAATCCATCTAAATTCAATGCATTTGGAAAAATAACCATTTCTAGAGCTTAGGCGCCAAATATGGCACTTAGGCACCATGCTCTCTACATTCTTGCAGTTTTGGTGCCAGTTGTAGTGCATGGCATTGTATTTTCTGGATTCTACCATCTTTTCTAGATTTTGGCACTTTTGGCACCTTCGGCGCCAGTGCAATTTTCGAATATGCCGCCTTTTGACTCCAATTTTCTTCCTTTTTTGCTTCTTTTAAGCTGGAAATACCTAGATAGTATACTTGCAATAAAAAAATGAAAATACCTTTATTTAAAGTGCAATATCACCCAATATAAGCATTAAATGTATATTAAAATTGAATATTTCTTAAGCATATCATAGGGGATGTCACGAATCCTGAGGAGAAACTTAGTGACTTCCCAGACTATCCTATTGTTTGGCTTCAATTTCAAAGAGATCGTTATTTAATATTTCGTCTTGCCAATTTTGTTATGTAAAGCTTACATTTGTTTGATGTCGATCATACAAATAGCTTGGAAGATAGGAGGACTGACGTCGTACTGAATGATGACCTCGAAATCCTAAGACGAGTTAGGGCTTATGCTGCTCAGTATGACTGTGCAGGATCCTATAAATAAGTTGAAGATTTATGTCTCATCAGGCAGACTACCTCGAAGTCTTGTTATTTAAACTAAGGAAGGATTTTGATGTTGTAGACTTGTTTACTCTCTCGAAGAGTTCTTTCGTACGTCCTCATCGTTCTGCCCACAAAATTTGCTCCAAGCTCCTCGTTGAAGTAGCAGCTCTAAGGTTTAAGTTTCAAAAGGTTTTACAATGTATGTATTAGTGTTTTGGTTTTGTTGTTGTTGTTGTTGTTTAAGTTTCTTATTTGGGAAGAAATTTAATTTAATTAGAGCGACACTGGTTAGGATCCCATAGTTCCCTCATTTCAGTACCACTATTTTCTTTTGAATTTACTTAATATAAACGAGCTGTTAAGCTCATTTAGACTTGAGAATTCCCATTTGCAACCGTAGGTTACCTCATCTAAGAGATCCTCGTAAATCCAAAAGGGGTGTTTTAAAGGCGTTCACCAGGTTTAAAAGTGTCTTAATTTTTGAAAATTTATTTTTATTCTGTTTTTTTTATCCTACATTTATGTGTGGTAAAATAAATTACATGTATATAAAAGGAGCTAAAAAATAAAGTACAGTAAAGTAAAATATTATAAATAAACTGTAAAAGCGTACCTGAGCTTATGCTACTACTGCATGTTAGTGTCACAAGCATAATATAATTTTGTAGGAAATTTAAATAAACATTACAAAATAAGTAAAGAAAGCAAGAAGAAGATATAAAACCCAGTATAAAAGTGAGAAAAACAAGTCGTCAAAAACACGAACAAAATTTCATAGTCACATATAGAAGACCGGGGCTGGGTGTAATACCTCAATATAGGTGAGGGCTCAGTGCTAGGCTGTGTGCTTCATGACCTTAGGTAAGTGCTACAAACTTGGCAATCTATGGAGGGCAGTCCTAACCTCAATCCCAATGAGTAACCGTGGACCTTTGCAAATTTTCATCAAGATTTTTTAATTTTTCACAGAAAATTTATTATATAAATTTTCTTGCAAAATTTTTTTCAATCAAGAAAAAGGAACTTTGTTTTTTTTATTCTGGTAAAGTGGTGTAGTCCACAGGCTAGTCACTCTAATCAAGCTAGGACTACAGGCAACCTAAGAGCATTAGGGGGCAACAATCCCACAAAGAGTCAGCGAATAGTATCATCGGTCCTTGTCCTCTCTCTTGTTGGAGGTCATTGAGGTAGGAGAAAATATTCTAAAAATCCCACATTAGATCCCTCATTTTAGCACACATGAAAAATGTCGTTATCACCCTAGCCACCTGTTGACCTCATTTTTGATGAGGTCTTCTCTTCTTCTTTTTAGTGCTTAGGATCTAGCCTTAGGCTTTTCCTTTGACTATCTTAGAGGACTAGAATTGGGATCCACCACCTAGAAATTCAAACCACTTCTTAACTCCCTGCAAACTCCACAAACTTGACTATAGACCCCTAATCACCTAGAGGGTTGAAATCAAATGTGGAAGTTTAAAGGATGAGTTCCTATAAGACTTTTTGGCCTTAGGACTACCCTGGGTGGCCTAGTCTGGTGAAGGGCTGACTTACACACACACTACACCTATACACTACACATTCACACACATCCTAGAAACACACCCATACCTAACTTGACCTCCTGACTCATAAAGGTGATTCACATGGATGGTCCTTAACCCCTAAGCCCTCGCTAAGAGGGTTAGGAACAACATAAGTGGATGCCTCAAATGAGTCCCTTCATGGCTCATGTGGGCTTGATGTGGCTTCATGGCTCAACCAAAATGATTTCATTCCATTCAAATTTACCCAATCCTCAATTTTCCAAATTTTCAATTTTTGACCCCCGGGACCCTACACCCGCCTAACCTACCCAAAGCCCTTAAAATTACCCAGATTTTTCAAAATCACCTAAATTACCCAAAATTCCCCAAAATCAATCCCAAGCATTCCCACATTACTCAAATTGATCATCCATACCCAAAAATACCAAAAATTCCAAAAATACCTCCCAATACCCTCCAAATACCCAAAATACCCCTCTTGACCCAAAAATTCAGAAAATTCCCAAAAAATTCCAGAAAATCCCAAATATTCACAATTTCATTTTGTTCAACTACACCATGGACCAATTTTGTCAATTTACCCAACTTTTGTCAAAACCCCCAATTTGACCCATTTTAACCCTAAGTGAACCCAATGTCAAACCAAACCTACCCAATTGACCCAAATTCTGGTCCAATTCAATTCTAAACTTCAATTAAACATTCCCAACACCACTCTAGACAAAATACAAGTCCAATTTGATTGACATTTGGATCCAATTTCACTTTTGGCCTTAAAACCCAATTTGGACCCATGACCCAAACCTAGCCCAAACTCACCCAATTCAACTCCAATCAACCCCAAATCTTTTCTAAATCTTCCTTAGCATCCCCACAAGTAAAACACTAACATGATTTGCCCAAAATTTGGACCCAAACCCCACTCAAATTCAATCCAAAGCTAAAAGGCCCAATTTTGACCTAAACCCAAACCTAACCCAAATGAGCCCAAACCTCAAAATCAAAGCCCAATCAAAGTCAAAACCTCTTTGAAACACTCCCATAAACATTTCTCAACATTAATTTTACATCAATTTCAATCCTATCCCAACATTGGCCCAACTTGGCCCACTTTGACCTATATTGGCCCATTCACCAAAAGAACCCAAATTCAACCAAATTCAAACCCAAATTACCCCCAATTTGCTTCAAGTCACTCATGACACATCCATGAGCTAAACCCAACAATTATTTGGCCCAAGCCTTTACCAAAATTTCATCCCAAAATCCATTTTAAAATTCAAAAGCCCACTTTCCTAAACCATCTTAAAAGCCCATCTAAAACCATTTCAAAAAGCCCAAAATCTACCCTAAAGCCCACATGACATCTCCACTTGCCATCCACTTGATAAAAGCCATTCCCTAAGTCCTAAATTCATCATCAAATCATTCCAAATCAAGTTTCATACAAATTTCCATCAAATTACCAAAAATTCCTAAAATCCATTTTCATGAAATAGACCAAACTTTTTGCCAAGCCAAAGGTGAGCCATGAAGCCATGCATGAGCCACATGTGAGCCATGAGAGCCTTGGACACTCCACCATGCCATATTGGGTAAGAAGAGGGAGGGCTTTCCTTAATCCCTAAAGCTCATTAGCCTTAATCATGTTTCACCTAAACTTAAATTTAATCCAAATATATTTGGATGGAGACTTCTCCATGCCAAACCAGCTGATCCCTTTGATCCCCCACGACATCCAAAGCCACCTCGAGGGTGCACCAAGCCCAAATGGGTGGGTTGACCCATTTAGACTCAAAACTAGCCATGCCCCATTCTACTTTGGATCAAAGCCTTTACACATGGCAATTGCCAATTGCTTGCACCAAGTCCCGACCCCGACCCACCCGACCTCGAGGGTGACCCATGCCCGGCCGGCAGGCCACCGAGCCGCCGGAAAACACCATGGCCGAGAGCTCACATGTGAGCCAACTTTGGAATTCTCCCTTGTCGAGCCGCCCCATCCCCGGTGGCCATTATAGTTGTTCTTCTCTTGCCAAGAGCAGGTCGATCCCAAGCCCTAACTCTCCCTGGGAGGCCCTCCACCCTCTCCTATTTAAACACCACCCCTCTCGGCCATTTGAGGTGCTAAAACAAACCTTAAGGAAACTCTGCCAAAATTGTTCCAGACTACTCCCCATACACAGAGCACTTGATCCCCACTGAAATCCCTTTGCCATTTCTTCTCTGTGAGCTCAATTTCAGAGTTGAAATCCAAGCCCAAAACCAGGACACTTCTCCACAGTGAGCCAATCCCCAAATTGATTGGTTCTACACCTTCACCAGACCAAGGGAAGGTGTCCACCAGCAAAAGCCCCATCTCCAGGCCTCCCAATTGCTCCAGCCTCCAAGCTTTGTGATATGTTGTGGTCGAAATCCTACCTAGGCAATTCACCAGACCAGGAGACTTCATCTGGAGCTTGTTGGGATCCAATCGAAGGTGCAACAACCCTCAGATCGAAGCCACACTTCTCTGAGCAAAGGTATGGCCTCACTCTTCTTCCCGAGCTTCTGAACATTCTCCATTTCTATTGCTTAAATTTCATCCCACATAAACCGTATGGATGTGTTCGTCTTCTCAAGACGAATCCATAGAGCATAAGAACATGAAAATCCATTGAGTATCGAGTGAGATCTTAGGGATTTAGTGTGGATGGCTCTCGGGTGAGGACGCTCGGGGACGATGAATGGATGCCGTCCATTCAATACACGCGCGGACGGACGGCTCAGATGGCGTCGGACCAGGAGACGGTACGAGAACCGCGGGACCCGGGCTGCTGACTCAAGCGGCGGCGTCGAATGGGAGCGCGACGCGTGTGCGTTCGGAGATGCCGAGGATGACGCGGCGCCGCGTGGATAAATAGAAAATTAGGGGTATTTTCTATTTATTTAATTCCCTAAACTTCAAAAATTTATAACTTTGTGTAGGAAAATCATAAAAATAAAATAAAAATACCCTCTTGCTCAGTGAACAGAGGAGAATAATGTGGAAAATAAATCATTTAATTTCATTAAGTATTTTATTTTTAATAATTTATTTTCTCTCTGCATATTTTTAATTCTCCATGCATGTATACAATTCACCATGGCATGAGACCATAGGGCTTTTGAAGCCTCTGAATTTGGGAACATTCCCCGAATTTTCCAAAGTCGAGGCCATCCCTATGAAAAGTTATTGATTTTTCAAATTCATGTTAATGTTTTGAGTATTTTAATTCCAATAAATAGCATGTTGTGAAACAAATTCTAGGAAAATTTGGTGATGTTTCTTATGACCAGAGGACCCTAGGAAAAATAGGTTATGAGTTAGTTCATTTAAAACAACCCTAATTGGCTTAAACACCCAAAATGGATCTCTAATTAATTAGAGCTAACCATACATCAAATTGACTTGAAATCAATTCTCCACTAACCTTTAGGATCAGAGGAACCCACCATAAAAATTTGAGGTCAATTGGACTTGGTTAGCCTCTACTAAATGGGTTGATTAAGCCACTTAGTCATTTTAAACTTTAAAAATTCATAACTTTCAAAATATCTTTCAAAAATTCACCAAATGGGTTTTGGAGCCTCTCTGATATTAGGGAAATTTAAGAAAATTAAAATTTCAATTTTCTAAAAAAGTTGATTTTTAATATTATTTTAATATTTTTAATAATTAAAAAATAATAAAAATCACAAAAATAATAAAATTCACCAAAATGTCACATTTTGAATTTTAATCACTTAGGAACAAACCCCATATTTTTCTTAGGTCTATTTAGTGAGATATTAAATTTTAAAGCTCTAGGGTAATTTTAAAATTAAAAAAATGTATTTTCTAGCATTTTCACTAAAATAATTATAATAAATCATAGAAAAATCAGAAAATTGCAAAATTTAATTCTCTGATCTCCTTGATATCAGAGAGATTTTTGAAAAATATAAAATTCATTTTTCAACATTTATTTTATTCTTAAATTAATTAACACTCCAAAACTTAAAATAATTATAATAAAAATAATATAATTCAAAAAATCACCAAAATTGGTCCAAGTGGTCCTCTGGTCATAAGGAATGTCCTCTAATTTTCTTAAGGACAGAAACTTTCCCTTGGTCATGTTATTAAATTTTTCTTGGAAATCTCCATTTTCTACCAAAAATAATTATATAAATAAATTAAATACAGAAAAATCACATTTTCTCATCTCATGTCTTTATTGACATATGAGTGAAGTCTCATAAAAATTTCAAGTTCATTTGAGTTCAATTTAGTGAGTTATGAAATTATTAAGCTTAAAGGGTAAAGTGGTAATTAAAATTTTAATCCTTAATTAAAACTTTAGGTTTAATAAAATTAACAAGTAAAATATTTGATCCTAATCTGATTTGGATGATTGAAATTTAAATAATTAAAGGGTAGAAACCCATTAAGCAATTCAAAATAATTAAACCTTAATTAAATAATTGATTAAATTTGGAAGAATAATAAAATTGGAATTATTAAAATAGGGATATTATTAGGAAGAGATTTATTCTTTAATTTAAAAATCCCTAAATTAATTATCTCATTAATATTCAATTCTTAATTAAAATGATAACTCAAATTCAAAATATTAAAAGACTTAATCATTAAACTAAAATTAAATTATTAAACTCTTTTAAAATTTTAATTAAAAATAAAAATAAAATTAAATTAAAAATTAAATTAAATTAAGTAAATTAAATTGAATTAAATTAAATTAAATTAAATAAATAAAATCAAATTAAATTAAATTAAATTAATTAAATTAAATTAAATTAAATAAATAAAATCAAATTAAAGATTAAATTAAATTAAATTAAATTAAATTAAATTAAATTAAATTAAATTAAATTAAATTAAATTAAATCAAATCAAATTAAATTAAAATTAAATCAAATCAAATTAATTTAATTTAACATCAAATCAGACTAAATTGAATTAAATTGAATTAAATTAAATTAAAACTCAATTAAATTAAATTAAATTAAATTAAGTCGAATTAAATATAACATCACCAAAGACATAAAGAATTCAAAATAAATCTAAAATAACTTGAACACTATTCCAAATTTAAACCCATTAATTGAAATTAAACTAAATCACAAACCATTTGAACACCAATTTACCCTCGAAAGCTTTAGTTATCATAACTCCTAAACAGAATATTAAATGAAATGTTACTTCACTTATAGGACATTCAAATGTCCTAGTTCACTGAGCAAGACAACAACAAAACTTGAAATTCTCGGACGATTAATTCATTTGTATAATTAAATTCATTTGGACTTAAAACAATCCTAGAAATATTGAAAAGATGTTTAAGATTCTTCTTAAACACTTTCTCAATATGATAGGATGTTTATAAGAACAATTGAATTTAATTGTTCTTTGATGAAGAAAATCGTCCTCAAACCAAAACACAAGGAACCTAGACGTCATAGGAAATGACTAGCTATAGGATTAGGAACTTGGTAGAAAACCATAACCCTTCCCTTAGCTTTACCTAGGAACTTGTTTGAATATTCTAATTATGTTTTAAGTGCGACTTGGGATGACGGGAAGACCCTCCGGGTACGCTTTTATTTTATTGCAATTTACTTTCTTGCAATTTACATTATTGCAATTTATTTAACCGCATTGCACTTACGTTTCTTGCATGATAAACAATTGTTGCATGAAAACCCACACCTTTAGGATAGTCCCTAAAACCGAAACCAAAACTAAATTAAAAGCCATTGCAAGATAAAATTCACCGCCACAACATTTCAAAATATAAAACAACTCAAAATTTAATCACAAACAGTAACACAAAACTACAATTACAACTAAATTAAAACGTCCTGTTGGATGATCGGGAATACCTCGAATGATGTAACCTACGTGTTGCTAACGGGACTTCCCACGGTCTAAATGAAAGTGTGGAACTCATTCAGTTGAGTTTAGCAAATTCATCTGGACTAAGTGAATCCGATAAAAATAATGATGCCGGAAGGATGGAACCGTGGGATCTTAACCGGTGTCGTTATAATCAACTTTAAGATTTGTTTTAATTAAAACGTAAAAAACACTTGGAAATTAAGATTTCTCTAAACCAAAACACTTTTCTCATCTCTTGATTTATGACTTCTAAAACTAAAACTCTGCAACAACAAGGAGCTCGGAGCATGGTGGGCAGCACGACCATCGTCATCAGCAAAACCTGAGTCTACTTCAACGAAAACTTTCCTAGAATTAAATAACAAAGCCATAGGACTTCGAGGTAGTTTGCCTAGTGCAACATAAATCCTCAATCGTTCGTTAGGCATTTGCATTGCAAATTAAGCCCTAACCTGGTCTTAGGATTCTGAGGTAGTCGTCTGATACGACATAAACCCTCACATCTTCGAGGCTATTTGTGTGATTTTATCATACAAATATAAGCCCTAATTAATTAAAATTGGCAAGATCAAAACATTAAATAAATATTAGGACTTTCCTAAACTCAAGCCAAACAATAGGATAGTCGGGAAATTACCGAAATTCGCTTCGAATCTGTGATTTCTCCTACTTTTCTTCCTTTGAATTCCCAAAACAAAATGTTCCAAATTTGATCCATTCCCTATCGAAATTCCAAAATTCAATCCCTTGAAAACTTAAACTTTGAAATCCTTGAGAGCAGAATTATTGATTATTATCGAGAGTTTTCTTAGGTGATTCCCGTCACTTAAGATGTAATTAACTATAGGGGCTTGCCCTTATAGGGAATTTTAAAGAACCCGAGTAATATAAACCCCGTTTAATGCTTTCATATTAAGCGGGGAATTTGTCGGCTTATAAAATTGGTTCGCGGATCAAACGGATGTCACAAACCTTTCTAGTTTATCTAATCGAGCCCCATTATCAAGCAAGGTGTCTATTCTTCGGGATAGATACACGGTTTGTGGTGCGGCGCTCGTTTATGTGAACTATTTGGGATGTGAAATCAGTTTGATTTCATATCTTAAAAATTTTCAAATTTGAAATAATTTTTCAAAATCAAATGCTACTTTTCAAATTATATATATTTAAACTAAATTTAAAATTTTAAAAAATTCGCCGACAATTTCTGTTAGGCGACCCCTTTTCAAAATAAAACACACGACCTAAAAAATAGTGCCGACAATTTCTGGCGACTCCGCTGGGGATAATTCCTCTCTCCATAATAATCAGATAATTCTGCTTTCAAAAATTGGTAGTGTATCCATGTCCTTAATGGGTCAAACTACCCTTCTTTCCGTTGGGATGCTATGTTCATTCCTACCGTGAACAAGTATAGCCAACATTCTCTCGGATTTAGGAGCCACTGTTTCGACACCCCTAAACAGAGAGGTTCCGAGATCCTTTTACCTCATTTCTGAGGTGGGGTGGACCCCCAATAGGTGTTAGTTTAGGAGTGATCCTTCGAGTCAAGAAGTCTTGCATAAGACCTTCTTTTCCTTTCCAACCCTGAATCGGATTCCTTACCTTCTCTACACCTTTGAACATTCCGTTCTAAATAAATAAACCCTTTTATAAGTGATTCTTTTAACAAATGATTCCTTCTTATAAATACATGAACAAGAATGTGTTCGGACTCTTTCAATTCCTTTCTTTTCGTCCTAAAGAAAAGAAGCATAACTTGTGATCGACAACCGAATCTACCCCGTAAATGGAAGCCCCAAAGCTGATTTTCTCCATCACCAATGGACTGGACTTCGCTGTCTATAAGGATGAGCTGCCCGACAATGAGATCATCCGATTTGGACAAGGATTTGAAAACACGAATGTCAAGATCACCGACGTTTCCCTTTTTGCACTAACAGACAAGGTATCTGAAGCTAAGAAGCCACTGATTGAGATCAACCTTAGGTCGACCCAAGAGTTTCCTCCCCGCAAAAGATCCCGATCGGGAGGAGTACCGCTCGTCCGCAGGAGGACTATTCTTACTACCCCCACTCGGTCTAGTTGTTTCTGCACCTACCCCGACTTCTGCCAAATTAAAGGGGAAAGAAATCCAGAATTATGGTGAACCTGTTACCGTGGAGGGTACAGATCTTCCTGTGAGACCTTTTGTTTTCAAAATTGGGTCCAGCTCAAGAATTTCATCACTGACAAGGACCCGAAGAAGAAACAGAAGTACAAGGATTGCTAGAGAAGCCAGAGCTGCTGAAATTGCTTTCCTGGAGGAAATCCCGTAACCGCTCGAATATACACCGCCGCTCGGAATATACACCGCTGCCCGAATACATACCACTTTTGGGAGGAAGCAGGTTCCATCCCCTCTCCGCCGCAGAAGATGAAGAAAATGTTCGCAAGATTGCTCGCCGCATTGCCTCGACTGCATATTACAACGATAGCCGCAAGAAAAGGACTAGAACTACGCCGTTTGCTCGACTACAAACTTTGATAGAGAAGTTAGCAAAGAAGGAAAAGTGCCCCGTATCGGAGATTCTACGAAGGATGGGGCGGGTGCCAGTCAAATCCCGTCTTGGGCCCCGAGTAGAACCCGCCATCATGACAGAAAAGCCAAGTAAAAGAATGAAGGCTAGTCCGCCTGTCGTCGTCTCAGGATTACAGATTAGGGAGGATAACACCTTCCAAGCATTTGGGCCGACGGACCATCCGGTCCTAGACCTTCTGCCGCTAGAAGGATGGTATGGCGCCCCACCATCGGGCGATTAAGATTGAAACAACGGCTCGAGAAGGAAAGTCTCGTCAGGAGACTTGAATCTGAAGAAAGCACCACTGCGGTAAAGGGGACTCGTGAGAAGGGGACCCGGCAGCTATCGCACGACAACCGCGAGGACGCACAGAAAAGCCTGCTAGAAGATGCCTTGGAAAAGTTGAGAACTGATATCCGACGATTAGCAAAAGAAAGAGAAGAGAAATTTGGAGACGAGATTGATTCATCGGAATTCATGGACGACGAATATGCAGAAATCAACATGGTCGAAACACGAGCTTCATCAGCTTCACAAGGTGCTCCTGCAGCCGCAGAAAGAGAGGAGCCAGAACTGATGAGAAGGCAGCTTCAAGAGAAAGACGACACGATCGCCCAAATGGCGAAGAGGATGGAAGAGATGGCTATAGCCTTAGCCACTCTCCAGAGTCAAGTGCAACCGCAAAGGGAGACACCCCCAGAGGTCATTCACATTGTAGACGGAGGAAAGGAGATTACATCCGTCAACGGGGATGATCAGCTGAAAAAGGATACAACACAAAGTATGATCCCCGAAAAGGATATCAAGAGCTTGGTGGAACAACGAAGTGCGAGAAGCCTTAGCACAATCAAAGAGCGGGACATCCATTCGGACGGGTAGACCTTACCCGAAGAATTCGACGCCGTCCAAGCACTCAAAGGCTTCGTACCACCTCTCGTTCAAGACCTTCGATGGAACCGGGAACGCATGTTGCACACTTTCATGCCGCTTGTTGCAATGCCGGCGGGAGCGATGCACTACTCTTCCGACGGCTCGTCGCCGACTCGTCGTGGATCGCTTTCGACCGGTATGCGAATTACCAAATGGTTCGGTGAAGACGTTCTCGAACTAGAGAACCTCTTCATCAAGCGATTCGTCGGAGCTCGGCACCACATTACTATAGGTGATTTAGTGGTAGAGAAACAAAAGCCGAACGAAACTTTGGTGGATTACATACTTCGATGGAGGAACTTAAGCATGAAGTGTGAACCACAACTACAAGAACAACATGCGATCGGCATCTTACTTAAAAGCATTCACGGCCCGATAAGCACTTCTCCTCAAAGGATTCACTATTAAGACTTTCGAGAAGTTGTTAAGCAAGGCCGGAGCTTGCAAGAGGAGGCGAAGCAATTAAGTTTCGCCGACAAGACGGACAAGCAAAAGCCCGTGAAGACTTTCGAAAAGAAATCCGGGATCGTTGCAGCGAGTCGACAAAGGCAAGCAACCGATACAAATATCGTCCGAACGGCGGCGAAGAACCTCAATAGAATTACCAAGAACCCCGACCCAGCTATCAGTCATCTCCACAAGTATGAACAACCGCCTTGTCCGCAACGTACATTAAGGGAGCTTCGAGCAGGGAATATCCATTCAAGAATGAAGCAAGATGTCGAAAATGTTCCGTAGTCCGATGAAGACTCCAGATTTCCAATCGCTATACTTAAAAGACCGGAGGAAGTCAACAAGAAAGGTGATACCAACTTTTGCCCCTACCACCGGATGCTTGGGCACAAGATAGAAGATTGCATTACCTTCAAAAGTTGGCTCAATGACAACCTTCGGAAAGGGAATATAACGATCCCGAAGGAGTACATGAAGGAACCCCGAAAGGAGGTTCCGTCAATGTTATCTCAACTCGATCCCATCATTCCGATAGATCCCTATACGACCGACGATGGATGGACTACTCGCTTGGACAAGGTCTTCGAAAAGATTTTAGACGAGCATCCAAACCGCTTCGGTACGAGCTTCAATTCGTAGTTCGAAACCCTGTTAAGTCGGCACTATCACTTGCGATAGAAGAACCACCTCAACAGGAGACGATCGAAGAGAAGAAGAAAATCGACGAAGAAGAGAGGACCGAGACTCCTAAGGCTGGACTAGGGGCCGCTTATCCTAAGATAGTTGTTTCGATTCGGGGAGAAATCCCTCGAACCTCCGACTTTGTATGATAATCCGCTCACTTCGGTGGGATCATATAATGATAAGGGTGATGGCGTTGGCTACGTTTTGACTGTTTCTAACGATTACGTAACTAGCGACAATCCGGACATCGATTTCGATACCAACGACAATTCTCAAATCATACACAATCTCGACGATCAAAATGACAAAGAAGACATCCACCAAGGAGGCTACGAGAGTTCAACAAGCAACGGATCTATCTGCGAGTTTCGAGGAGCTCCAATCACAATAGAGTTAGAGCCTTCAGATTCTGAAGTTAATCCGGAAGAACCTATCATTCCAATTCAAGAAAAAACACCAGCAAACTCAACACTAGATTCAGAAGAAATTACAGAAGTCAACTTAAGAAGTGGAAGAGTTCTACCTCCGAGAATGGGCCCAAAAGACAAAGGAAAGCAGGTGGTTGTTCAAGAAGAACCAACCCTGGCAGAAGAAATACCCATTCGAGAAGAAGCCGAGACACATGGAAATAAAGTGGACTACAACGTGCTAGCCCATCTTAGGAAACTACCGGCCAAACTGAGCATTTACGACGCTCTCATCTTATCAAAGGAGATGAGAGAAGCTCGATCAAGGCCTTACTTGATCCGAAATTTGCTTAGCTCAAATGGCCGGAGATTCCTTAGATGAGGTTTGCTCGTTAAAGGAACAAGCCGAGGTGTCACCTTCACGGACAATGACCTACTACTTGGGACGACAGACCACAACCGACCGTTGTACATTTCGGCTACAATTGGGAAGTTTACGCTCTCCGCAGTATTGGTGGATCCAGGAGCATCAATTAATATAATGAGTCTCCGAAGACTAGCATACTTGGAAATTGATGCTCGTGAGCTCGAGGCCGACAAAATGTTATTAAGAGGATTCAACCAGAAAGGAGAAAGAGCTCTCGGGTCAATAACACTACTAATGAAGACCGGTGACTTAGCAAAGACAACCGCAAAATTTCACATAATTGATTCGAAAACGTCGTTCAACGCTCTACTTGGGCCGACCATGGATACATGAAAACAGGATGGTACCATCATCTCTACATCAGTGCATCAAATACTACGATGGAGGGGAACAGTGCATCATAGGTGACTTACAACCATTCTCCGTACATGAGATTGGAATCCATGAAGACGCAGCTTATTATGCACCACCGAAGAAAACAATCTTCTCCAGAGATACCGTAACAAATGAAACAAAGAAAGTTCGGGACAACAAAGAACCTGAAGTTCTAGTCCAACAGTCACTCACCACTCCCTTCCGGCGAGATGGTGAAGGTTTCTCCACAACTCGCATCCGAGGTCGAGGCCGGGGACGAGGCCGTGGTAGAGACGTTAGGACAGTTGGACGGAGGAAACCAGCCATCAATGTTGATTGGGAAAACGAGTTCGAAGAAGAAAAAGAAATCAAGCAAGAAGCAACGAACGATAAGTCGGAAGAAGCAGCAATTCAAGATCTCCCTCGAAGATGAAAAGAATGAAGAATACAAATCAATGTACGAGAAGATTAACCACTACGTACATACTATGACCCTGACCCCGATTCATTCTAATAAGATCGAGGGTATGGTGGTCAAAGAGCTACGTAGCGGCGGTGCAAAGCCAATCAAATTCTACAGTGGTGCTTCTTCCTCCAAAACTGAAACTAATGTACAATTTGAAGATGTCACTTCATCAGAATTAATGGAATTACCTTTTGAGTGGTACTCTCCCTGTGTTCAAAATTTAATTCAACGTGGTTTCTTACCTCGACAATGGACAAAAGGTCTCTCACAACGTTTTGAAAAATTATGGAATAACTCCGGTCGTCCACCCAATTCAAAGTATGGACTCGGATTCGGCACAGTAGGATCAGTTGACGATACTGAATTTTGCTTGGTTGTCACTTGAGAGTCTAATGAAAACTGCATGGAAACTACAGACGAACTCGAAGATTTACAAATCGGAGACGCTCCACCGAATTCGAAGAAGAGATTAAATCTACAATAGATGAGTTAACGGAAGTTAACTTAGGTACTAGCGAAGAGCCTAGACCTACCTTTGTTAGCTCCTTACTCAATAAAGAAGACTCCGAAGAAATAATCAAGTTATTAATGGAATTTAAAGACTCGTTTTGCTTGGAACTACGATGAAATGCCATGATTAGCTCCAGAGGTCGCAGTCCATAAGCTAGGAGTGGATCCTACTTCTGTCCCAGTCAGACAAGGTCCCAGAAGAATGCGTCTAGAAATCGAACAACAAGTCATAGCCGAAGTTAAAAAGCTAATAGACGCTAAATTTGTCCGTGAAGAACAATACCCGACTTGGTTAGCCAATGTGGTGCCAATCGAAAGAAGAATGGTCGGATCGAATTTGTGTGGACTTCGGAGATTTAAACAAGGCATGTCCAAAAGATGAATTCCCCCTACCGATCTCAGAATTAATGATCGACATTGCTTCAACACATGAGATATTTTCATTCATGGATGGATCTTCAGGATACAACCAGATAAAAATGGCTCCAGAAGATGAAAAGCTTACAACATTCAGAACGCCGATCGGAGTATTTTGCTACACAGTGATGCCATTCGGACTGAAGAATGCAGGAGCAACCTACCAGAGAGCAATGACAAGAATTTTTGATGATCTCATCCATAATCAAGTCGAATGCTACGTGGACGATGTGGTCATCAAAAGCAAAGTAAAGGAAAACCACCTATATGATTTGAGAATTGTTTTCGAACGATTAAGACAATTTAACCTTAAGATGAATCCCTTAAAATGCGCCTTCGGCGTCACCTCCGAGAAATTCTTAGGATTCGTTGTCCGACATCGTGGAATTGAAATCGACCCGAAAAGATTAAATCTATTTTAGAAATGCCGCCTCCCAAAACCTTAAAACAACTACGATCTTTTCAAGGAAGCCGGCATATCTTCGACGCATTATCTCAAACTTGTCGAGTAGGTGTCGGCCTTTCTCGGCACTAGTTAAAAAGGATGCCAAATTCATTTGGGAAGAGAAGTGCCGAAGGCCTTCGAGAACATTAAACAATATTTAATGACACCTCCCGTCTTAGCGACCCCGGCCTCGGGTAGACCGCTGATACTTTACACCGCTGCTTTAGACGACTCTCTCGGAGCCTCGTTAGCCTGTGTCAATGATGAGGGTAAAGAAAATGCTCTTTACTACTTAAGCCGTCGTTTACTTCCGACGGAAGTAAGGTATCCCGCAATTGAAAAGCATTGTTTGGCCCCGATCTTCGCCGCTCAAAAGCTCGAGCACTACATGCTTTCTCATAAGGTCAACTCTGATCTCGAAATTTAATCCATTGCAATACTCGATGACTCGTCCAACACTTTTCGGCAGACTTGCCGGATGGTCAATGATATTATTGCAATTCGATATAACTTTCGTGCCTCTTCGTGCCGTAAAGGGACAAGTCTTAGCGGACTTCCTCGCAGAGCACACCCTTTGCGGCGGAATCTCCTCTCAATGACGATTTGCCGGATAAACAAATAATGAGCCTAGAAGACCCCGATGATCGACGTTGGGAATTGTATTTCGACGGAGCATCTTCGAGCACACAAAGACGAAGAATCGCAAGTGATAGTGCCCGATAAGGCGAGAATCGGGCTAATCTTTATAACACCGGAGCGGGGGATGTTAAGATACTCCTACCACTCGACGTAACCGTGTACAAACTACGAAGCGGAATATGAAGCCCTCATAACGGGACTCGGAATTAACTATTCGAATGGGGATAACGGACATCAACATCTACGGGGATTCACAGTTAATCATTCGACGGATCGTCGGACAAGTACGGAATTTTTAAACCAAGACTCGAGCAATACTTCCGATATGCCATACGGCTTGTTGGAACAAATTCCAAATGTGACGATCTACAAAATTCCCGTAAAAGAAAATGCTTTAGCAGATGCTTTAGCCCGTCTCGCAAAAGAATTTGCTCGTTTGCAAGGTGAATCGGTGGAAGTGTCAATTCACGGACGTCGGGTCCTATCACGACTCGACATAGACACAATACACAAATCGAAAAAGAAAAAGAATTAGTTGCAACGAAGTGACGTAAAACACGAGAAGATTGGCGACGGCCATTAGTAGACTACCCGCAAACAGGAAAGCTACCGGACGATAGGTCGCCGCCCATCGGATCAAGAAAAGAACTGCGTCTTACGCACTAATAAACAACACATTGTACAGAAGGTCTTTTGATCAAATGTGGCTAAGGTGCCTAAGCGGGTCTGAGGCCCGTGAAATCGTTAAAGAGGAGCATTCAGGACTCTGTGGCGCTCACCAGTCAGGTCCGAAGATGAAAATGAAAATTAAAAGACTAAGGTACTACGGCCCTCAATGATGACCGACTGCATGAAAATCGCCAAGAGCTGTCACCAATGCCAAGTACACGGAGTGGTTCTACACCAACCTCCAAATGTGCTACATCCGACAATTGCGTCGTGGCCATTTGAATGTTGGGGCACGAATATAGTGGGTCCGATAGAACCACCATCTTCAAAAGGACATCGCTTCATTCTTGCGGCTACAAATTACTTTTCCAAGTGAGCGGAGCGAGTTCCACTTAGAGAAGTGAAAGCACACCACGTGCTACATTTATTCAAGAACCAAGTTGTCTACCGTTTCGGAGTGCCGCGCGAGATTATCTCGGATAATGAGTCGGCATTCGAAGCACGCAAATCAACAATTTTGTCGGGAGACACGGAATCGACTGGCGATACTCAACAATTTACTACCCAAGAGCAAACGGCCTCGCTGAGGCTTTTAATAAAACTCTCGTTCAAATATTAAAGAAAACTTTGGACGATAATAAGAGAAATTGGCATTAGAAGTTGTTAGAAGCTTTATGGGCCTACCGGACAACCTTCAGAACTCCTACTCAAGCTACACCTTACGCTCTGGTGTATGGGTCCGAGGCGATGTTACCTTTAGAGGTTCGGCTTCCTTCACTCGTAATTGCGGTTGCAAACAAGATCACGACGAAGAGAACGCCAAATTATGACTAGAAGAATTAGAAAGCCCGGAAGGGAAAAGACTTGCAGCGCAACAAAATTTAGAACTATACCAAGCTAAGATGGTTCAAGCCCATGACAAACCGGTCCGCCCAAGAACCTTCAAAGTTGGTGACTTAGTTCTCGTTCTCAAGAGACCTATTCTTGCACATCGCAAGATAGGAGGAAAATTTGAACCCACTTGGGAAGGACCGTTTGTGGTCGAAGCGAGTATACTCGGGAGGTTCCTACCGCCTAGTGAATTGCCGGGGAGAACGACATATGCTTCCGATCAACGGACGATACTTGAAAAAGTATTACGCTACTCGATGTTTCGAAGGAATGAATTCTTCATCCCTAAGAAACACGGGCGAAGTAATTACTTATGATTGGGTCCGAACCCAAACAATAATAAATTGTGCTAAAATAAATAAAGTCATGATAATTAAGTTTTCCTTGTTTTCTTTTCCAAATCAAAATCTCTTCCCTGATCTTATCCTACTTCATTCCTGTCAAAATTTGAAAATATAAAAAAAAATATATAAAAAAATGTATCTTTAATAAACATTTTCTTAATGTTCTTGTTCTTAGTACGACCCCCGATCCTTTTCCTTGTCCTTTCGCGAGGAAATGTCGAATGCGGCGGTTGGTCCCGAACTTTAAGAATGGCGTAAGCCTTGCACTTGATGAAAAGAGGGTGAAAGATGGAGCGATAATCGAGATTGACTCGGATTTCGCACCGGCGAGCCTACGATACGAGGAAAGTGACCGGGTCCCGGCTGACCGAGAAGAACTCGCCCAGGCGGACAGATGATGAAAGTGGGTGGCCCAAGCCACCAATCCAAGAAGAAGAAAAGAAAGGCAAACACCGAAGAAGATAAGAAAATGAAGTCCGTAGTCGCTACGGCAGAGGGCGAGCTTGTCGGCGCCACGCCCACGGAGATTCAAGAAGTTCGAAGAGCTACTCTCACGAGCAACGCAACGAAGAAATAAGAATCGCCGTATCCGTAAGATGTTAACAAAACTAGGCGCGGACCGGCGCGACGAGACGATTGCTAATGCCGGTACATACACTTCGAGGACACCGGTTCACCGGGAACCCGAAGAAAGGAGGCCAGCTCCTAGGATAACGAAAGGACCGGGGAAATCTCACAAAGACTAGAAGAAAGAAGGCTACCACGCCACCGGATAGAACCACCAGCAATGCATGACCTTGTTGCGAAGCAACCCCGGGGATGTCCCGACGGACATCATCCCCGAGGAGCCGAGGTATGCGAGGAGAACGTGAAGGGATTGAACCGTATATCCCACAATATGTCGCCGGGCCTCGCCATCCGCGGATCATTCCGAATACGAGCCGGAGAGAATGCGGAATGTTGAAAAGAAAACCTTTGAATACTTCGAGAGAATTAGAGGCGGAAGAATCAATATACTAGAGGGCCTCGAGCTACATACGGACGTATTCTCGGAGTATGAACAACGAAGAAATCGTGGATTGCATCCTGGATTTGAAAAGAATGGGCCGAGCAGGCCGCCTAAGGGAAAACACATACTTAGAACCCCGGAGATGGATGCCAGGGAAGGGAAGAATCACAATACAATGTGGATGCTATTACAACTTTGAGGAGGACAGGAAGGGAAACCCACCGGGAATACTCCGTCATGGGCAAGTGGATCCGATGCCATTAGTCATCAAGAGAATGGTAAAGAGATTGATAACATGGAGGGTACTGCTGCCAGATTGCATACCCAATAGCTGCATTATTAACATCTACAAGCGGGGTGATCGCATACCCCCACACATAGATCACCACAACTTTGTCGGACCTTTCGCACGCGTCTCTTTCCCGAACGAGTGTAACATTATGTTCGGATCCGACCTCCGGATAGCGAGGCCCGTGTGAGTTCCAAGGGCCGGTGAAGATACCTCTACCGGTAGGTTCCGTCATGATACCGAAGGGCAACGGAGCGAGATATCGCTAAGCATTGCATACCAGGAGTACCGGTGAAGCGGATCTCGGTTACTTTCGGGAGGATGGACGACGGGAAGACACGTACCATTTCCGGCCCGGACCGGAGCTAGAGAGCCTCCGGCCTTACGAGCCGTGAGTTACATGGGAGATATTACACCTCCAACGTACATCCAGTCGGCATCCTTGCCAAGGATGGCTTGGAAGGTGATGTTATTAACCATGTACCCCATTATTCGGACATGGATTTTTGACGGATGCTTCTTTTGATGGATCGACGAAGATCATACATAGTCCTTTTTGAGTCTACATGGATTGTATGAAATATATGCCAGATCAAGTTGTATGATGTATCTTCGACATGATTGGAATGAAATTGACCATGTCACATTTTTGGCCTTCACCTCTTCTGTGCAAATTGACTGGGAAATGCCATTAAAGTTAAATGAACTTCGAACAAAGAACAGAAAAGAAATAAAACAAAAAGGATAAAAGAAAACTTTCCTTAAAAATCTAAAAATGACGAACACCAAATTCACATGAACATTAAATAAACGATAAAATAAAATTTGAATCATTAAAAGACAAACAAAATGAACATAAATTTCAAATCAAATCTTAAATCAAATTTCAATCGAGTTCAAACTCATCCTTCCAAATTTCAAATTCAATCAACTCAAATCTCAAATCAAATTCTCAATCAAATTTCAAATCCAATCTCGATCAAATTTCAAATTTGATCTTCCAAATTTCAAATCAAATCTAAATCAAATTTCGAATTCAAGCTTTCCAAATTTCAAATTAAATTTC
This sequence comes from Papilionanthe hookeriana x Papilionanthe teres, assembly GCA_022702705.1. Taxonomy (NCBI): domain Eukaryota; kingdom Viridiplantae; phylum Streptophyta; class Magnoliopsida; order Asparagales; family Orchidaceae; genus Papilionanthe; species Papilionanthe hookeriana x Papilionanthe teres. The sequence continues at coordinate 15,466,863 of CM040434.1, forward strand.
AAATCAAATTTCAAATCAAATTTCAATCGATTTCAAATTCAATCTTCCAAATCTGAAATCCAATCCGTTCTACTCTTCCCCTTTGTCTGGGATGGAAGCGGTTGATTCCATTGACACGGATCGAATCTGATGGCGAGGAATTATATCCAATCCAAAACAACAACTTCCGATCAACTCTTTTGGACGAGGCATGTAACATCTACATATTCCCTCCTAATCCATTTCTTTCCATGAAAGTCTTTTACAACTTTCATGAAATTCTCGAAACACCAAAATTCCACACTTTTCAAATCAACATTACAAATCTTTGCAAAGTCAATGACTATTCAAATCAAATTCTTGGGGTCGAGGATTTTACATCCGAGATCGCATTGCTTTAGGATCTTTTCCCTATCGCAATGAAATACATCAAATTCAAATTTTTTCGGAGTCGAGGATTTTACATCCGAGATCGCATCGCTTTAGGTTCTTTCCCTATCGCAATGAAATACATCAAATTCAAACTTTTTGGAGTTGAGGATTTTACATCCAAGACTGCATTGCTTTAGGTTCTTTCCCTATCGCAATGAAATACATCAAATTCAAACTTTTTGGAGTTGAGGATTTTACATCTGAGACTGCATTGCTTTAGGATTCTTTCCCTCTTGCGATGAAATACATCCAATTCAAACTTTTTGGAGTTGAGGATGTTACATCCGAGACTGCATTGCTTTAGGATTCTTTCCCTATTGCAATGAAATACATCAAAATCAAATTCAAATTTTTTGGAGTTGAGGATTTTACATCCGAGACTGCATTGCTTTAGGATTCTTTCCCTATTGCGATGAAATACATCCAATTCAAACTTTTGGGGTCGAGGATTTTACATCCGAGGCCGCATCGCTTTAGGATTCTTTCCCTATTGCGATGAAATACATCTAATTCAAACTTTTGGGGTTGAGGATTTTACATCCGAGGTCGCATCGCTTTAGGATTCTTTCCCTATTGCGATGAAATACATCCAATTCAAACTTTTGGGGTCGAGGATTTTACATCCGAGACCGCATTGCTTTAGGATTCTTTCCCTATTGCGATGAAATACATCCAAGTCAAACTTTTTGGGGTTGAGGATTTTACATCCGAGACTGCATTGCTTAGGATTCTTTTCCCTATCGCAATGAAATACATCCAATTCAAACTTTTGGGGTTGAGGATTTTACATCCGAGACTGCATTGCTTTAGGATTCTTTCCCTATTGCGATGAAATACATCCAATTCAAATTTTTGGGGTTGAGGATTTTACATCCGAGACTGCATTGCTTTAGGATTCTTTTCCTATTGCGATGAAATACATCCAAGTCAAACTTTTGGGGTTAAGGATTTTACATCCGAGACTGCATTGCTTTAGGATTCTTTCCCTATTGCAATGAAATACATCAAAATCAAACTCTTGAGGTTAAGGATTTTACATCCAATACCGCATTACTCTGAGATCTCTCCTCATTGTAATGATTCAATCCGATCAATTCAATTTTCTTTTGTGGTTGAAGATGTTACATCTGAAACCACAAAACTCCAATTTTCATTTCAAATCAAATTCCTTCAAATTAATTTTGACAAACGTCAATCTAAATTGAAACTCCAAATTGAAATCTAAACTCACACATCGAAACTTAAATTGAAACAAAATAAAATCTAAATTAAAATTTCCCCAGATCATGTGATTTGGAATTCACCTCCTTTTCCTTTCCCCAGCGAGAGTTCAGGAATCTCCAGTTTCAGAGATATGCTTGACACTCCCCAACAGAAACTCTTCTACTTCGTCGTAAGTTTGTCACTTGGACATCTGTGTTGGTTTTGCTGATCGCTTCGGTCAACACCAATACGCTCGGTGTGCTCCGTCAGCTCACCACACCTATTGGGGGTCCATTTGTTGACCTCATTTTTGATGAGGTCTTCTCTTCTTCTTTTTAGTGCTTAGGATCTAGCCTTAGGCTTTTCCTTTGACTATCTTAGAGGACTAGAATTGGGATCCACCACCTAGAAATTCAAACCACTTCTTAACTCCCTGCAAACTCCACAAACTTGACTATAGACCCCTAATCACTTAGAGGGTTGAAATCAAATGTGGAAGTTTAAAGGATGAGTTCCTATAGGACTTTTTGGCCTTAGGACTCCCCAGGTGGCTCGGTCCGGTGAAGGGCTGACTTACACACACACTACACCTATACACTACACTTTCACACACATCCTAGAAACACACCCATACCTAACTCGACCTCCCGACTCATAAAGGTGATTCACATGGATGGTCCTTAACCCCTAAGCCCTCTGCAAGAGGGTTTGGAACAACATAGTGGATGCCTCAAATGAGTCCCTTCATGGCTCATGTGGGCTTGATGTGGCTTCATGGCTCAACCAAAATGATTTCATTCCATTCAAATTTACCCAATCCTCAATTTTCCAAATTTTCAATTTTTGACCCCCCGGGACCCTACACCCGCCTAACCTACCCAAAGCCCTTGAAATTACCCAGATTTTTCAAAATCACCTAAATTACCCAAAATTCCCCAAAATCAATCCCAAGCATTCCCACATTACTCAAATTGATCATCCATACCCAAAAATACCAAAAATTCCAAAAATACCTCCCAATACCCTCCAAATACCCAAAATACCCCTCTTGACCCAAAAATTCAGAAAATTCCCAGAAAATTCCAAAAAATCCCAAATATTCCCAATTTCATTTTGTTCAACTACACTATGGGCTAATTTTGTCAATTTACCCTACTTTTGTCAAAACCCCCAATTTGACCCATTTTAACCCTAAGTGAACCCAATGTCAAACCAAACCAACCCAATTGACCCAAATTCTGGTCCAATTCAATTCTAAACTTCAATTCAACATTCCCAACACCAATCTAGACCAAATTCAAGTCCAATTTGATTGACATTTGGATCCAATTTCACTTTTGGCCTTAAAACCCAATTTGGACCCATGACCCAAACCTAGCCCAAACTCACCCAATTCAACTCCAATCAACCCCAAATCTTTTCTAAATCTTCCTTAGCATCCCCACAAGCAAAACACTAACATGATTTGCCCAAAATTTGGACCCAAACCCCACTCAAATTCAATCCAAAGCTAAAAGGCCCAATTTTGACCTAAACCCAAACCTAACCCAAATGAGCCCAAAATCAAAGCCCAATCAAAGTCAAAACCTCTTTGAAACACTCCCATAAACATTTCTCAACATTAATTTTACATCAATTTCAACCCTAGCCCAACATTGGCCCAACTTGGCCCACTTTGACCTATATTGGCCCATTCACCAAAAGAACCCAAATTCAACCCAATTCAAACCCAAATCACCCCCAATTTGCTTCAAGTCACTCATGACACATCCATGAGCTAAACCCAACAATTATTTGGCCCAAGCCTTTACCAAAATTTCATCCCAAAATCCATTTTAAAATTCAAAAGCCCACTTTCCTAAACCATCTTAAAAGCCCATCTAAAACCATTTCAAAACGCTCAAAATCTACCCTAAAGCCCACATGACATCTCCACTTGCCATCCACTTGATAAAAGCCATTCCCTAAGTCCTAAATTCATCATCAAATCATTCCAAATCAATTTTCATACAAATTTCCATCAAATTACCAAAAAATCCTAAAATCCATTTTCATGAAATTGACCAAACTTTTTGCCAAGCCAAAGGTGAGCCATGAAGCCATGCATGAGCCACATGTGAGCCATGAGAGCCTTGGACACTCCACCATGCCATATTGGGTAAGAAGAGGGAGGGCTTTCCTTAATCCCTAAAGCTCATTAGCCTTAATCATGTTTCACCTAAACTTAAATTTAATCCAAATATATTTGGATGGAGACTTCTCCAAGCCAAACCAGCTGATCCCTTTGATCCCCCACAGCATCCAAAGCCACCTTGAGGGGTGCACCAAGCCCAAATGGGTGGGTTGACCCATTTAGACTCAAAACTAGCCATGCCCCATTCTACTTTGGATCAAAGCCTTTACACATGGCAATTCCCAATTGCTTGCACCAAGTCCAGCCACGACCCACCCGACCTCGAGGGTGACCCATGCTCGGCCGGCCGGCCACTGAGGCCGCCGGAAAACACCATGGCCGAGAGATCACATGTGAGCCAACTTTGGAATTCTCCCTTGTCGAGCTGCCCCATCCCCAGTGGCCATTATAGCTGTTCTTCTCTTGCCAAGAGCAGCTGATCCCAAGCCCTAACTCTCCCTGGGAGGCCCTCCACCCTCTCCTATTTAAACACCACCCCTCTCGGCCATTTGAGGCGCTAAAACAAACCTTAAGGAAACTCTGCCAAAATTGTTCCAGACTACTCCCCATACACAGAGCACTTGATCCCCACTGAAATCCCCCTGCCATTTCTTCTCTGCGAGCTCGATTTCGCAGTTGAAATCCAAGCCCAAAACCAGGACACTTCTCCACAGTGAGCCAATCCCCAAATTGATTGGTTCTACACCTTCACCGGACCAAGGGAAGGTGTCCACCAACAAAAGCCCCATCTCCAGAGCCACCCGATTGCTCCAGCCCTCCAAGCTTTTTGATCGGCTGTGGTTGAAATCCTACCTGAGCAATTCACTGCGACCGGGAGACTTCATCTGGAGCTTCGCTGGGATCCAATCGAAGGTGCAACAACCCTCAGATCGAAGCCACACTTCTTTGAGCAAAGGTATGGCCTCACTCTTCTTCCCGAGCTTCTGAACATTCTCCATTTCTATTACGTAAATTTCATCCCACATAAACCGTATGGATGTGTTCGTCTTCTCAAGACGAATCCATAGAGCATAAGAACATGAAAATCCATTGAGTATCGAGTGAGATCTTAGGGATTTAGTGTGGACGGCTCTCGGGTGAGGACGCTCGGGGACGATGAACGGATGCCGTCCATTCAATACACGCGCGGACGGACGGCTTAGATGGCGTCGGACCAGGAGACGGTACGAGAACGGCGGGACCCGGGCTGCTGACTCAAGCGGCGGCGTCGAATGGGAGCGCGACGCGTGTGCGTTCGGAGATGCCGAGGATGACGCGGCGCCGCGTGGATAAATAGAAAATTAGGGGTATTTTCTATTTATTTAATTCCCTAAACTTCAAAAATTCATAACTTTGTGTAGGAAAATCATAAAAATAAAATAAAAATACCCTCTTGCTCAGTGAACAGAGGAGAATAATGTGGAAAATAAATCATTTAATTTCATCGAGTATTTTATTTTTAATAATTTATTTTCTCTCTGCATATTTTTAATTCTCCATGCATGTATACAATTCACCATGGCATGAGACCATAGGGCTTTTGAAGCCTCTGAATTTGGGAACATTCCCTGAATTTTCCAAAGTCAGAGGCCATCCCTATGAAAAGTTATTGATTTTTCAAATTCATGTTACTCTTTTGAGTATTTTAATTCCAATAAATAGCATGTTGTGAAATAAATTCTAGGAAAATTTGGTGATGTTCCTTATGACCAGAGGACCCTAGGAAAAATAGGTTTTGAATTAGTTCATTTAAAACAACCCTAATTGGCTTAAACACCCAAAATGGATCTCTAATTAATTAGAGCTAACCAAACATTAAATTAACTTGAAATCAATTCTCCACTGACCTTTAGGATCATAGGAACCCACCATAAAAATTTGAGGTCAATTGGACTTGGTTAGCCCTACTAAATGGGTTGATTAAGCCACTTAGTCATTTTAAACTTTAAAAATTCATAACTTTCAAAATATCTTTCAAAAATTCACCAAATTGGTTTTGGAGCCTCTCTGATATTAGGGAAATTTAAGAAAATTAAAATTTTAATTTTCTAAAAAAGTTGATTTTTAATATTATTTTAATATTTTTAATAATTAAAAAATAATAAAAATCACAAAAATAATAAAATTCACCAAAATGTCACATTTTGAATTTAATCACTTAGGAACAAACCCCATATTTTTCTTAGGTCTATTTAGTGAGATATTAAATTTTAAAGCTCTAGGGTAATTTTAAAATTAAAAAAATGTATTTTCTAGCATTTTCACTAAAATAATTATAATAAATCATAGAAAAATCAGAAAATTACAAAATTTGATTCTCTGATCTCCTTGATATCAGAGAGATTTTTGAAAAATATAAAATTCATTTTTTAACATTTATTTTATTCTTAAATTAATTAACACTCCAAAACTTAAAATAATTATAATAAAAATAATATAATTTAAAAAATCACCAAAATTGTTCCAAGTGGTCCTCTTGTCATTAGGAATGTCTCCTAATTTTCTTAAGGACAGAAACTTTCCCTTGGTCATGTTATTAAATTTTCCTTGGAAATCTCTATTTTCTACCAAAAATAATTATATAAATAAATTAAATACAGAAAAATCACATTTTCTCCTCTCATGTCTTTATTGACATATGAGTGAAGTCTCATAAAAATTTCAAGTTCATTTGAGTTCAATTTAGTGAGTTATGAAATTATTAAGCTTAAAGGGTAAAGTGGTAATTAAAATTTTAATCCTTAATTAAAACTTTAGGTTTAATAAAATTAACAAGTAAAATATTTGATCCTAATCTGATTTGGATGATTGAAATTTAAATAATTAAAGGGTAGAAACCCATTAAGCAATTCAAAATAATTAAACCTTAATTAAATAATTGATTAAATTTGGAAGAATAATAAAATTGGAATTATTAAAATAGGGATATTATTAGGAAGAGATTTATTCTTTAATTTAAAAATCCCTAAATTAATTATCTCATTAATATTCAATTCTTAATTAAAATGATAACTCAAATTCAAAATATTAAAAGACTTAATCATTAAACTAAAATTAAATTATTAAACTCTTTTAAAATTTTAATTAAAATTAAAAATTAAATTAAATTAATAATTAAATTAAATTAAGTAAATTAAATTGAATTGAATTAAATTAAATTAAATAAATAAAATCAAATTAAATTAAATTAAATTAATTAAATTAAATTAAATTAAATAAATAAAATCAAATTAAATTAAGTTAAATCAAATTAAAGATTAAATTAAATTAAATTAAATTAAATTAAATTAAATTAAATCAAATTAAATTAAAATTAAATCAAATCAAATTAATTTAATTTAACATCAAATCAGACTAAATTGAATTAAATTGAATTAAATTAAATTAAAACTCAATTAAATTAAATTAAATTAAATTAAGTTGAATTAAATATAACATCACCAAAGACATAAAGAATTCAAAATAAATCTAAAATAACTTGAACACTATTCCAAATTTAAACCCATTAATTGAAATTAAACTAAATCACAAACCATTTGAACACCAATTTACCCTCGAAAGCTTTAGTTATCATAACTCCTAAACGGAATATTAAATGAAATGTTACTTCACTTATAGGACATTCAAATGTCCTAGTTCATCGAGCAAGACAACAACAAAACTTGAAATTCTCGGACGATTAATTCATTTGTATAATTAAATTCATTTGGACTTAAAACAATCCTAGAAATATTGAAAAGATGTTTAAGATTCTTCTTAAACACTTTCTCAATATGATAGGATGTTTATAAGAACAATTGAATTTAATTGTTCTTTGATGAAGAAAATCGTCCTCAAACCAAAACACAAGGAACCTAGACGTCATAGGAAATGACTAGCTATAGGATTAGGAACTTGGTAGAAAACCATAACCCTTCCCTTAGCTTTACCTAGGAACTTGTTTGAATATTCTAATTGTGTTTTAAGTGCAGCTTGGGATGACGGGAAGACCCTCCAGGTACGCTTTTATTTTATTGCAATTTACTTTCTTGCAATTTACATTATTGCAATTTATTTAACCGCATTGCACTTACGTTTCTTGCATGATAAACAATTGTTGCATGAAAACCCACACCTTTAGGATAGTCCCTAAAACTGAAACCAAAACTAAATTAAAAGCCATTGCAAGATAAAATTCACCGCCACAACATTTCAAAATATAAAACAACTCAAAATTTAATCACAAACAGAACACAAAACTACAATTACAACTAAATTAAAACGTCCTGTTGGATGATCGGGAATACCTCGAATGATGTAACCTACGTGTTGCTAACGGGACTTCCCACGGTCTAAATGAAAGTGTGGAACTCATTCAGTTGAGTTTAGCAAATTCATCTGGACTAAGTGAATCCGATAAAAATAATGATGTCGGAAGGATGGAACCGTGGGATCTTAACCGGTGTCGTTATAATCAACGTTAAGATTTGTTTTAATTAAAACGTAAAAAACACTTGGAAATTAAGATTTCTCTAAACCAAAACACTTTTCTCATCTCTTGATTTATGACTTCTAAAACTAAAACTCTGCAACAACAAGGAGCTCGGAGCATGGTGGGCAGCACGGTCATCGTCATCAGCAAAACCTGAGTCTACTTCAGCAAAACTTTCCTAGAATTAAATAACAAAGCCATAGGACTTCGAGGTAGTTTGCACAGTGCAACATAAATCCTCAACTCTTCGTTAGGCATTTGCATTGCAAATTAAGCCCTAACCGGTCTTAGGATTACGAGGTAGTCGTCTGATACGACATAAACCCTCACATCTTCGAGGCTATTTGTGTGATTTTATCATACAAATATAAGCCCTAATTAATTAAAATTGGCAAGATCAAAACATTAAATAAATATTAGGACTTTCCTAAACTCAAGCCAAACAATAGGATAGTCGGGAAATTACCGAAATTCGCTTCGAATCTGTGATTTCTCCTATTTTTCTTCCTTTGAATTCCCAAAACAAAATGTTCCAAATTTGATCCATTCCCTATTGAAATTCCAAAATTCAATCCCTTGAAAACTTAAACTTTGAAATCCTTGAGAGCAGAATTATTGATTATTATCGAGAGTTTTCTTAGGTGATTCCCGTCACTTAAGATGTAATTAACTATAGGGGCTTGCCCTTATAGGGAATTTTAAAGAACCTGAGTAATATAAACCCTGTTTAATGCTTTCATATTAAGCAGGGGAATTTGTCGGCTTATAAAATTGGTTCGCAGACCAAACGGATGTCACAAACCTTTCTAGTTTATCTAATCGAGCCCCATTATCAAGCAGTGTGTCTATTCTTCGGGATAGATACACGGTTTGTGGTGCGGCGCTCGTTTATGTGAACTATTTGGGATGTGAAATCAGTTTGATTTCATATCTTAAAAATTTTCAAATTTGAAATTATTTTCAAAATCAAATGCTACTTTTCAAATTATATATATTTAAACTAAATTTAAAATTTTAAAAAATTCGCCGACAATTTCTGTTAGGCGACCCCTTTTTAAAATAAAACACACGACCTAAAAAATAGTGCCGACACCACCTAGACCTCAAACTTACACAAGTCTGATGATCCATACGTATCAAAAAAAAATGTCCCCATTTGCTCACAAGGACTTAAATACCTTAGAGAAGACTCAAGTCCATAAGAATTTGTTTATTAATATAGGGTAAAAAGCTTTGGGATATTTCTATTGATTTGGTGAATTAATGAGTCCCAAGGGCAATAACCTGGTGGGTCTCTAAACATTTTGAGGATGATTTCATTCAACAAAGGTTAATAGGTCTGATTATCCTCTAAAATATCTAAAAGATCACAAAAGAGTTCAGGGCATAACCCTGAACACCTTTTTTGAACCTTTTAAATCATTTTAAGTTTATCTAGACTTATTATCTTGTGAAATCAACCATCCAGGATTAATTTATTTGGAATGTTTTAGTTTTGTACTTAGTGAACACCTCAATGTTTTAATTATCTCATGAATGTGACAATAAATCACTCGCTTAATGTTCAACCTGAGGATTATGTGGATAGGTATCTTTGAGGGTATGCTAAACTGCATTTTGCCCTTTAAGACCCCGATCTTATAATCTCCTAAGTTAAACTTAAGTGACTAGGATTTTATTGTCATCATATTCATGGGATAACTAAAACATCATATAAGAATTTGTGGTTTTCTGATTTATATTTAATTTTATATAATTATTTTAATTTAACATAAATATTTTTAAAGATAATTAAAATAACTAAGTAAAATAAGGTCTCTCTCCTTAGAAAAATTATTAGAGGTTCATTTAGGTTAGAGGACCTCTAAAAACAAACTTTATAATTTTTGGAATTATATGTTAATTTTTATAATTTTTAAATGATCTTTTTAAGGAATAAATAAATATAAAATGAATTTTTTTTCAAAAATTCACTTCTATACTTTTCATAAGTCTCTTTGACCTTAAAAAGTCCAGAGAAGACTATTTTACATTTTTCTTATTTTTATTTTATTGTTAGTAATTTTTAAGGTGAAAATAGGCAAAAAAGGAAGTAATTATTTTAACTTTAATTTTTTTTCTTAGGTGCCACTGATCATAAGGAACAATCCAAACCACCTTTTATATTGTTTTTATTTTTCTCTTAATTTACGTTATTATTTAAAAGCAAAATTCATATTTACTTAGAAAATCAATTTTTGTATTAAAACAATTTTAATGGCCTTAGAATTTTTACAGGAGCCTCATGAAGTGGTAATCATCAATTTGACTTAATTTGGTAATTATTTGAATTATTTTGTATTTTTCTAATTTTTGGTTTTTTTTCTTAATTCTAAAATTGAAAAATATATTTAGAATTTTTAAAATTCCATTTATTTCCAAAGTTCCTCTGACCACAATGAACCTACCAAACTCATTTTTATAATTTTCTCATTTATATTTAACTTTATATATTTATTTTAAGCAAATAATGGTGACTTACCTTGAAAATTAGGGTTTCCATTGTTAGAGATGTTCTCTGACTCTGGAAAAATCAGAGTATAACTCTAAGCACAAGAGGAACAGACCCTCCAAATTTCACATTTTTAATATTTAATTATTTATGATTAAAATAAGTTTTAGAGTATTTAATTAATTTAAAATAAATATAAAAAGAAAATATTTAAATTTTTTGTCCACATTATTCTCCTCTATTCACTGAGCAGTATGGGTATTTTTATTTTATTTTTAGCATTTTTCCAAACTAAGTTATGCATTTTTTCAAGTTTCTGTAATTAATTTAAATTAGAAAATACCCCTAATTATCTACTTATCCACGCCGCGTCATCTCATCCTCGTATGCTCTGAGCTTTCTACGTGGCGCATCCCATTTAACTCCGCATTCTGCTTTAGCTGCCATGTGGTTCATGGTTCATGAACCGTAGCTCCATCCGATGTAATCTAGACCATCCATGGAATACATGTGGGATCCAACGGCTCCTGGTCATCATCCCTAACTGACCTAAACTGAGAAAAATCCATACTAAAATGCTTCAATCACGCTCAATACTCAACCAAATCACTCACAGTTTGATCATATATTTTTATCTAGTCAAGGTGAGTCTATCTATATGGTTAATTAAGCATAGATTAAAACTTCTTTTCACAAAAGACCAGAACTGAGGAAAAATTTAGGGTTAGTGAATTATATCTTAGATCAAGAGGCGAGGCCTTGGAGTCCCATGAACCTTCTCAAAGTGTCACCTTTTTCTGGTATGGGGTCTGAGTAAGAGTTCGACCAACAGGTTGTTCAGCTTTAGTCAAGCTCTGGTGCAGAAGGCTCTAGGGATGGGGCTTTCAGTGGTAAACTTTCTCTTTTGCTCTGGTGAAGCTTGAAAGTAGGCCAGTTTATTGTTTGAGAGGGTTTGGTGGAATGATAGAAAATCCCCTAGCTTTTGACCTCAAATTTCTAGTACGACATTAGCTATGGATGGCTGAGGACAATGTGATTGAACTCATGAGGGTCGAGAGAAGTTCTGATGAGAATTTGGCAGAGTCTCCTCGAGGAATTGGATGCACTCTCTTCTTGTTCATGAGTTGGTGGTGTTTAAATAACCATGGAATTAGGGATTAATTGGCCAAGCCAAGGGGTGCAAATGGCTACTTAGGTGGAGTGTTGAACGACGTAATTAGCCAATGTAAATGATACAGATTGGATGGGTGCAATTCAAGCTTGTTCCATGGGGGAGTCTTCTTAGTTTTGGGTTTTCCAGCCACTAGGCTGGCCGGACAGGCTAGACGAGGTGGTTAGTCTGGTCAGGGATGGTTAGGGAAGGTTTAATGGTGATAAGTTCTAAGGTTTGATGGCTGATGGCATGGGATGAGGAGTTTAACCAAATTAGGGTCAAGGGCTCCTGAATTTAGTAGATCCTTATTTAATGGCACCTAATCAGGGTCTTATATGATTTGATCAGCATCCTACAAGGCTAACCAAGGCAGGAAAGGATTAAGCATGGGTTAAATTCAAAAGGCTTAGGTTAAATTTGGGTTTTAGACTCAAAATTAAGGTTTGGGCTAAAATTTGCATTTTGGCTTAACATGAGCTTGGATGCAAACCAGTTGAAGGCTCATTTTGATTTAGAGAAATGTCATGAAGAATTTAGGAAGTGATTTTGGGGAAATTGAATTGATCACATGGCTTGATTTAATGGAATTTGAAATTTGGTCAATTTTGGGGTATTTAATTTGGGCTTGAGATTTAGGTTCAGAATTGTGTTCAATTGCTTTGGAATTTGATTTCAATTGGGCTAGGAAATGATAGAATTTGATGAGGATTTGAAATTGGAAAGATTTGATATCAATTTGGCAGAGATTGGAGTGATTTGGTAATTTTAGGCCTTTAAGGGAAATTTGAGAATTTTGTCTATATTTTGGTGAATTTGGGTGCAATTGGATTCAATGAGTGGTTCAAATTGATTTTGGGAACATTTGGAATGAATTTGGAGATTATGGAAATTTTTGGGCCATTAGAGGCATTTCGGTAATTTTGTTGAAGTTTGAGGTATCTTGGGAACTTTGGAGAAATTTGGGTATTTTGGGCAATTTGAAGGATTTAGGATGGGTCAAAATGATTTTTGAGTGAAAATTGACAATTTGGGCAATTTTAGGAAAATTAGGGTTTTAGGGGAATTTTGGTAAATATGGAAAAGTTTGAGGGCCAAAGGTCAAAAATTGGGTATTTAGGTAAAATTGAGGTTCATGGAAGATGCTAATCATAATGAGACCCTTTTTGTGCCATGAGACCAATGGGAACCCCCATTTTGGATCCTCCATGTGTTGGTCCTAGCCCTCCTAGCCAAAGGCTAAGGGTTTGGGGAACTACCCACTTGAGTTTCCAAAAGAGTAAAGAATCGGGTTAAGCATGATTGGTTTAGGATTTTAGGTTGTGAGTGGAAGTGAGGGGTTCAAGTGTATGTGTGCAAGATTGACCAAGACTACACCACCTAGGGCAAACCCTAAGGCCAGACAATCTTATTGGGAATCTTCTTGAGCTCCCCATGCTTGGCCTCATTCTACTAAATGCTAGAGGTTAGAACCAAGCATGTGACATTCCAAGAAGAGCAAGGCGGTTTTTAGAATTTCTAATGGGGTAGGGTTCCATCACTAGTTCTCTAGGATAGTGATCCCTGATATTTATGCTTACGTTTTATATATGAGTTTATACTTTATACTTCCTTTTAATTATATCTCTTTCTTTACAATGATGCAAAAAACTTGATGTTGATGCAAATGAAAGTTTAATTGTTATTATTATAAAATGGGATTCTACGCAAGTATACGTATCGTTATCAAGTAATATAGGACTTTCTGATTAAGCCCCGAGATATCGAACCCACAGAGAAAGTGTTAAATATTCTTAACAAGGAAAACACAAAATACTTTTTTACTTTTTCTGAACAATCTTACACAAACTAAAGATAATATTCTAGAAAAGAAAGTTCGATCCTTTTTGGTAATTTTCATAATTTAAAATTAAAACAAACAACTAAATTTAACTAGATTTTTGTAAGATGAAAGCAAATGCAAATAATATATTTTTTTCCTTATTATGAATCAGTAACAAGTCATGGAATTCTGTTTTGGAAGAATCTTAAATGTGTTGTGCCAAATAGGAGCAATTATATTCCTTACCCTAACAAGAGATGCTATAAAGAACATAGGTTAATCTAATGCTTTAGTAATCTTAAAAACGGGCTAGGTGGGAAAGATACTAGCTCTCACTCTAGAGTTTCCTCTTCTCCCTCCACCTGGGGGCTAACATCACGTATCAAGACATAAAACATTAAATCAAATTGGGGGCTTTAGCCTGTTACTCTAATGTCCTCTAATTCTACACCCATCAAAGTACATCTCCCTATTTATGTGCACTAAATCATATGGACTACATTCTCACCCATATAATCTCATTTGATTCTTTCCAATTGTTAATTGAGACAATACCATTCCTGTTCTTACATATTCTCACAACATATATTAACATCTTAATTGCACAAATCAAGAAGTAAATGAAGTGCAAGGTTTTGAATCATCACAACTTCTTCCAACATTGATTTCATATACTTCATACAACTTCCATTCATAACTTAATTTCTTCATCATTTTAAGGAAAAAGATAAAGAAAACTACTCATAATTCATGGAGACAATACAACCACAACTTGGTTTAAAAGTAGAAATCATTATGAAAACACAAGAAGATTTAATTAAAAACCAAATATAGTAACAAAAATAATGACTTATCTGAAAATTCTCTCCACAAAACACTTGAAGTTCCTTTAAAAACTTTGCTTTTCCTTACAATCTTCCTTAGAGGGTGGCGCCCAACTCTAAGGACTCCAAATCTGACTTCTAACTCTAATACAAACTATAATTAAGTTGATAAGTAGATGAAGTGTAGCGTGAAGAAGACTTCAATGCCAACCTCTTCTCACTCTCTAACTTCCTAAGAATTCACTAGACTCTCCAAAGAACATTCTAAAAAGACTCTGTTTTGATTTCAAGCCCTCCTTGATATAATTCTCTAATGGGTGTTTTGGTTTCTCTTCAAATTAAGTCCAGATTCAATGAATCCTCCAAGAGATGCATCCTTTCAAGAGAAATTTAAATTAATTTTGGCTTCAATAGGAAGTTACCCACATTTGTACCAAATGATTCCACAAGCACACCTTCAAAATCGTGCCAAAAATTATTTAAACTCTCCAAAGTAACTGTTGCGCTAAAGTGTGAGGTCTTGGCTCTTAGCCGCGAGGCCCTGCCAAGTAAGTGCCAGGTCTGGGCGCTTAGCCGCCATAGATCAATTTTGCAATTTTGTTCATTTTTGCTCAAAATTTAATCCTTTTTCACTCCTTTCATCACATTTAGCCATTTAATCATACCTGTAAGAAAAATATACAAAATAACTTCCATTAAAGTGTAATATCATAAAAAATAGGTATACAAATGTGTATAAAAATACTATATATTTTAGGTGTATCAAAATCCCCCAAACTTGAAATGTTTCTTGTCCTCAAATGACACTATAATTACATAAAATTAAATAAGCAAATTATGTGAAAGAGTTTCTTTAGGAGTTTCCAAAATTTTATTTAAGAAATGTAGTAGTCTAATTTAGAAAAAAATGTAGTAAATGATACTAATTTAAAGTTTAGAAATCTCTTAGGTAATGGTTTATGAAAAATATGAGTTCTTATGTTATTTAGAAATACTTGTAGATTTTTCAAAATATAGGGCTTAGGCATTTTATTTTCTTTACTTGAAAATATTTATTAAAAATAATGATACTAACAATATTATATTTCATAAGCTTCAAGAATTTCTTAAATCTTATACTCTAAAATGATCAGGTGTGGAACCAATTTTTGATTAGGCACTAATCCTCAAGCTTCTCATTCCTTTTTCCCATATTATTTTTCACTTCTCTTTTTCTTTTTTTTTTCTTTTCTTTTCTTGTCTTCTTTTTTTTTCTTTTCTTTTCTTTGGCAAGGATTACTATATCTTGAATTCCACCCTTCCTTTCCTAAAGTATAAGGAAGATATATATCTTTTACTTAGAAATATAATAAAAGTTTTAAAAATTATTTTTAATAAAAGAAATTTAAGTATTAAAAATAAAAGTCTAATCCTTCTATTTTTTGAAAAATACAACTTTTCCTACTAAAGATAGTTGCAAAATATTTATTATTTATTCACTAAGAAATTTTTACTTTAAATTTTTCATAATTACTATAAAATTTAACTAAATTCTCTTACTCATTTCTATATTAAAAATTTTACTTCCCTAATATAACTTCCTACACATAATTATTTTTCAATCAAAATCAAATTTATTTATAACACATTTGAGAACAAATAAAATTTAAGTTTTTGAAAATTGTTTTTCATACCTCCCCCAACATTAAAGCTTTTGTTATGATAAGATATTTAAGCACAGTAAAAAGATACATGGGTAGGAATTGAAAAGTATAAGTATCATGCTTGCAAAAATTTTTATATCCTTAATATTTAAGTATAACAATTAAAAGCAGGAGTAAAACAACTCGATTAAATTTTAATTTTACATTGTATATAAATGAAATTCAAAAGACTTCTAAAGTAGTGGATGTACCAAAAGCAAATTCACACGTACTTAAACAGAAATCCATAACTAAAATATATGATAGTAATTTGAAAAGTTAATAATGAAATTAAATAGTGGCTTCTAATAGTGTTTTAAACCTTCCTGAGAGTTTCTGGAATACGTTTTACACTATCAAACAAAATACACTACTACTTTGCTAGCACATTTACTACCACAAAAACACTAAACACTCACATCACATAACACAAACAAATAACAAATAACATAAAAAAATACAGTAGTTCACAATTTAGTACATCAAATTGTTAAACCACATAAAATTCTAAATAACAACTGAAAATAAAATTTCACTAAATACATAATAATCTTAAGAACAAACATAACATTAATCTTAATTTTCATCATTCTCATCATCATCTCCCTCGTTCCAAACATGTGTAGGCTCATATGGGGTATAGTGTGGATGTGGAGGTGACACAACACTATGATCTCATATAACCAGTCTATCCATGTAAGTGTGATACCTCTCCTCATACTTATTATGCTTCGGCAGATAATCCCCGATATGATCTACTTTTCTTTCAATATCTCGAACTCGATCCACAGTATAATTGACATTATATTTAATTATATGCAACATCTCTGTTTGCAAATATGAAAACTGACTTGATGATGATGCATACAAAGTAGATGCACGAGATGTAGAAGCAGCAGTGGTAGAAGCACCTGTAGCTTTAGAGAATCCTCCACTCAAGCCAAAGATTGAATGCTCAGTTTAAGACTTTATATTCACACTAGTAATGGGCTTAAGTGTCTGAAGGATCTCCTCCCAAGTTTCATATTTCACACCAGCCTGCTCACATAATGAAATATCAGGGATGCAAACCCATACCTACTGCAGTGGCAGCTCTGGCTTAAATCAAGATGGCCTGGTAAATAATGGCACCTATATCAATCTGTTTCCCTTGCTGAATATAATAGCTCAAGGTTGCTCTCTCTGTCGTCACCTCACTTAGATGATTGGTAGGAAGCAATTTGGATGATATGAAATAATGCCACACCTTAGAGATGGCATTCAGCTTTGAGGCAGGGAAGTTTACACTCCTTTCATTTGTTATCTTCCACAGTCCTCTTCCATCAGTCAAAGCAGAAATAATTTCATCCAACTCTCCCTCAATAGGATTATAATTGGAATAAAAAAACATAGTTGTAGGCGACAAGAGGTAAAATTCATTAATTACCTCGAGAGTAAAATGTACTAGTTGCCCTCATACTGTGACAAAGTCTTCATCCGCCTCAGGAAGATTAGCGTAAAACTCCTGAATAACAGGAATAACCGCTACAGCTGAAAAACAACAAAATCGGTCCCAAAGTCTCCTGATAATCATATAGTCAATTTCACCACCTGGCTTACTAAAACATCGCTTAGGAATCAATTTAGGTGACTGCAGAGCCTTCACGTAACAGTCCTGAGCACATGAACTCACCAACTTGTCAGAATCGAAGTTGGACTTCCCTTTGCTCCTCTTCATTTTAGGTGCCATTTCTAAAATTTGCATAAAAATCATAATAAATTCCAAACTCAAGCTAAATTTAGTAAACTCAACTTCTAAAAGCTTAAACTACCAAACTAAGTAATTTCCAAACCTTTCACTTAAATTTTCACCACGAATAGTGATTTTTGGATTTCTCCAAAATGCACTCAAAATATATGGTGAAAATAATTTTTTTTTCTTAGGAGTAGTGCTCTTACCTTAAGAAGATCAAATATAGCAAATTTCTCTTCAAATGGCACAGAAATCATGAATTTGGAGATGCCCTAACTATCTCGGTTGGGAAGTCTAAATAAAAAAATTCCAGGGAGGAGAAAAATGGCTATTTTCAGGTTTTTAACATCTCACTAACTGGCACCTAAGCTTGAAAGTTCGGCCCTTAGGCGCGAGTACACAAATTTTGACATTTTCACTAAAAGCACTATTAAGTTCAGTTAATCAACCCTAAATGGTCTTGATAAGTATATCTTCCCCTTGTACTCTTCTTATACTAAAAAATCACGCACTAATACAAAAATAGATTCAACACAAGTTTCACACAAACAAAAACTTCATTACCAACCAACAAATAAATACAAAATAAAAATCTTCAATCCAAGATTCTTTGATAAGATAGCATCTTTACTCACACTTTAACACATTAAACAAAACACAAAACAAACACTTAAAATTCAACATACTTATAACACAAACAATACGTAAAACACAAAATGCTAACAACTAAACATGACTGACTAACAGCTTAATACGACTTAAGAACTTAATTCTACTCTCCATTAGGTGGAACATATCCAGAATCTCCATTAGCTCTTTCAAATGTGGTATATAAATTTGATAAAATGGGCGATGGTTGAAAACTCTTACTGAATCTTCTTCTATCCACTTGTTCTTTAAAAACATCGCTTTATCCGCTTCTTCAATATGACTCGTATGAATAAATTGCATCTTTAATTGCCATCCAATATGTGTTAAATGTGCGTTAGTTTCATTTACCTTCCTTCAATTGAAGCCACGTCAGCCTCGATCTTTGCAATCTTCTCTGCTATTCCTTGGATACTAACGGCTAGAAATCCATTGTATAACTCTTGCTCACTCTCACAAATGAATTTCTTCTTATTAGCATCCTCTTTCTTCTTAGCTTCACTCTCTCAAGAAGACATTTTTTGTAATTTAAACTCTTCTTTTAGACTTTTAGGATGAAAATTTGAATTGGGTTGAATATCTCTTCATCCGGTTCCTATTTGTAGACTTTAGAAGCACTAACCCCCCCCCCCCCCAGGTTCATAAACCACCAAATAGTGTTCCATACAACTTCCCCATGAATAGGGCTTTTAGAACCTCATTTTTCACTATTTTCATAACTCCAGCACCTAAGCACGAACTGCTGGCGCTTAACCACCAATGCTCATTTTAGCATAATCTCTACTAACATGTTATAATCAAAGTACTACCACATAATTCTTACTTTAAACCAATCAACAAAACAAACTCATAGCAAAGCACACTGATAACTATCGGTTGCCTCCAACAAAGCACTTGGTTTTACGTCATTAGCCTGACATACCCAATGCTTATTCTGGGTGACCCAACATCACATTATCATTAATTTTAAGTTGATCCACTGAGAAATATGGTTTCAATCTATGACCGTTCACTTTGAATATTTTCTCAGTTTTAGGATCTTTAATATCCATAGCTCCATAAGGATAAACTTTGATTACAATAAATGGGCCTATCTACTGGGACTTATGTTTTCCAACAAATAATCTTAATCTGGCATTATATAGCAAAACTTGTTGTTCTGGCTCAATATTTTTAGTCAGAATCCTACGATCATGCCACATCTTCATCTTTTCTTTATATATCTTAGCACTTTCATATGATTCATTCTTTATCTCTTTAAGCTCATTTAATTACAATAATCTTTTCTCACTAGCATCTTTTAAATTATAATATAACTCCTTAATAGCCTAACATCCTTTATGCTTAAGTTCAATTGGTAAATGACAAGCTTTCCTAAAAATTAGCATATATGGGGACTTTCCTATATGAGTTTTGTATACTGTCCTATAGACTCACAAAGCAAAATCCAGTTTAATTGACCAATCCTTTTTGTTTAGATTAACAGATTTTTCTAAAATTCATTTAATTTCATGATTAGATAATTCAACTAAACCACTTGTCTGAGGATGATAAGCAGTAGCAATTTTATGGTTGATATGATATTTCCTTACTAATTTCTCCATAATTGTATTTGTAAAATGACTTCCCCCATTAGTTATGATTACTCTTGGCATTCCAAATCTACAAAATATGTTCTTTCTTAGCAACACTTAGAGCATCACATCAAGGTAAAGTAATATCTTATATCCATTTAGATAAATAGTTTACTGCTAACAATATTTGAAAATTTCTGAAAGATGGTATAAATAGTCATATGAAATCTAATCCCAAAACATCAAATATTTCAACTTCTAACATATAATTGAGGGGCATCTCATTTCTTCTAGTTTGCCTACACGCTGACAAAGATCACAATTTTTAATATAAGCATTAACATCCTTAAAAATTGTAGACCAATAAAATCCAGATTGCAGAATTTTATATGCAGTTTTATCAACACCAAAATGTCCCCCAAAATCAGAAATATGAAATTTTTGAATAATTTCATCAGTTTCTTCTAATGGCACACATCTTCGAATATTTAGAGCCTTTCCTTTTTTATATAAAAATGGGTCGTCCAAAAAATAAGTCTTAGCTTCAGATAAAAATTTCTTCGTCTATTGGTATGTAAAACCAAAGGGTATAATATCACTAAAAAAAGTTCACATTGTCGGCATACCATGAAACACAACACTCATTGGTAGTGAACAATTATTCATCAAGAAAATATTCATTAATTTCTTTTTAGAACAGAGAGATTTTTCATTTTCAAGCCTAGATAGATGATCAACAATTTGATTATCAGCACCATTCCTATCTACTATCTCAAAGTCAAATTCTTGTAAAAGAAGAATCCATCTTATCAAGCTTGGTTTTGCATCCTTCTTTTTCATTAAATATTTAATAGCAGAATGGTCAGTATGCACTACACATTTTGTTCCAATTAAATATGATCTAAATTTATCAAAAGCATATATTATAACTAATAACTCTTTCTCAGTGTGGTATAATTAATTTGAGCTTTTTAAGAGTTCTACTAGCATAGTAGATCACTTTGAAAATCTTATCATGTTTTTGTCCTAAAACAGCTCAAATAGCATAATCACTTGCATCACACATTAATTCAAAAGGTTTTTTCTTATCTGGTGAAACAATAACTGGTGCATTGATTAATTTTTCTTCTAACAGCTCAAAATCTTTTAGACATTCTTCATCAAAATTAAAAATTGCATCTTTTTCCAATAAATAGCATAGAGGATTATGCAATTTTTGAAAAGTCTTTAATAAAATGCCTGTAGAATCCAACATGTCCTAAAAACTCCTAATCTTCTTTAAATTTGTTGGGCAAAGTAAATTAGCGATTAATTGAATTTTTTTAGGATCTACTTCCATACGTTTTTCTGATATATGATGTCCAAAAATAATTCCTCCTACTATCATAAGATGACATTTTTTTCTAATTAAGGACTAAAGTGGTTTCTTCACAGTGCTTGAGAACTTTAGATAAATGTTTTAAACATGATTCAAACGAAGTTCCAAACACTGAAAAATCATCCATAAACGCTTCAATTTCTTTTTCAATTAAACCACAAAAAATTTCCATCATACATCTTTGAAATGTAGTAGGGGCATTACATAAACCGAAGGGCATTCTTCTAGAAGCAAATGTACCATAAGGACTGGTAAATGTTGTTTTCTCTTAATCTTCAGGAGTAATTTGTATTTGGTGATAACCAGTATATCCATCCAAAAATAAAATTATTTTTGCTCAGATAGTGGAAAATGATCTTTCCTGGTGGCAAGATTTAATTTTCTATAATCAATGCGTATTCACCACCTTGTGACTTGTCTAGTTGGTATTAATTCATTCTTTCATTAACAGTCACAGTAACTCTTCCTTTCTTAGGAATACAGTGAATAGGACTAACCCATGCAATATCTGAAATAGAGAAGATAATTCTAACATTTAACCACTTTAACATTTCTTTATTTACAATCTCTTTCATTATAGGATTTAATCTCTTTTGATTATCAGCCCCAGGTTTGCAGTTTTCTTTCATAAGGATTATGTACATACAAATTGAAGGAATGATTCTTTTAATATCAGCTATTGTCCATCCGAAGGCTTTCTTATATTCCTTTAAAGTTTTAAGCAAACTCTCTTCTTCTTCTATAATCAATTTTAAGGAAATTATAACTGACAAAGTTGAGGAATCACCAAAAAAGACATATTTTAAATATGGAGGAAGTAACTTTAATTCAAGTTCATGAGATTTTTTAATTGATGGGCTAATAGATTCATTTTTCTTTGTATGTCCAAAACTTCAAAACTTTCTTGAACATAATTTAATTCCTCATGAAAATCATCAGAATATTGTACTTCCTCTTCTTACTTATGTTCTAACTTTTCACTTTCAGATTTTTCTTCATAAGTTGCTTTAATGTGGCATTCACTCAAATATTTTATAACATCCATCATATAACATTTATCATCTTTACCTTTTGCAGGATATTTCATTGAATTTGAAACATTAAATGTAACAGTTTGATCATTCACATGCATAGTTAATTCCCCTTTCTGCAAATCTATCATTGTTCTTCCTGTAGCTAGGACATGTCTCCCCAAAATAATAGGTATCTATTTATCTTCCTTCATATCTAGCACAATGAAATCAACTGGAAAGATAAATTGATCTACTTCTACTAGAACATCTTCTATAACTCCTTTAGGATATGTCATCGAACGATTAGATAACTACAGAGTTACAGTAGTCAGGGTTATTTCTCTTAATACCAGTCTTTTAAATATAGATAATGGCATAAGTTTAATTCTTGCACCAAAATCACATAAAGTATTCCCATAAAATCTGTCTCTGATTGCACATGGAATTGTGAAGCTTTCAAGAATCTTCTTCTGAATTATAACACTGCACACTTCACTAAGTGCAACAGTCTCATTATCTTACAACTTCCTTTTTCTATTAAGAATATCCTTCATAAACCTCACATTACTTGGCATTTATTCTAAGGCTTCAACAAATGTAACATTAATTATAAGTTTCTTAAAAATTTACAAGAATTTTAAAAATTGCTTATCCAACATTTGTTGTCGAGGTCTCTGAGGAAATGGAGGTGGTGGCTTCTCTAAATCAGTTGTTGATGGAGAAATAGGTCTTTCCAAACTTTTCGGAGTGTCCTCTTTTGGTTCTTTAATCTCTTCTTTCTCTACTTCAATCTCTTTTTGAACTCTAGCTTCCAACACTCTTCCACTTCTCAATTGAAAGGCTTTTACTTGCTCTTTATTTTTGTCTTTTGGATTTATCTCTATATTACTCGGAAGTGTTCCTTGGGATCTATTACTTAATGAATTGGCTATTTGTCCCAATTGATTCTAAATATTTCTTATTGTAGCTCCCTGACTTTGCAAATGATTTCTCATTTGTAACACCACTTCTATAGACAAATTCTTCTCCTTAAATTGTGAAGTACCGTTAAAACCTGGAGGATAAGTAGGGCTATAATATTATTACCCTGGCTATTCCAGTTTCCCAATGGTTTACTTAGTTGTTCCCCCATTGTTGATTACTACCACACATATTATTGTTATTCTAGTTAGAGTTTGGATGATTCTTCCAACCTAGGTTATAATAATTGGAATATGGGTTATTAGGCTTTTTTATGACATTCAAAGGTTCTAATGGTGTTTAAGAATCTATCATTTGGCCTAATGAATTTTCTTGAATCATAAAATTGGTTGAGAAAAATTTATTCCAAATTGGTTTATTTTCCTTGAAATTGTAGCAACTTGATTTACTGACATTGCAAAAGCATCAGATTCATGAATATTGGCTATCTTATCAGGATTTACCCTCTCAGAAAGCCATTAAAAATTATTAGTAGTCATTTCTTCAATTAAAGCATAAGCATCATTAAATTGTTTAGACATCAATGAACCACCAGTAGCAGCATCGATACTAGATCTAAGAGATCCAACTAATCCATTATAAAAAGTTTAAATTATTAACCAATCTGGTATCAAATGATGTGGACACTTTCTCAGGATATCTTTAAAATGTTCCCATGCTTCATAAATAGATTCCTCTTCAAACTAACAAAAAAATGTAATATCATTTCTAAGCTTCGCAGTCTTTGATGGTGGAAAATATTTAGCAAGAAACTTTTGTGATAAATCACCCTAAGTTCTGATAGATCTTGGAGCTAACAAATTTAACCACATCTTAGCCTTATCCCTCATTGAGAAAGGAAAAAAGTGTAAGTCTAATAGCATCATCCGAAACACCATCATATTTAAATGTAGCACACAATTCTAGAATATTGGTAAGACGTAAATTTGGATCCTCAATTAGTGCTTCCCCAAACTGATTACTAGATATCATTTGGATAATAACAAGTTTAAGTTCAAATGAATTAGCCACTACAGCAAGATCTTGAATACTACCATGAAATTCATCTACTGTAGGGTTAACATAATCTCTTAAAGGTTTAAATTCTTGATGGATTTCAACATTTTGATTGTTTTGATTTGTAATTTTTTGAATATTTTTGTCTTTTTCTGTATTTTTAATTTTTTTAATTTTTCTAATTGTTCTTTCTAATACAAAATCGTAAGGTACAATTCCTACATAACCTGAACTACACATACACTATTATAAATCAAAATAAAATAAAATCACACAAACAAGAACTTATATAAAAGCAACACAACAATTTCCTAAAATAAATCTAACAAGTTTAAATAAGACTTTAAAAAGTAAATTTTTTTTCTTGAAAATTTTCTTCAAATATTGTTTTGTCTATTTTATTTTCTTTCTTTCCCTCGCAACGATGCCAAAAACTTGATCCCTGATATCTATGCTTACGTTTTATATATGAGTTTATACTTTATACTTTATTTTAATTATATCTCTTTCTTTACAACGATGCCAAAAACTTGATGTTGATGCAAATTAGAGTTTAATTGTTATTATTATAAAATGAGATTCTATGTAAGTATATGTATCGTGATCAAATAATATAAGACTTTCTAATTAAGCCCGAGATATCGAACCCACAGGTAAAGTGTTAAATATTCTTAACAAAGAAAACAGAAAAATAACTTTTTACTTTTTAAGAACAATCTTACTCAAACTAAAGATAATATTCTAGAAAAGAAAGTTCGATCATTTTTGGTAATTTTTGTAATTTGAAATGAAAGCAAACTAAATTTAATTAGATTTTTGTAAGATAAAAGCAAACTCAAATAAAACATTTTTTTCCTTATTATGAATCAGTAACAAGTCATGGAATTCTGTCGTTGAAGTATCTTAAATGTGTTGTGTCAAAAAG
This sequence comes from Papilionanthe hookeriana x Papilionanthe teres, assembly GCA_022702705.1. Taxonomy (NCBI): domain Eukaryota; kingdom Viridiplantae; phylum Streptophyta; class Magnoliopsida; order Asparagales; family Orchidaceae; genus Papilionanthe; species Papilionanthe hookeriana x Papilionanthe teres. The sequence goes on from CM040434.1 coordinate 15,492,337, forward strand.
GAACAATTATATTCTTTATCGTTACTAGAGATGCTATAAAGAATATAGGTTAATCTAATGCTTTAGTAATCTTGAAGACGGTCTAGGTAGGAAAGATATTAGCTCTCACTCTAGATTTTCCTCTTCTCCCTCCACCTGGGGGCTAGCATCACGTAGCAAGACATGAAACATTAAATCGAATTGGGGCCTTTAGCCTGTCACTCTAAAGTCCTCTAACTGTATACCCATCAAAGTATTTCTCCCTATTTATTTGCACTAAAAAATATGGACTACATTCTTACCCATATAATCTTATGTGATTCTTACTAATTTTTGACTGAGACAATACCATACCGGTTCTTACATTTTCTCCTTTCATCACATTTATTCATTTAATCATACCTGCAGAAAAATACACATAATACCTTCCATTAAGTGTAATATCATTAAAAATAGTTATAATTATGTGTATAAAATTACTATATATTTTAGGTATATCAGATAGTCAACAAGAAAGTCCTATGGCTCGATCCTAGCTCTCTAAGGAAGACATACAGACTTCAATAAAAGTGAGGTCAACATACATCCTTTTTAATAATCTCCTAGCATTTTTTATAAAAGTCTGATGTAAAACCAACAGGACCAACTGGCTTGCTGCTATCAATAGGGTTCAAAGCTTTCCAAATTTCTTCTTCAGTGGGAGGCTGAGTGAGGTTTTGTTCCCTAGTGACCAGTTTATTATTAGCAAACGATTGAGGATCAATCTTATTCTGTATAGCTGGAGGTTGTGCCAAGAGTTGTTGAGAGTATTGGATAGAAATAGTGATTCTATCCATAGGCTATTGATTGCATTAGTCTTTCTTCTTTGCTTAATGCAAGCATGAAAAAATCTGGAATTTCTATCACCCTCAATAAATCTAATGGCAGAAGATTTCTATCTAAGTAATTCATTCTCCCAACAAATTGCTTTCAACAGGTTTACATTGACCTCATATAATTCTCCTTCACAAAAATAGAAATATCTTCATAAGGCTACAAAATTTCTATTTGGTTGGGCTTTTGCCGAATTTGTAGTGAAATAAAAGTAGGTTCCCTTCTTTGGATAAAATTTGTCAGGCTACTTTTCAAGAACCTCACTTTTAAATAGATAATTTAAGAGTCTTAAAAGTACATAAACAAATCTATTGCAAGAGCTTTGCAATATACTTTAAGAGAAGTAGAGGCCCAACCAATTGAATTATAAGACACACAAACATTATTGATCATGAATGATAGATTCATTGCACAAACACATAACATTGAGAAATAACAGTATATGACCAACCAAAAGTGAATGTCAAATTCCAAGCCTGACAAGTAACAAGGTCTAGCTCAAGCTATATGCAAAGAGCAAAAGATGAAATTACAAACAATATGAATATTCATACAAAGCATATTAATGAACATAATTATTATATGCAAATGCATCAAAGCAAGATAATTACATTTTTTCTAAAACTAGTATACATTCATCTTTTTATCTATTGAAAATATTTGAAGATGCAATCAATAAGAAACTTACTTACCCTCCTTTTTGCTTACTAAATTCTAAGACCAAGGTCTCAAACACCTCCCAATTCCATCTTTTCGGATCTTTAGTCACATTCTTATGTAAACTCTATAGTATGTGCTAGTGATTGCCAATAATATCAGTGAACCATTTCTTTTGAATAAGATCAAGACATTTAGGATGTTTGGACCACACATTAAAATATCTTTTTTAGATCTCACAAGTTGAATGGGTGCTGTAATAGATAATAAAAGAGCTCTATAGTCAGGAAATATCATAGGGAGATCTCTAACTATGGATTACAAAAAATAATCAAACCAGTGTTTGTTAGCCAATATTTTGTCCAACCTTTCATAGATATTGCCCTTGTTCCAAGTAAAACGAGAACCTTGAAACCCCAAATTAAAGAAGCCAGCTCCTATAATGATATTACTAAATTTAGTCATAATATTAAGATCAACAGCACTGCCTCCTAATTTTTCAGTAGGACTAGTTATATGATGTGACTTTTATATATGCAAGAATTTATGATCCCAGATTTATATATTTATAATGATTTTTTAAAGTCACAATTTCAAATGCAAGTATACGTATTGTATCAAGTAATACAGGGCTCTAATAGAGTCCCGTTTATTGATCCCACAGGGAAGCGAAGTAAGAGGTCCTTAGTCAAATTCTAGTCTACTACTAACATCCTTAGTTTGGAATGGTGATATAAGTGATTTTTCTAACAATTACTCCTAAATGCAGATGATTATATGTAAGGATAACAAATACTCCTAAATGTAACTATTACTTCTAAAGATAACCCTTTTTGGATAAATTGCTTTGGTGAATTTTGAGATAATAAAAACTACTATTCTCATGTAACGAATTGGATAATGTAAAGGAATGAGATGCATTAAATATTGTATGTGCCAAATAAGAGCAATCTTATTCTTTAACCTCTTCCGAGTATCCCCTCTTCAGAGTGATATAAAGAACATTGGCAAACCTAAGGCTTAGTAGCTAAATCCAAGATTAGGCTGGGAGGACACTGGCTCTCACTTCAGAGCTCCCACTGCCCTTCACCTGAAGCCTAACCCTAACTTTAGTTACTAAACTTTAGGACCAAATTGGGGATCTCAGCCTGCCAACCTGAAACCTCCCATTCGACACCCATGAAACCATATTTAACTATTTATTTGCACTCAATCTCCATGAACTACACAATTCATTCACGGACATTGAATGTGGTTCCACTTTGTTGAGAATTACACCGTCCTTTCAGGTCAATCAAATTACAATGGATTTTAACACTACAACAAGCTCTTTTTATAATGTAATTGAAGTGCAATTAATAACAATCACAATTATAATTAAACTTCTTTTAGCAAGCATCCCAATTTCCTAAACATGAATCCTACGTATTGCAAGAGAAAAGTAGAATGAAAACAATAACATAATTTTCGTATGCCACTATTTCCAAATAAGAACAAAGAGTAAGAGAAACACATCACAAAGCACGAAGAAAATATAACAGAAAACCTCATTTCAAAGCAATCCACAAAATAAGAATTTACAAAATCATAAGATAATGAAGAATACAATACTTAGCTTTTTCCTTTGAAAGAAAGATGAAACTCTCTCCCATAAAGTCTCTCACTGATCCATGTAATGCTAGAACATTCCCTTACAGATTCTCTCAAAATGCCCTCACCAATCTCTCCAAAAGGTAGAAATCTACATTTCTACTCTTATTCTAAGTTCTCTAATCATTCTCCACATTTTCCCTAACATCTTCCCCTTTTTCTGGCTTCAAATTCACTTTAAAATAGTGTAGGCACGAATTTCCAAGAGGTGCATGAAGAAACCTTCTAAAAAGCATCCAGGTTCAATGTATATGGCCAATAACCACTCCTAGCACCGCCGGCGCCGTATTTGGGTGCTGCTGGTGCCCAAATTTTGTTCCCTAGGGTTTCTGATGTCGTCACCGTGCTATCGGGCGCCCCTGGCACCCATTCTGCGTAGCTCCACCATTTTGCTCCGTTTGGCTCCGTTTTAGGTCTGATTCGCCTCGTTTCAGTTGCGTTGCATTCCTAACAAATAGCCCTAAAAAATAAGCATAAAAACAACCTTTTCTTTAAAGTGTAATCTCATTCAAAAATATGTAAAAAAGTGTTAAAGAGATTAAACATAGAAAGACTTATTGAAATGTTTCAGGCCAAAAGTTGCTTTCTTGCTCATTTTTTCTCCAAATGCACCGTTTTTACTTCCTTTTGCTCCAATCATCATTTCTTGTATCTAAAACCAAAAAACATACAAAAATACCTTCCTTTAAAGTGTAATATCATAAAAAATGATTAAAATTATATAGCAAAAACCGTATATATTTTAGGCATGTCACTATACAATTAAAGTTCCCTCAAATAACCTAGATGTCCCTCACATTAGTTCCAATTTCAATAAAATTTTGCCTAACTCCTCTCTAGAAAAATTTATGCTTCCAACATAGAAATAAGAGGCTTTACATTTCATATCTACAAGTTAAATGTCAATGTGTATAAATTGTGGACGATCAATCAAAACATTCCATGTAAAATCTTTTCTACATAAAACCAAAATTTTATTGTTCATATTGGCATGATGATGGAATCTATTAAACTTTTTAAAAACTTTACTTCAATTTTTAACAACATTGGTTCAAGGATAACAATACACCAAAACTTGTTAGTCCTATTTAAAAGGTATAAAGGGAACCAAGATTAGCAATCCCTCTGATGTTCCAAACCAGTAGACTAATCATGATGAGAGGATTTCCCTCCTCTAGTAGGCCTAGAAAGGGAATTAACTCTATTATTATAAGAATTACCACCTGTGATAATTATATTCTCCTCTGTAGATTTCTTAATTCCTGATTACCTCTTTTTTCCCTCCTTATTTTCTACACATTTCATTCTTCCTCAATCAGTCCTCCACAAAAAGTTCAATTGCATATCTTTCGCTTAAGGATATTTAGTAATGCTAGGGACAATATCAACCACTTATATAACTTTTGTTGCCTTACTTTGATATGGGTTTTGCTCTGTATGTCAAAAATATTTTTCATCCTTAAACTCAATAATCAACTATCCCAACCGCCACATATTACAGGTCATCAAAAATTTATCTGGTAGGATTTGCCACTTCTATAACTTGAGTACCAATTCATAGCATAATCCTTATTTCTGCCTAAATTCTCCTAGTCATCCAAAGCATCAATGTGAACTGGTAAATTTTCTTTCATCTCAGGATGCAACCTATAACAAATTTCAATAGGATGCCCAAACATTTTATAATGTCCACAAATGGCCTTTGTTCCATAGCTATCTACTGCCAATACACATTATGTGTAGTCCCTATCCACACTTCTTCACCATCAGTACGTTATATCTCTTTCTACCAAAATCCTTGTAGCGATGGCTTTGTTAATTTAAAGTGGAGATATCCAGCTTCATTAGTCTACACAAAAATGCTACAAGTGAGAAAAGAATTTGGTGATTGAATAGATGCAATCTAGCCCTCGGAATCTGAATCAAAAAGTAATTATAAGGGGATCTTCACTAGGATCAAAATTAGTTGACCACTTAAGAAGCTTCATACATTTCCCTTCTATCTTCATATATTTTTTAGAGAAAATACTTGCATAATAATTTTCTTTATGAATTTGTATCATCACATGCCTTCCATCAAATAGAACTACTTTCCACTCCCCAACCAACTTTATTCCTTCAAAAGCTTTCCTAATGAACTCCATCTTATGATGTCCCAACTAAATCTTCTCCACCATTGTGAACTTACAAGACTCAGCTAATGTTGAATTTTCATTTTCAGAAATAAACAGAGCCAACTTACCACGCTTTTGATCAGCCTTCCTTATAAAAGAACAATCTCCATTACCTTCATAAGAATCATAATACCTCTGAGGAAAAACTAAAGTCTCAGCATCCATTGCTTGAGTACCAGCAATTTGAACACCTACATCTGTAAAGTACAGCTTCTCCATCTTATTAGACTCACAAAATAAAAGAAATATTTGCATCAGAGAGCATTGTCGGCCGTTAAAAATTAGTTTGTTCCTAAGAAGTTGTCGGTCCCGTCGCCTGCTTTAAATTGGTTTAATTTAATATAATATACAAAATTTTGGAAACTATCATTTTAACACAAAATCAACCCGATCTCATATCCTTAGTCATCTAAGTAAACGGGCACTACACCATAAGCCATGTATCTACCCCGGAGAATAGACACATTGTTTAACAATGAAGCTCAATTACATAAAATAATAAATTTATGACATCAGTTTTGTTCTGTGAAACCTTATGTTAACCAACAAGTTCCCCTATCTAATATATAAGATTCTATAGGGTTTATATTAAGCTGGGTTCTCCAAGTTTCCTATAAGGGCAAGCCCCTATAGTTAATTACATCTTAAGAAACTGAAATTACCTAAGAAAACTCTCGATTTAGATCAGATGTATTGTCTTCATGAGTTTCAAAGGTTAGGACTTTCAAGTTTGGACATGGGAAATACCAAATGGGAAAGGTGCAAATTGGACCACTTATTATGGAATCCAAAAGAAGAAAATTAATGTCACGGATCCTGAGGAGAACCTCGATGACTTCTCAAAATATCCTATAGTTTGACTTCAATTTTGAAGAGAAGTTATTTGATGTTTCATCCTGCCAATTTTATTATTTAGGGCTTACATTTGTATGATACCGATCATAAAAATAGCCTAGAAGATAAAAGGATTTATGTCGTATCTAACAAGAACCTCGAAATCCTAAAATGAGATAGGGTTTATATTGCACAACAGGGTTGTGCAAAAATCTAAAGATCAGTTGAGGATTTATGTGACACTAGGCAGACAACCTCAAAATCCTAAAATGAGTTAGGGCTTATATTTCTCGGGAATGATTTTGCTGCTGTAGACTCACTTGCTCTCTCGAAGAAGTTCTTCTATATGTCGTCAGTGTGCTACCCACGGAACATTTTCCAAGCTCCTTGCTGAAGTAGCAGTCATAATGTCTAAGGCTCAAACGGTTTTACTAAGTGTGTTTTAACGTCTGGTTTTGTTGTTGTAATTATTGTTAAAATGCCTTATGTAGGGTTTAAGTTGATTAAGTGATACCAGTTAGGATCCCACGGTTCCCTAGTTCTGACACCATTATTTCATTTGGATTCACTTAGTCTAAAGAAGTTGTTAGCTCATTTAAACCGGGGAAATCTCGTCAGTAGCCGTAGGTTGCCTCCTCCGAGGGATTCTCGATCATCCAAAGAGGGTGTATTAGATTTATTCATCTCTTTTTTCTTGTTTTGAAAAAGTATTTAACTTTTAAAATTGTTTTGTTTTGTTTTTTATTTAACATGTAGGTTTGCTTTGAGTTTTGCGGGTAAAGTGAACCAATGTAGGTAAGAAAATGCTGTAAAGTAAAATGAAAGGAAATTGCATTGCAAAAATGTAAATTACGTGCCTGTAATCTTCTCGAACTTCTGCTGAAATATTAGAACTTGTAGCTTATATATATATATATATATCTTGGAAAAAGGCGCTACTCATGGCTCCCTACATGTTAACTAAAGTAAGAATACAAAAAAGGAGGGAGAAGAGACCCCCATCTAAAACCAAAAGAAAAAACATTAAGGTCCTAGCGGTCCTCTCTCCACATGACAACTCCACATAAAAGAAATAAAAATACATGAACAAGCAATTGAACCCAAAAACAAGTATATCAGTATGCCAAAAGAAAGGGAAGTATACTAAAAGGTCATGTACACCAAGCATAAGTGGCACCAAACTCAGTCCAGAATCAGAATGTAACACATGGTGGCCCATATGAGAGATCAATAGCAAAGTCCCTTAAATAAAATCAGCAATTCTGAGATGGGGGATCTCAAGTTGATCTCCCACATAAAGAAACTGAAGAGCAGGAGGAGGGGAAGAAGCTACAACAACTTCAAATGAATCCATGCTCTATCAAGCTAACAAGTGTGCAGGTTTGTTACCTTCTCTAAAAATGAAAGAGAATTTTATACCGAAGAAGGTTCTACATACATACGGATATGATATACATATATATATATATATATATATATATATATATATATATATATATATATATATATATCTATAAATACATATATATGTATTTAAATTAATTACAGGAAAGGAAAACAGGAAAGGCAATTTAAGGTGTGCCTACCGAGGTCATAACTTGGCGGGTTCCTATTCATTTGTTTTACAGATGATTTTTTTTAGCAAATACATAATATTTATTTAGTTTTCTAGAGAGTTACACAATTAAACGCAAGTATACGTATCGCTCAAGTAATACAGGGCTTTAATGGAGTCCTGGTTATCAATACTATGAAGAGGTATGCAATTCTAAATGGAGCACATAAATCACTACTCGAATCACATCACAATTACATCAATTACTAATAATATAAAGACGTTAAAACAGTTACAGTCACTAATTCTACCAAAGTACGTTCTAACTTTCTAACAAAGATAACTAACACAAGACTGAATTTGTAGCAAAATTTCAAATGTAAGAAAGAATCGTCCTCCTTTCCAATCATAATATGATGATTTAGTGATATAGATCAGTGATGCAATAGTATTGTGCCAAATAGGAGTATTCCTATTATTTACCCTCTTCCGAGCGATATAAAGAACATTGGCTAATCCTAGGTTTAGTCCCAAATCTGTGGTTAGGCTGGGAGGATACCGCCTGTCACTATGGAGCTCCCACATCCTTCTGCCTGAAGGCTAACTCTCGCTTTGGTTTCCAAATACTAGGACCAAATTGGGGATTTCAGTCTGTCACCCTAAAATCTCCAATTCTATGCCAATCAAAATATATTTCCCTATTTATTTCCATTCAACCCTCATGAACTACGTCACTCATTCATGAACATTGAATGTGACCTTCATATTTGTTGCAGAACTCATAGTCCTTTCAGAACATATGTTTCACAACAAGTTTTAATAATTCAATTGGCTGATTAAAAAGTAAATGAAGTATGAAATGAAAAGGTCATCACAAATTCTCTATATTAAATCAACACATTATTTCCATATCACAACATCAAAACACCACATGGAAAAGAGGAAGACAAAGAAATCTACTCAAGACCCATGAGGAAAGTACGACGAAAGATGGATTTTATATATATAAGCAACGTCATACAAATAAAGTAAAGTAAATACAACTTATCTCAAACTGTTCCCCACGCGAAACTCTTGAAATTCCTTTGACTCCTTTTCTTTCTTCACAACAACACACAATTCTCTCTTTAGATGAGTAAGGAAGAAGAAATCTCTCACTTTTCCTCTCCTCCTACACACCTTAGAAGAGAACACACACTAAACCTAAACTCTCTCTAATGGAATTTCTACTCTAGAACACTCACAAGAACACTCACAAACACTGAAAAGACTCATAAATTTTGGCTCCAAAATAGTTTAAATTCGTATGTAACTGAATTTCCAAGAGTTTCCTCAAGCACCCCTCCAAAATCCAACCAAATACATTGAATCTGATTTAAATCGCAATAGGGCGCAGTCTGGCGCAGGATATGGTGTTGTCCAGTGCTATTTTCTAGAAATCTACCCAAACTCTCTGTAAACTGGCGTGGTTCGGTGCTGTATAGGGCACCGTTTGACGCTCTAGCTGATCCACTTAAAAAATATTTAATTTTATGCCTTATTTATGATTCAATTCTTAAGGAAATTATGCTTTAATGAAAGGTATTTTTATGTTTTTGGATGTAGGTGATAAAAAAAGAGTTCAAGAAGGAAAAAGGAACAAAAAGGAGCAAAATTAGACTTTAAAGAGCAAAGATATCAAAATTTTAGGTCTGGCGCCTAGGCGCCAGAATCTGCCGCCTAAGCGCCAGCTCGATACAGATGCAGATAAGATTTTTGAAAACCTTTGGCAGTTATTTTGACAGAGTTAAACAGTTATTAGACCTTTTAGAAGACAGGAAGTTACTCCTAATATATAGGACATGTGATACAATGCATCTGGATACAGGGAAACAGTTTTAATCACGAAGAGGTGAAATCCAAAGTGAAGAGGTGCGAAGACCTGGTCACGGACTCCGGTGCCTAGGCGCCAGAACCCGGCGCTTAGGCACGATAGTTTCCGTCTAGAAGATACATTATATTTGGATGAATTTTGAAGAGGTGCCTTAAGCAACCGCTATTCAAATTCGGAGCTCTATAAATAGGAGTCAAGTCTATAGAGAAAAGGGCCCCTATTAGTCCCCTTTTAGCATTCTATAGCCATCTACCCCCCTTTAGCATCCAATCATTTTAGGGTGCCACTTTCTTTTTCATTTAGTGAGTTTAACTAGAGTAATTACTACTCAATTCCTTGAGTAGTAAGTGTGAGTTTTCAAGTACTGTTGTTGTTGAAGTTTTGTACCTTGCATTGGAGTCAGCAAGAGTCAGCGAATCACTTGAAGAAACATTCCAGATAAGTATTTATAACTTGGTTCAAAGTTTTATAAATATGTTTTGTTGTGTAAATTTAGTGTGTTATGAGTAGTTGGTTTTCTTTCTCCTTTCAACTATGAAAAGATAAATAAGATAATTAAATTTTGTTGGAGAATTTAACTTAAAATATTTATAAAAATTGTGATGATATTAATACCTGATCTAAGTTTACTTTTTAAACTGGCTATTTAAATTATTAAAACATGTTGAAGAATTTTGAGACCTATCCGGAGATGAGTTCTTAACTAGTAGATACCACATGAATCCTTGGGCAGTCGAAAGCTTTATGCGGGTTATTCAAGGTGAAGTGCAAATAAATAGGAAGATACTATTTATTAGGCGTAGAATTAATTAGTTTTTAGAGTGACAGAATAAATTCTAATAATTTGATTTATAGAAAGGGAACTGGTCACTGGTAGGGCCGACCATAGCCACCCTTGGACATCTAGTGGTGTGAGCCTATATTAACCCATTCTACTAATAAAACATCCTGAACATATCTATAGATTAGCCAATATTCTTTATACTATCGAGCGAAGGTAAAGAATATGAATGCTTCTATTTGGCACAATACCATAATCTAAATTCTCCACAAATATTAATTATTCTAGAAATCTTGGATTAGTTGAGAAGGAGAAAGTTATTTTAATTATACCTGCATTAATCTTTATTTAATTACTGCTTGCTTACATTTAGTATAAATTTTATTAAATTTAAAACCTGAGCTTTTGAAAAGAAATAAAAATAGTAATTACTTTTATATTTGAAAAATCTAAAATATTTCTTAATTTTCTCATAATCTTCCCTGTGGGATCAATAACCAGGACTCCAATAGAGCCCTGTATTACTTGAAACGATACGTATACTTGCGTTTGAAATTATGACTTTTACAATAATTAATATAAACATTTAAATATAAATTCATAAAATCTTACATAAGTAAAGGTCATCGCATCGTGCAATCAAGTTTTTGGCGTCGTTGCCGAGGAAGATAAGGAAGAAAGTTAAAAAAAAAAGAAGACAATTTTTAAATTTCTCAAATTAAAAATAATTTATACACTTTTATTTCTTTAAATAAAAATACAAAAACATCTATAAAAATAAAAATACCAAAAAGATTTTAATTTAATTTTTATGCATAGTTCTGTAATTGAAGGATTATTATCCTTTGATTTTGAATTGGAAAGAACAGTTAAAAGAATAAGAAAAAAAACAAATTCAAAAATATCAGGAAATGGCTAACTTGCATAACAATAATCAAAATCCAATAGAAATCAATGAACAAAATGTTTATAGAAACCATTAAGGGATTATACAAACTCTATAGTTGATTAACTTTATATTAGTATTCAAATGCCAGTTGTAGATGTTAATTCTTTTGAGCTTAAACCTTCTATTATTCAAATGGTTCAAAATAATCAATTTGGAGGAACACCGAATGAGGATCCAAATTTACACCTTGCTAGTTTCTTAGAACTTTGTGCTACCTTTAAATATAATAATGTTTCTGATGATGCTATTAGGCTTAGACTCTTTCCTTTTTCCTTAAAAGATAAAGCAAATATGTGGCTTAATTCATTAGAAACTTGTTCTATTAAAACTTGGGCAGATATGGCACAAAAATTCCTTGCTAAATATTTTCCTCCTTCTAAAACTGCTAAATTAGGAAATGATATTACTTCATTGATGTAATTTGATGGAGAAACAATTTATGAAGCATGGGAAAGTTTTAAAGAATTATTAAGAAAATGTCCTATTCATGCTTTACCATATTGGTTAATTGTTTAAACATTTTATAATGGACTTATTGGATCACTTAGATCTATTATAGATACTGCTGCAGGCGGTTCTTTAATGGCTAAGAAATTTGAAGAAGCTAATACATCAATTGAAGAAATGACTAATAATAATTTTCAACGGCCTTCTGAAAGGGTTAATCCTGAAAGATTGACAAGTATTCAAGATAATGAAGCCTTTCCTATTTTAGCTTCACAAGTGGCTGTGATATCTAAAAATTAGATAATTTTGCTATTAATATATCACATGTAAGTAATGAAAATTTTACAAATACTGATGATTCTCAAACAATAGAACCTTTGCATGCTATTGCTAGTAAAACTAATAACCCTTATTCTAAATATTATAATTCAGGTTGGTAAAATCATCCTAATTTTAATTGAAATAATGGACATCAACAATGGAGTAATAATCACATTAATCCAACCGAAAATTAGAACAATCAAGGAAATTCAAACTTTAGACCAACTTACCCTCCTGGTTTTAACAATTAGCAGAAAATGTTATCTATAGAAGAATTGATCTTACCACTAGGTAATCAGCTACAAAGTCAAAACACTGCTATTCGTAATATTGAGAATCAAATGGGTCAAATTGCTAATTTTATTAATTACAGACCTCAAGGAACACAACCTAGCAATGTCGAAATTAATCCTAAAGAAACTGGGAAAGAACATGAATAAGAAAAAGTTGTACAACTTAAAAGTGGAAAGGAATTAAAAGAGAAAATTCATAATGAAATTGAAAAAGAGAGAGAGGTAGAAGAAATTGAAAAACCTAAAGATACTCTTTCTCCAAGTAAAGATCAGACTGTAATTCCTATTGAAGTGGAAGTTGAAAGACCACCACCACCTTTTCCTCAAAGATTAAAACAGCTGAAGCTTGACCATCAATTTTCTAATTTCTTTGAGATTTTTAAGAAGCTTACCATCAACATTCCTTTTACTGAAGCTTTGGAACAAATGCCAAGCTATACAAAATTTATGAAGGATATTTTAAGCAAGAAAAGGAAATTTGAAGCTTACGAAACTATTCCATTAAGTGAAGAATTTAGTGCAATAATTCAGAAGAAACTACCTCAAAAACTTAAAGATCCTGAAAGTTTCACTATACCATGTGACATTGGAGAAAAATTTTGTGGAAAAGCCTTATGTGATTTAGGAGCAAGTATTAATCTCATGCCATTTTCAATCTTTCGAAGGTTAGATTTAGGAGAGATTTCTCCCACCACTGTAACCCTTCAGTTAGCTGATCGATCAATCATTAAACTAAAGGAGTTATAGAGGATGTTCTTGTTAAAGTAGATAAATTTATCTTTCCTGTGGATTTCATTGTACTAGATATGGAAGAAGATAAAGAAATACCTATTATTTTAGGGAGCCTTTTCTAGCTACCGTACGTGCTATGATTGATGTGCAAAAAGGAGAATTAACGATGAGAGTTAATGATCAAGAGATAACATTTAATATTCTGAAATCAAAGAGGTATCCTGATAAAGAAAAATGCTATTGGATGGATATTTTTTATTATATAATTGAAAAGTAGTATAAAAAATGTAAAGTCATTTCTGAAGAAAAAGATGATGAATCTGTATTATATAATGAGTCATTAACTGAAGAAATTAAAGAAGTAAATGAAGAAAAATTATCTGAAGAAACTCATTATATTCATGAAAATTGAGAAATTTTAGACACAACTAAAAATGATAAACTTTTACCCTCAATTGAAAAAGCCCCTGAACTAGAATTAAAAATGTTACCAGCATATTTAAAGTATGCATTTCTTGGAAATTCATTAACTTTACCTGTGATTATATTTTCAGAACTAAGCAAAGATCAATAAGAAAAATTAATAGGAGTTCTGAAGAATTAGAAGAAAGCTTTTGGTTGGACTATTGCAGATATAAAAGGAATAAGCCCCTCATTTTGTATGCATAGGTTTTTAATGGAAGAAAATTGTAAACCCACTATTGAACCTCAAAGAAGATTAAACCCACTTATGAAAGAGGTTGTAAAAAAAGAGATTTTGAAATGGTTAGATGCTGGAATTATTTATCCTATTTTGAATAGTCAATGGGTAAGTCATATTCATTGTGTTTCGAAGAAAGGAGGAGTAACGGTCATTGTTAATGAAAAAAATGAATTAATCCCTACAAGACAAGTTACTGGATGGCGAATTTGCATTGACTATCGAAAATTAAACAACACCACTAGAAAGGATCATTTTCATTTACCTTTCTTAGATTAGATGTTGGATAAATTAGCTGGACACTCATATTTCTGTTTTATGGATGGATATTCTGGTTATCATCAATTACATGTTGCTCCTGAGGACCAAGAGAAAACAACATTTACAAGTCCTTATGGAACATTTGCCTTAAGAAGAATGTCTTTCAGTTTATGTAATGCACCTGAAACTTTTCAAAGATGTACGATGTCAATATTCTGTGATTTAATTGATAAAGGAATTGAATTATTTATGGACGATTTTCAGTTTTTGAAACTTTTTTTGAGTCTTGTTTGAAAGATATAACGAAAGTTTTGAAAAGATGTAAAGAAAAAAATTTGGTTCTAAACTGGGAAAAATGTCAATTTATGGTCACAGAAGGAATTGTACTTGGACATAAAATTTCAGAAATAGGTATGGAAGTTGATCAAGCAAAAGTGAAAATTATTACTGAACTTTAACCACCTACTTCTGTTCTGATGTAAGAAGTTTTCTGGGTAATTTTAGATTTTATAGGAGATATATAAAGGATTTTTCTAAAATTGTTAAACCTCTTTGCCATTTATTAGAAAAAGAAGCTAAGTTCGAATTTAATAAAGATTGTTTGAATGCGTTCAATATTTTAAAAGAAAAATTAATCACTCCACCTGTTATTGTTGCACCTGATTGGAGTAAACCTTTTGAATTAATGTGTGATGCAAGTGATTATGCAATTGGAGCTGTATTGGGACAAAATATGAGAAAATTTTCAAAGTTATATATTATGCTAGCAAAACTCTAAATGAAGCTCAAAGAAATTACACTACTACTGAAAAAGAGCTTTTTGCAATAGTATATGCCTTTGATAAATTTAGACCATATCTTCTTGGAACGAAATGTGTCGTACATACTGATCATTCTGTTATTAAGTATTTAATGTCTAAAAATGATGTTAAACCTAGATTGATCAGAAGGGTTTCACTTTTACAAGAATTTAAGTTTCAAATAGTGGACAGAAAAGGAACTAACAATCAAATTGCTGATCATTTATGAAGAATAAAAAATAATAATGAGAAGATTTATGAAGAAAATATAAATGAGAAATTCCCTGATGAACAGTTATATGTTATTCAAGGATTAAAAATGCCTTGGAATGCTAATATAGTTAACTATTTGGTTAGCAATATTTTACCATATGGGTTGAGTAACAAATATATTAAGAAATTTAAGAATGATTGTAAATCAAATATTTGGGAAGATCCTCATTTATTTAAAATAGGAAGATATTCTGTGATTTGAAGATGTGTACCTTATGAAGAAACTTTTGCAATTATTCAAAAATATCATGATTCTGAATTTGGAGGACACTTTGGAGTGGATAAAACTGCGTTTAAAATTTTAAATTATGGATTCTATTGGCCTACATTATTTAAAGATGTTGGACATTATGTGAAAACTTGTGATCGATGTCAAAGAATGGGAAATATATCCAGAAAAGATGAAATGCTTCCTTTGTGTATTCTACACTAGCTGATACCCCTTATCTCCCCTATCTACTTCTCGATTTGGCCCAGGGAATCTGTCATTTGTGCTGCTGGCTTGATTTTCTCTGTTTGTGGTTTCGGCTAAGTATTTATGTGCTATGGAGAGCTTTGTTTACTTGCTTAAATAGTGGTTTCTTGTGCCCCCTCTCTAGTGGCATGCTAGTAAATTGAAAATTTTGATGTATGGGGATTAGACTTTATGGGACCTTTTGTACCATCATTTGGAAAGATTTTTATTTTATTAGCAGTTGATTATGTTTCAAAGTGGATCGAAGCTGTAGCTTTACCTAACTGTGATTCCAAATGTGTTTCGAAATTTAAAAAAAATGATTTTTACAAGATTTGGAATGCCCAGGGTAGTTATCACAGATGAGGAAAGTCATTTCAGAAATAAAAGAATTCAATCATTACTGGAAAAATTCGGAATTAAACATAGAATTGCAACTGCTTATCAGCCTCAAACAAGTGGAATGGCTGAAGTATCAAATAGAGAAATTAAAAGAATATTAAAGAAGGTTGTTAATCCTAAAAGAATGGACTATGTTGGTAGACTTGATTCTGCATTATGGGCTTATAGAACAGCTTATAAGACACCTATCAGAATGTCACCTTATCGGTTAATCTATGGTAAACATTGTCACTTACCTGTTGAACTGGAACATAAAGCTTACTGGACGATAAAGAACTACAATTATGATTTGAATGCTGCAGGAGAGAAATGATTATTACAACTGAATGAAATGAAAGAGATAAGAAATGAGTCCTATGAAAATGCAAAGATTTATAAGGAAAGAATGAAGAAATTGCATGACAAAAAGATTTCAAGAAAAATATTTGAGCCTAGACAAGAAGTGTTATTACTTAATGCTCATTTAAAACTTTTTTCCTGGAAAATTAAGATCTAAATAGATGGGACCATTTATAATTGAGAAAATATACCCTTATGGAGCTGTGGATATTAAAGATCCCAAAACCAGAAAAGTATTTAAAGTTAATGGATTAAGACTGATGCCTTATATGGGAGAAATGAAACCAAATTACAAAGAGGCTTACGAACTGAGTCTACTCGATTAATTCAACTGATTAGTTCAGGCTGACGACGTTAAACCAAGAGCTTTGTGGGAGGCAACCCACTTATTATTATCGTGATTGTTTGTGATTAGAATTTATCTTAATCGTTGTTTGTATGTGGATAAAACCTTTTATTAGACCTATTTTTAAGACTGAAACTTTGTAAAATTTGACGATAGGCGAATCGGAGTCGATCGAGGTTACGGCGCCTAGGCGCCCAAAATCTGTGCCTAAGCGCCAAAATAACCTGTGCGTATCGATGGTCCAGCGCCTAGGCGTCAGATTTCGCCGCCTAAGCGCCACGGTTACAGATTGTGTAAAAATCAAAAATCTTCAGTTTTTCATACGAAATCTCTTTATATATTGCCCTATCTTCGTCCCCAATCACATAGAAACTATAATTTTGACCAGAGCAATCCATTTTGGAGGAGTTAAGAGGAGTTTAGAAGCAATGCATAGAGGAAATCATGGAAATGAGGTAAGAGACAAATCCCCAAAGATCCTCAACCTTATTTTAATGGTTTTATTGTAGTTAGTATGGAGAGATTATTTAGTCGATTGGAAAAGATTGAAGCGGAACCTCAAAGCATTGGGAATTTTTTGCACGAGATGTATCATCAAATTGAGCATATGGAATGGCAAACAAAACTTCAATTTGATCATATGGTGACCTATCAAGAAGCTCAAGTAGCAATGTATGCGAAGGAAAAGTGGATCGATGAAAAGATGGCTTTGGAATTTCCAAGGGCATTGGTTTTATATCTCGGCGATCCTAGCGAACTTCACTGCGAAAGAGATGGAAATTGAAGATCGGTGTTGAATAGATCTTTTATGTCTTCTAGGTGTGATTGAGTCAAGTTCTAGTGTGTCGAATATCAAATTTGTGTGTTTGCTTAATTGTTCAAAGTGTGTTTTTGAATTGAAAATTTTCTTTGAATTTATGTTGTTTGTGTTGTTTATAGAATGATGAACCTTGTTATAGTCTTCATCTGGAATTTATTAAGTTTGGAATGAAAATTATGAATTGGAATTAAAGAATTTAGTTATATTTTGTGTTTGAAATGTGGATCTAAGTTATCATTTTAAATTTATTTTGGAAATGTTTGGAGGATATGAATTGGATTAATACTCTCATAAGAGTAATTAGGAGTCGAATTTGATAAGTTTTGGTGGAAAATATAATATTTAAATCAAATTTTTGGAAAGGCGAGTCTTGCACCTAGGCGCCTGAATTTGGCGCCTAAACTTGAAACTTCATCTTCTTAAACACCCCCACGCCATTTTTGACGCCTAAGCTTCTCTTTTCTCCATTTTTTGCGAAAATAGACCCTAGAGATCCCATTTGAGGCCAGATTTTTAAGTTTTTAAGCTTGAAATCACTCGATTTCTTTATCCCAATGTCAGATCTACATTCTAAACCAATTATTTTTTATTTTCACCATGGATTTTTCTTTCTTTGAGGAAAACTAAAATTTTGAAGAAAAATTGATTTTTAGAGTTAAATCCATGGTTTTTTAAGCTCTTTCAAGTTTGAAAAGCTTAAATTAGTTTATTTCCTTTGATCCTATGAATTTATTTCGCATTTTTATTTCACGTTTAGATGGCACCCAAATCTAAGTGAGGAAAGGAACGAGAAAATTTTGATCGTAGCAAGTTTGTTACTTCTGTTGCACATTTTCGGTACAACGATTTTGCTACGACGAGGAAGTTTATCTCGGAGTGAATTTTTTATAATCCTGGAGGAAGGATTGAGGATATGATCGTTGCACTCAACTGGCAACGATTCTGTTATTTCACTGTTGTTGCTGTTATCCCTGTCGTCAGGGAGTTTTATGCCAATTTCATGGATGCTGAAGAGTACGAGATTTTCGTAAGAGGAGTTGGAGTAGGATTCACTCCAGAGCGTATCAACATTTTCTACGGCCTGCCGCCTAACATCGAGTGTTATGACTCCAGATTATCTCCAACTGAGGGAGATTTAGAGATGATTATTGCTTACATGACTGATGGTACTGGAGCTTGGAAGATCCGGAACGGAAAAAGGGTACTTTTTTTATCATCTAAGCTTAATGATGTTTCAAAAGCATGACATTACTTTATTTCTGCTCGACTCCTTCCATCCAATTATTTGAGCGAAGTTACCAAGGACAGAGCTATCCTCAACTTCTGCATACAAGAGAGGAAGCCTATTGATGTAGGGAGTATCATTTATAATTCTGTAGAGGCCACTGCTCGTTCTAGCACTTCTATTGGACTTGGATTTCCATCTTGATATATTCTCTGTGTGAAAGTGCTGGAGTAGTTGCTGAGCTTTCTAAGGAAAAGCTCAAGTCTACAAAGCCTATAGGAAGAGAGAGTGTCAGTATCTATGATCGACTTCAAGGTAAGAGTTCGACTGCACCTTCTAGTTCATTAACTACTTCAGGTAGAGCTTCTACTTCTAGACATTCTATTTCTACTGCTTAGCCACCATCTAGTTTTTGGGAATCTATGCATGAAAAGTTTATTGAGCAGCACAATGAGTTATTTCTAACTCATTGTAGAGTAGATTCGATTGATAAGAAGATCGATCATCTTTCTGAGTACACCCAAAGGAAGAGTGATTATGATGCTGAGTATTCTAAGTTTTTAGTTAGATTCCTGAAGGTTGACCATGATGTTTAATTCCCTACGTGTCCTAGATTTTCAACGTATGTTGATCCAAAGGTGTGGAATTTTCTTTTGGTGACGACGATGAAGAGGCTACAGATAGTGATTAGTAGCTTGATTTACCTCTTGAGATATGTTGATTCTGATTTTAGTATTTTATTTCTAGTTTTATTAGTACTGATTAGTCTGATTGTATTGTTGTTTGTTAGTGTGGACTTTTGATATTCAGACGTTGTTTATATCATCTTATGTGTTAAAGACTGAA
The DNA here is from genome assembly GCA_022702705.1 of Papilionanthe hookeriana x Papilionanthe teres. Taxonomy (NCBI): domain Eukaryota; kingdom Viridiplantae; phylum Streptophyta; class Magnoliopsida; order Asparagales; family Orchidaceae; genus Papilionanthe; species Papilionanthe hookeriana x Papilionanthe teres. Next base: position 15,511,921 of record CM040434.1, read on the forward strand.
ATATGGATGAATTTTTTTTATTTTCTATGATAAATGTTTATTTCTATTTCAACCTACTATTTAATATTCATGAATAGTTAGTAATTTTGCATGTTGTAAAATAAAAAAAAATTTCGAAATTAACTTCTGCTCTGCAAACTTTTCTATATATGTTTAATCATTTCTGTTATATTCATATTAAAGCTTGTGTAGAAGTATAAATGAGTTTTTCCTTACTACATCATTATTGTACCAAAATAATTCATGTCTATTTCTTTCTCTCATGCTTTAGAAAATTTTATAATTCATTTTTTATACTAAAGCTGAAGTTTGGGGGGAAGGGAAAACATTTTTCAAATATAAATATTATTTGTCCTTAATGAACTAATATTTTCTTAAAATATATATATATATATTAATATAACATAAGAAATGAAAAATCTATTTAAGATTACTTAAATTTTTGAATTTATAGATAATTTAGTAAACTTAACTAAAATTTCAATAATTTTGATTGATTTTAAGAATAGAAATATTTAACTTAAAGAATAATAAGATTAAGAATTTTTCTATTTATAGTAAAGAGAATTAAATTTTAGAAATACTAAGAAATCAAGATTATTCATTGAAAAAGAAGAGATTGAAATAATTTTTGAAAAATACTTATTAAGAATGTCATATTTAATAAAAATGTATAAGTTTTTAAATATAAGTTAAGGATATCGAAGTTCAAAATCATTGACAGGCAATCTAAAACTAGTAATCCTCACAAATAAAAAAAATGGAGGATTGAAAAATATCCTTTAAAAAAATAGAAAAGAAAAAAAAAGAAAAAAAACAGAAAAAAAAGAAATGTGAGGAGAAGCTTGAGGAAATGCCTAATAAAAAATTGGCTTCACTTGAATTATCTTATAGAAGGAAAACCAATTACATTGTTAACTTAATTTTTATGTACAATTATTTTCACTAGAAAAATGTTTCATGAAAATCTTTTTCTTGTAAATATTCTATGTGACCTTAATATGATAAATTACAATTAACCTTGAAATAAATGAAAAATTGGAAGTCTTATGATGTGGTAGTTAAGTATTCTTTAAATTCTTAAAATTTACCTTAATTAGTGAAATTTATTTGATGATTTGCTAAAGCTTTTATAAAACCAAAAATTAAAAGAAATCTTAAATATATAAACTTCATTCCAAATGTTATACATTTTATGTAATTAAAAGGGTTACTTGAGGACAAGTAACGTTTAAGTTTGGGGGAATTTGATCCACTTAAAAAATACCTATTTTTATGCCTTATTTATGATTCAATTCTTAAGGATATTATGCTTTAATGAAAGGTATTTTTATGTTTTTGGATGTAGGTGATAAAAAAGAGTTTAAGAAGGAAAAAAGAGCAAAAATGAGAAAAAATAAAATGAGAAAAAATGGAGTTTAAAGAGCAAAGATATCAAAATTTTAGGTCTGGCGCCTAGGCGCCAGAATCCGGCTCCTAGGCGCCAGAATCCGGCGCCTAAGCGCCACAATCCGGCGCCTAAGCGCCAGCTCGATACAGACGCAGACAAGATTTTTGACGACTTTTGGCAGTTATTTTGACGGAGTTAAACGGTTATTAGACCTTCTAGAAGCTGGAAGTTACTCCTAATATATAAGACATGTGATACAATGCATATGAACACAGGGAAACAGTTTTAATCGCGAAGAGGTGCTATCCAAAGTGAAGAGGTGTGAAGACCTGGTCATGGACTCCGGCGCCTGGGCGCGACAGTTACCTTCTAGAAGATACATTGTATTTGGACGAATTTTGAAGAGGTTCTTTAAACAACCCATGGTCAAATTTGGAGCTCTATAAATAGGATTCAATTCTACAGAGAAAAGAGCCCCTATTAATACCCTTTAAGCATTCTATAGCCATATACCCCCCTCTAGCTTCCAATCATTTTAGGGGGCCACATTCTTTTGCATTTAGTGAGTTTAATTAGAGTAATTACTACTCAATTCCTTAAGTATTAAGTGTGAGTTTTTAAGTATTTTTGTTGTTGAAGTTTTGTACCTTGCATTGGAGTCAGTAACAGTCAGCAGATCACATAAAGGAACATTCTAGATAAGTATTTGTAACTTGGTTTAAAGTTTTATAAATATGATTTTTTATGTAATTTCAATGTATTCTGAGTAGTTAGCTTTCTTTTTCCTTTCAACTATGAAAAGATGAATAAGATAGTTAAATTTTGTTGGAGAATTTAACTTAAAATATTTATAAAAATTGTGATGATATTAATACCTGATCTTAGTTTACTTTTTAAATTGGCCATTTAAATAGTTAAAACTTCTTGAAGAATTTTAAGACCTATCCAGAGATGAGTTCTTAACTAGTAGATATCACATGAATCATTGGGTAGTCGAAGGCTTTATGCGGGTTAATCAAGGTGAAGTGCAAATAAATAGGAAGATATTATTTATTGGGCATAGAATTAATTAGTTTTTATAGTGACAGGCTAAATTCTAATAATTTGTTTTATAAAAAGGGAACGGGTCACTGGTAGGGCCAACCATAGCCACCTTTGGACATATAGTAGTGTGAGCCTAGATTAACCCATTCTACTAATAAAACATCCTGAACCGATCTATAGATTAGCCAATGTTCTTTATACTATCGAGCTAAGGTAAAGAATATGAATGCTTCTATTTGGCACAATACCATAATCTAAATTCTCCACAAATATTAACTATTCTAAAAATCTTGGATTAGTTGAAAAGGAGAAAGTTATTTTAATTATACCTGCATTAATCTTTATTTAATTACTGCTTGCTTACATTTAGTATAAATTTTATTAAATTTAAAATCTAAAATTTTGAAAAGAAATAATAATATTAATTACTTTTAATTTCAAAAATCTAAAATATTTCTTAATTTTCTCATAATCTTCCCTATGGGATCGATAACCAGGACTCCAATAAAGCCCTGTATTACTTGAAACGATATGTATACTTGCGTTTGAAATTGTGAATTTTAAAAAAATTAATATAAATATTTAAATATAAACTCATAAATTCTTACATAAGTAAAGGTCATCGCATCGTGCAATCACTAAGTCATAAAGTTCATTTTGCCTTATTTCGCTCCAAATTTGCTCCTTTTTGCTTCATTTTGCTCTAAAGGCCTAAAATCATTGTACCTGCATGAAATCATGAAAAATACCCTTCTTTAAAGTGCAATATCATCAAAATTAGGTATGAAATAAGCATTAAAAAGCTATCAAATTTTAGTGGATCAAGATCCCCTAAACTTAACAATTACTTGTCCTCAAGTAATTTGGTTACTACATAAAATAATGATCCACCGAAATTAACTTTCTTTCTAGAATACCATGATTTTGATTTAGATAAATATAGTAGTAAAGTTTTCATAAAGATTTTTAAGCAATTCAGGTAATTTCTGCAGGTGTAAGGCTATCTGGTCATCAAATCTAAGAGTTCTAGCCTTCCATTCATTTCAAAAATCACTGTAGATTGTCCTATTAAGGAACTTAAAAGGATTACATGAAAGGAAGTTTATGACAACACTACCAGTAAAGATGCTAATCCATACATATAAGTTCAAGAAAGTAATTAAGTTCTCCCCTTTAGGTAGCTCCAAGTGAAGCCAATTTTTGATTAGGCATCTCCTCAAGCTTCTCCTCACTTTTTCTTTTCTTTTTCTTTTTTTTCTCTCTTTTTTTCTCTTTTTGGGATTGTTTTTCAATCCTTTTTTTCCTTCTTTTTCTTCTTATTTTTTTATTTTTCTTTTTCAAGTGAGGATTACTATATATGGATAGCCTTTAATAGTTTTGAACTTCACCCTTTTCACCCTAAACTTGGAACTTACCACAACCTTTACCTTATAGGTATTTCTTTAGTTTATTATTGATTCATCTTAGAGTCCCAATCATTTCCTTTAACATAAAGTTTTAAGATTTTTAATATTTCAAACACATAGTTTTTATTACTTTGAATAGTTGACTATAGTCCTATTCTCTTATACCAAATATCTTAGCCTACAAATTACTTTTCATTGCCAAAAACTTTCATTCAAGTCCACTAAAGTACTTAAATAGAATAAAAATACAGTTATCTGAAATTGAGCTCTATCATAGGAAATCATGTTAATAATTTTTTGAAAATACTTTTAAATGAGAACAAATAACAGTTAATTCTTTCTCTCCCCCAAAATTAAGTTTTTGAATATTGATAAGATTAGCATAGGTAGAAAGAAAAGATCTAAACATATATGTAACTCATACCTCAATATGTTGGGCTTTTCATACCTTTGACTTTAGGCAAGTCTTCTTTATAAATTTAGAATAGTAGGCCTGAAATAATTAAAAGAATTTCTACACACAAATATATGTTAGAAATTTGCAGGGTGAAGAAGTTTGAAATCTTAAAACATAAAACATCAACTAAACATAGCACATTAACATCCAACTGTTTCAATAACAGATTAAACTAATAAACAAAATACATGCAAATTCAACTATCACATCACATCCATCACAATTCAACATATTACAACTTAAATTCCACAAAAAATACACCCAAATACAAATTAAATCACAAATACAAATCACAGTCACAACACAAATACATCACAATACAACAGAAAATACTAAATGCAGTGAAAAAAAAATACTACGCTACCAATCATCATCTGCAGCAGCTTCAGCATCTTCAGGTTCATCAGGCTGGTATGGAGTATACTCTGGGTATGTAGGAAATACGACACTAGTGTCTCCCCTCAAAAATCTCATATGTGTGTCATGATAAGCTATATCATACTCTTGCCACCGCACTCGATAATCATCATTTATCTTATTCCTTGCCTCTAGTCCTCCTACTCTGGTATTCAACTTTTCTAACTGATTCATAACATCATAAAGAGTAGGTTCCCTAAATGTAGATGGTCTCTCCTAACTAGAAGAAGAAGGTATATCAGCTCTTTTACTCCATTTCCATCCTACATGGGCTTCATAAGTCTTCAGGTTTAATTTACTAATTGGCTTCAAGGGTCTGACTACCTCATCATTCTCTTTAATTTTTACACCCGATTGAATACACAAGGCATGAATCAGGCTGGGGTGTCCTAGTCCTCCTGTAGTCTCTCCTTTTGAATTAGTCAAAATACTTTTATGAATAATAGCCCCAATATTGATATTTTTCATGTTCTGAATACAATAATTCAGAACAACTCTCTCTACTGTTACTTCGTTGTGATGGCTGGTAGGCATAAGTCTCGCAGATATGAAATAATGTCAGGCTTTTGATACAGGATTCAATGTAGAAAGGGGGAAGTTAACCTTTTGCCTTTGTTTAATTTTCCATTCCCCTTTTCCATCAGTCAGATAGTTCATAACCATGTCAAGTCGCTCATCATTAATACTAAAATGCTCATATTCACAAGAGAAAGGTTCTCTCAACTGGTAAAATGCATTGATGCGTGCAGGGGTAAACTCTACCATTTGTCCTCTAACAAGTACATATTCAATCTCAATGTAAAATAGATTAGCATAAAACTCACGTATTATCCCTAGCATCGCATCGGTAGAAAAATAAAAAAAGATTTCCCATTGACGATTTGTAATTAATTCTTCTATCGCTCCTCCCAGATTTTCAAAAGCTTTCTCTTGAATGCACTTCTTTTGGCTAAGAAAAGTACTAAAGCAGGAGTAGGCTTTAAAACTCACAAATTTCCTCTCATCATAGTCTAATTTTCTCTTTCCTTTTGCCATTCTTGCAGCCATTTTTTAAAAAATATCAAAATAATCCAAATCATTCTCAAAATCTCAAATTATTAGGCTCCAAAGTGAATTTAAGTAAATAAGAACTTCAAAACCATGGAAAATCTGCAAATTTTCTCTAAAAACCTTAAAACTTCAGATCTTCCTAATGTAGGAGATTTCCACAGTCAAAATCAATAAAAAATTATTTTAAAGTGAAGCTCTTACCGAGAGAAGATGGAATTCGAACTTTTCCAGCCACGAAATCACTCCAAATCCAAATGCAAGTGAGCCCTAGCTGTAAAATAGGCCTTGGCTGAAGATAGAAGATGATAGAAGGGGTTAAAATAGTGGGTCCCAGGATTGAATTGCAAAATTTGAGGTGTTCAGAGCCTTTTATTTGTCGGTAGCGGTCCGGCGCTGGTGACAGTGCCGTTCGACGTTATTTCTGATCCATAAGCCAAACTCTCTTGCTTTTAGTGCGGTCTGACGCTGGCAGCTGGGCCGTCCAATGCCAATTCAAATTCTGGGCTTCCAAATTTTTTTTGCAATTTTGATAATTTCAAGCCCACACTGACATCTAATTAGTCCATTTAAGCATCAAATAATGTACTAAAGCCATGAAAAATAATAATTTTCACACAAACAACACAAACCATCACTTTGATATATATAAAATCTAAACTATAAACACACATTAGTGACACTAGACTCGACACATCGTCAAGCCAGGAAACACTAAATTTCAACGTCGCTCACAACCATGACACTATAATGCTGAAAACTGAATAAGAAAGCAAATTCAAACATAGCATTCAAGCAAAGCAAACTAATTAATAAGTTCAAACACATAAACACAATAATAAAGTCTATATTATTCCTTAGATTTAAGGAAGGGTTGGACTTAATTATGTGATAATCAAACAAAAACAACGCATCAAACAAGCAAAACACTCAACAACTGTGGGTTGCTTCCCACAAAGCGCTTGGTTTAAAGTCATCAGCCTGACATAACCTCAGGTTATTCAGGTTGATCCAACATTAAAACCTCTTTAAAATTAGTTCTATTTCCTTCAAAATATGGTTTTAATTTTTGTCCATTAACTTTGAATATTCTTCCAATTTTAGGGTCTTTAATAACCACAGCTCTAAATTGATAGATTTTTACGACAGTGAAAGGTCATATCCATCTAGATTTCAATTTCCTAAGAAATAATCTCAGTCTTGTATTGTATAATAAAACTTTTTGTCCTGGTTCAAACTCCTTTTTAACAGTTTTTTTATCACGCCATATTTTCCTTCTCTCCTTTTATATTCTATCATTATCATATGATTCATTTCTTATTTCTTCCAAGTCATCCAATTGCAACAATCTTTTCTCACCAGCATCTTTCAGATTAAATTTTAATTTCTTTATCACCCAATATGCTTTATATTCTAACTCAACTAGCAAGTGACGAGTCTTTCTAAAAATTAATCTATAAGGGGGCATTCCTATAGAAGTTTTATAAGTAGTTCTGTTTGCCTTTAAAGCGGTGTCTAGTCTAGCAGACCAATCTAATTTCTCTGGATTTATGGCTTTTTCTAAAATACATTTTCACGATTAAATACCTCAGCTAAGCCATTGGTTTGGAGGTGATAAGCTGTAGAGATTCTATGCATAATATTATATTTTTCTGCCAATCTCTAAATAAGATTATTCTTAAAATGGGATCCTCCATCAGTGATGATTACTCTAGATATTCCATATCTTGTGAAAATATTTTTCATTACAAACCTCGAAATACTTCTAGCATCACACTTTGGTAAAGCTATTTCCTTGATACATAATCAACAGCAATTAATATATATAAATTTCCAAATAAAGGTATAAATGGTCCCATAAAATCTAATCTCCAAGCATAAAAAATCTCAACTTCCAAAGTAAAATTAGGAGGCATTTCATTTCTTCTAGATATATTGCCTACTCTCTAACATCGTTCATAGGATTTAATAAATCTATAAACATCTCTAACTATAGTAGGTCAATAAAATCCAGAATGTAAAATCTTATGTGTTGTTTTATTAATTTTGAAATGTCCTCTGAATTTAGAATCATGACATCCTCGAATAATTTGTTCAGTTTCTTCATAAGGCACACATCTCCTAATAATAAGATCTTTACATTGCTTGTATAAATAAGAATCGTCCCAAAAATAAGATCTAGCATCATGTATGAATTTCTTCCGTTGTTGCATTGTTAATTACAGTGGTAAAATGTTACTAACGATGTAGTTTACAATATCAGCATACCATTGTTTATTTCCTTCTTTAGTATTATACAGTTGCTCATCAGGGAAAGTTTTGATTATTTCCTTTTCAAAATCAGCCAATTTAGGTTGTTCAAGTCTAGATAAATGATCAGCTATTTGGTTATCGACCCCTTTTCTATCGATGATCACAAAATCAAATTCTTGCATTAAAAGTATCCATCGAATTAATCTTGGTTTAGCATCCTTCTTTTGCATTAAATATTTAATAGCTGAATGATCAGTATTCACTATACATTTGGCTCCAATTAAGCATGATTTAAACTTTTCAAAGGCATAAACGATAGCTAATAACTCTCTTTCTGTAGTATTGTAATTATTTTGAGCATCAGTAAGAGTTTTGCTAGCGTTAAGTATAACTTTAAACATTTTCTCGTACCTTTATCCTGAAACTACTCCAATAGCATAATCGCTCGCATCGTACATTAATTCAAATGGGTTCTCCTAGTCAGGTGAAACTATTATAGGAGCAGCGATTAATTTTTCCTTTACTAAATCAAAAGCTTTTAAACATTCTTCATGAAAATCAAACTTCTTATCTTTTCTAAAAGTTGGCATAGAGGCTTAGTTATTTTTGAAAAATCTTTAATATATCGCCTGTAGAATCTAGCTTGTCCCAAAAAGCTTTTTACCTCTCTCACTGTAGTTGGAGATGGTAATTTTTCTATAATTTGAATCTTTGCAGGATCTACTTCTATGACATATTAAGATACTTTATGCCTAAGAACAATTCCTCCTGCAAGTATAAATTGACACTTTTCTCAGTTTAGGACTAAATTTGTTCTTTGGCATACCTCTAAAAGTTTTTCTAAGTTGCTTAGGCATGCATTAAATGAATCTCCAAATACTTAGAGATCATCCATAAACACTTCTATTCCATCATCTATTAATTTGTTAAATATGGACATCATAAATCTTTGAAATGTTGCAGGTGCATTACATAATCAAAAGGGCATCCTTCGAAAAGCAAAATTTCTATAAGGGCTCTCCCTTTAGGTCTAGACTGGCTTATATCATAAACTAAGTCTTACTCAACTTGAACCCTAAATTCACCATAAACCACCTTTAGGTCTAACCCACATTAGACCTAACTTAAACCATAAAATTTAGGTCTAACCAACATCAGACCCAATCCTAACCTTTAGGTCTAACCTACATTAGACCTAATTTGAAAATTTTTTAGGTCTAATCCACATTAGACCCAAACATCAACAAACTCTCATGGTTCTAACCCACATTAGACCCAAACATCAACCAAACATCTTGGGTCTAGTCCACATTAGACCCAAAAATCAACCATCTTCTTAGGTCTAACTCAAATTAGACCTAAATTCACCCTTTACATCTAATTTAACTTAGACCTAAATTCCTTAAGTCTAGCCTAACCTAGATCTAGCCTAAATCTAACCTAACTTAGACTTAGTTCAACTCTAAATTTTTCTAGGTCTAGCCCAAACTAGACCTACCCTAAGTTCGACCTAAACTGGACTTAGTCAAACACAAGCCTCTTGAGTCTAACAAAACTTAGACTTGCTTCAACTGAATCAAAGGGTCGACTCGACCTAAATTGAGTTAGCCTAATTCAACTGAATCACTGGGTCGAGCTGACTTAACTCGAGTTAACTAAATTCAAATGAATAACTGGGTAGACCTTACCTAACTCAGGTTAACCCAATTCAACTGACTCACTAGGTCAACTTAACCTAATTAAGGTAACCCAATTCAACTAAACCTCTGATCTAACCTGACCTAACTCTGGTTAACCTAATTCAACAAAACCATTGGATCAATTTAACCTAAACTGGGTTAACATAATTCGAGTTAACCTAACTCAACTGAACTATTAGGTCAACCTGACCTAACTTGGGTTAACCTAATTCAACTGAACCTCTGGGTCAACCCTACCCAACTCGGGTTAACCCAATTTTTGTGATAGCCTAAACCAACTTGGTTTAACCAAAAATCAAGTCAGCATGCTGGGTCAACTTGACCTAACTCAGAATAAAACAAAACAACTTTTTTCGGATCAATAAAACTTAACTCTAATTGACCCCAACTTAAGAATCAACTTAGAGCTTGGCTTAAGTCACAAATCAAGTTTAACCAAAGATTGATTTAAGTCTAATCCAACATAAACTTAAAAGATGACTCAACGCTAAATTAACTTCGACCTAGCCTAGGTCTATGTTAACTTAAACTTGATTCGACTTAGGAGGTTTAACTCAGATCAACCCAGCTTAACCTGGCTTGGTCCTGAGTTAACTCGATTTGATTTTACGCTAATTAACCCTAACCAATCTAAGTCAAGTAAGACTGGTTTGAACTCAATCAAACTAGGTCAAATCTGGGTCAATCCTTTATAACTTTGGTCTACTTAAATAAGTTTGAAGATGATCTGAGGGAAAAATAGCTTAACTCAGGTTAACTTCGATTATCTAGAGACTCATTTTAGATCGGTTCAACTTAACTTGAACTAAACTAAAATCAACCAAACTCATGTGACTGAAGGTTAAGGAGGGTTTGAATTCTTTTAGTTCAAGATAATCCAATTCATCATGTAAATAGTTCCAATTAAATAAAAGAGCAATTTTAATAGCAAACTACACCACCCAAACCTTTGCCTCAATAACAAAGGAAGCAGCATAAGAAGAATGAAAAAAATTAGAGATATTTAACTTTAAAACTACAGAAATACCTTCAGCACCAACAAAGAAACCAGGCCAGCTGCCATCCGTATTAATTTAAATCCAAGTTCTAATAGTTTCCTCCAAACAACCAACTACACCTAAAAAATTCTTTCTTTGTTACTAATAAGATTTATAGAACTATTATATATAATATTAAGTCTTATATATTAAGCTTGATTGCTAATTTTCTCTTATAATAAGGTGTATTATATATACCATCTTTATTATTTACTCTTTCATTTGTTTATTTTATAAATTTTACAAGTGATGATTTTGTTTGTTTTCATTTCAAGTATGTTTATCTTGGATGACACATTTGGTAGACTCTTGGGATAAATAAATTCTAAGAAAAATTAATACTTAAAAAACTAATGAAAATAATTTCTAAGAAAATTGTTTCTTCACAATAAATTATTTTAGTGCATGGCCTATGGCAAAATAAAACAAACTCTATGTTCTGCCTTATGAATATGAACTCTTATGTTGCAATATGTGCCTCCAATGCAAATCATAAAGCAAAATTTATTATCTAACATTAAACTAAGGATAGTTTTAATGCATAATATGGTTTGAACCCATTAATATTAATAGAGCTTCTATTCTAAGGATAGATAAGGTTAATAATTTCATGCCCTTCAAATCATGCTTAATTTCCCCATCAGATTGAACGCATGATTTTTATTTGCTTAATAGATTGTTTAGAGAATCATAGGTTGTTTAGTGGTTTTCATTACTCAGAAATGATTGTATGTCCAAGTTAAGTAGTTCAATTTTTGTGGTTAAAATACCCATTTCCTTTTCCTTCCATATGCACTATCACCATTCAGATGAAGTAAGTTCTATTCTCTATACTTTTTATAGTGTATAGTCATAAAATTTTTATTCAATCTCATTTCTTATCTTCATATTTACATTATTTTTTTGGGTGGTAAATTCAAGCTTGTTGAAAAATATTCCTAGTTATGATAGGTTGATTACCTTCATGACTAAGTAAAATTAGATTTTTGAAACCCGCGATGATGAATCCATAAAAGTTTGAGTTGTTATGTCTATCAATTTTTTAAATGCTATACCTATCTTTTAACCCTATTTGATCCCATTCATTCCTTTGATGTTTTATTTTGCTCCAAAATATATACCCTCATAACTTAGATGCAGTCATCCATTTAGATATAATGATTCACCCTTTATCCTTTAGCCTAATTTAGCCTTGAAACATGAGAATCTCCCCCTTAAGATAATAATATTCATTGATGATTCCATTGAAATATCTCAAATCACAATTAAAATTTCTTTAGTCTATAATTTTCTTAGGTATAACTAAGATGCAATTGATCATTATAATATGCTCTTTGCATGTGTCAATGCACTAGATATAAAAGATAAATTTAATCTCTTTCATAAATGATGTGGCATGGGATGAAAATTCAAGGATCAATGGGCTAACCCCTAGATATCAAACCAAGAAGAAACAACTTTTTAAAAGTTTCATGAGTAAGAGAAATGGAGATAAATGGACTTCTAAATCTCTTTTTTTGTAACTTTTTTGTTTAAAGTTATGCATTTTATGTGTTATTTATATGTTTTTATGTATTTATGGGACATTTTTCTTTCTATGTATTTTTTAAAATTATTTTAATGGATTAATTGAGTGTTTTTTCATCAAACCAAATAAGAGACAGTGAGTAGTTAAGATAATTATTCCCAGGGGAATCCCATCTCTTTTTCCCTCAACTTTATCAAACTAGAAATGGACTATATCTTCAAAATCATTTATCTATTTCTACTATGAAATTGATAAATTTCACTCATTCTTGTAATGATAACTCTCAACCTATTTTTTATGACACATTCAAGGAGTCAAAGAAATAAAATTTTAATTTTCCTCAAGATTACACACACACACACACAATTTTATGAAAACCAAACTATCTTTATCCAAAATAGTTATATTGTATCATAAATTACTCTTTATACCTATGAATAGGTCAAAAAACTAAGAATTCATGAAGTTGAGGCTTCCTCAATCCCCATAACATTCTGCATGACTTCTTTGATCCCCTGGAATGATTGCAGATTTCCACTGGAACATCTCTATCCTCTCAAAATATATGGTTAGCCCTTCATTTCCACTATGCAATGGTTAGAGGTCGTAGCTTCATGAAACATTTTAATATCCTAGTGTGCTAAACTATGACTGAATTAAGATTAGAGTGTAATCAACAACAAGGGTCATGAAAGCTCAAAGAAAATGCATAATGGCAAAACATTGCGAGAGAACCATGATAAAATCCACTACTCCCTACATCATAGAGGCAAAAAGAAAGGTTTAACCACACATTACGAAGAAAACCATAGTGAAAAACATCATGCAGGATTCTATTATGAGCAAAAGAAAAAAGAAAAACTTACAAGAATGTGTTGGCTCTCTAAAGGCAGCACCATTTCCTCTCATAAAAACTCTCACAACTCACAAAGCAAAGAAAAATATCTTTCTATTAGGTGTCCGCCAAAGGAGGAAGACAATTATCAAGAGAGGCCTCTAAATCTCTCCCAAAATATTTTCTTATAGTGTTCAAGCCCTCTTTGATGTAAAAATGCTTCCTAGAAGCCCAGAGAATTGATTTTATAGCAAGATTCAAAGCTTGGGTCATACAATTTCTTTCTTAAATGATTTCCCATTCGTCAGTATGCTCAAGCCACTAGACTTCATGGGCTAGCATGCTCATGCCCAATTGTGATGTGGTCATTCTGATCTATTATTCTAGATGGTGTGGTCATGTCAGTTGTGTTCGCTAAAGGATGTGGCCATGTTGCCTTTAGACGTAGTCAATTTTACCACTTAAATCTCATTAGCCCCCCCCTCCCCCTTCAACTTTATTTTCTTTTCTTGAATTTTTGTTATGACAACCTCAAGCTTCTCCTCAGGGGATTTTAATTTTTTTTGCTTTTTATTTTCTCCTTTTTTCTTTTTCTTTTTCTTTTCTTCTGAGAATTAAAATATCTGGTTGGAAAATTTTTCTTTAATAGTTTTTTTAATGTAAATAAGGGTATGTTTCTTAAGCAATAAAATGGAGCACTTCAATATTTTTAATGTTCCACCCATAAGTTATCCTTTCTAGAAAACTAAGGATTACCTTAATTTGGTTAAATGGACGGAAAAGAGCAAAGATACTTTTGGTTTGTTACTCCATATCTAAATTACCCATTTTTTAAATTGTTTACGGGTTTCTCTTAACTGAAGTCAAAAGTTGTTAAGTTCTAGGATCTTCTCATTGCTCATTTAAAGTTAATATTTTTCTAAATGACATTTTATTTGATGTTTAGGAGACTCTGATTAGTATTTTGAATAAATTAAAACTTTTAGTAGAAGTTACATAATTAAGTATAAATCTTTTGCAGAGTTATATAAACTATCTATCAGGCGTTGTATAAAGGCAAACTTTTCCTCCCCCAAACTTGTTTTTTTCTACACATTCATAATAGTAAAGTAGTAATAAAGATGAAAAGCAAGTGCACAAAAAAGTAAAGACAAATTAATCAAACGAATCTCATAAAGTAACGTACAAAGCGCAACAAGTAAAACTAATCCAAATAAGGTACTCAACACTGTAATAGTACAAATCTCAATATAAGGGTTGTCGCTTCATAGAGAAATAAGACTCAAAATTAGTCCAAATGAAAATTTAAAGTAAATTTCAAAGCAAATTTTAAAAAAAAATTCAAAGCAAAGGCAGAACGTAAGAATATATCTAACATATCAGATAGCACTTGGATTTAGTGTTTGGTTTAACATCCTCAGCTAGACAAAGTCTCGGGCAACATTCTATATGGGTTACCCCAGATCAAAGTGGCAATTCAGTAGTCCATGTTCACTAGTGTCAAGTTTTAGTCATCCTAAGGTTTCCAGTAATATCTTCTTCTCAGTTTCTTCCCAAAAAAATTTGATTCTATTCTAACCACTGATGGAGGTTTTGTAGCAACCTCTCTCTTCACCCAGATATCATTAATGTTTTTGGTCGGTAGAATATGCTGGTCTCATAATAGATCTAGGCTCAATGGTTGAGTTTCTCCTATTGGAAGAGTAATATTTTTGTTAGTCAAATTCTTTAGAAATTCATCAATTATTGGTTGCTCTTCAAGGTGATCATCCTCGAATTCAGTATAGGATTTTTATCTCCAGAGCCATATTTTTAGTTCTTTGAATTTGATTATTCCTATAGTCCTATGGAAGGTCTGATGATATTAAGGCATCAAATGTAACCCATTGATCATGTTATCACAATATTACCTTCCCTTCCTCAACATAAATAATGGCTATATCAGTGGCTAAGAAGGGTCTTCCAGAATCACATGCATATTCTTGTCAGCCTTTAAATCCAAAATTACAAAATCAAATAGGAAAGTAAATTTATCCACAATGATAAGTAGGATTTCAACAATGCCTAAGGGATGAGCCATAAATTGATCAACTAATTTAAGTGTGACATTGGCAATTTTAAGTGCACCTCTTCTAAGTTATTTGAATTTTTTTAGAAGCATAAGATTAATAATGTCTCCAAGATCACAAAGTGCTTGTCCTTGAAATTCAATTCCTATGACATAGGGAATGTTGAAACTACTAGGGTTCTGGATAGGTTTTTGTAGCCTTTGAGGGAACAGAGCTGGAAGTCATTCAATTAGGTTAATCAAAATGGCAGAGAACACTTTACCTAACAAAAATCTAATATGTGTACTAGCTTGTGGTTGGTTAGCTTCATTTTCTACTCTAGTCCTGATTCCTACTAACTTGCACTACTCCGTATTCTGATCTTTTGGATTTACTTCGATGTTGTTAAGCAGTGCTCCTGAAGGTCTCTTGTTTATTAAGTTCTTCAGCTATCCTAATTGAGTTTCTAAATTCTTTTATGGCTACATCCTAGCTCTGTAATTGGTTCCCCATTTGAATGACTAACTCCACAATGGGTGATTTCCTTTGGCTTTGAGAATTAGCCTGGAATCTTGGAGGAAAGTGTTGTTTCTAGGATTGACTTTCTGGATTTTACCAACTACCAACATGGTTGTTCTGAATATTCCCCCATTGCTGGTTGTTATTATTCTAAGAAACATTTTGGGTGGTTCCTCCAGCCTATGTTGAGGTGTTAGAATATGGGTTATGACCATGATTTCTTATGGCATTCATAGATTCTATGTTAAGGAAGCTATAATCTATCATCGGTCCTTGAGTTAACATTTTGTTGGGTTGTAGTCCATACATCATATTCATCAATAGATTGTTTGATTTTTTAGAAATTGCAGCTACTTGGGTGACCGGGATAGCTAAAACATCAGATTCATTAACAATGTCTGCCTTTCAAGGTGTAACTCTTTCAGCAGGACATTAAAAATCATTGATGGCCATTTCTTCTATTAATTGGTAAGCTTCATCAAAAGGTTTATACATGGGTATCCTCCTGCAGTAGCGTCACTTACAAATCTTAGGAAACCTATCAGTTCATTATAAAAGGTTTGAATGGCTAGCTAATCAGGTAGGGCATGTGATGCGCCTAAAAAATGTTCAATTTTTCATATGCTTTCAATGCCTATATTTGGTGATTTTCAATGATATTGCACTTTAAAAGAAGGTATTTTGTATATTTTTGACTTCAGGTACAAGAAATGGACTTTTGGAGAAAAAGAAGCAAAAATGGTGCAATTTGGAGAGAAAAAAAGTAAGAAAGAAAATTCTAACATGACACATTTCAATGTCTTTCTATGCTTAATATCTTTTACACTTCTCACATATTTTTGAATAAAATTAAACTTTAAATAAAGATTTTTTCATGCTTATTTTGTAGGTATATCTGTTAAGAACGAAACACAACTGAAATGGAGCGAAAAAGAGCTAAAACGTAGCCAAACAGAGCAAAACAGTAGAGTTACTGCATTTTGGCGCCAACAGCGCTAAAATTTAGAGAAACAGTGTTGATGGCACCAGGGATGGTTATGGCCTAAATACAATGCATTTGGATGATTTTTGGAAGGTTTCTTGAGGCATCTCTTGGGAAATCCATCCCTATATATTAGAGTTCTTGAATGCCAGAAAAAGGGGGTAGAAAATGTGTGTGCGTCTGTGTGTGTATGTAGGAAAAATGTGGAGTAATGTTAAGTGTTCTTAGAATAGGAGTAGAAATGTAGATTTCTACCTTTTCTGGAGAGATTGGAGACGAGATTTTGAGAGATTTATAAGGAATTGTACTAGCATTGCATGGATTAGTGGGAGACTTTTGGGGAGAGATCTTCATCGTTCTTTCAAGGAAAAAAAGCTAAGTATTGTGTTCTTCATTATCTTATGATTTTGTAAACACTTATCTGGTGGATTTTCTTTGATATAATGAAGTTTTGCATTGTGTTTTCTTCGTGGTTTCTGATGTGTTTTCTTACTCTTTCTTCTTGTTTGGAAAAAGTGGCATGAAAAGATTATGTCATTGTTTTCATTTTACTTTTCTTTTGTAATGAGTAGGATTTATATTTAGGACATTGGGATGCATGTTAGAAGAGGTTTTATAAATGTTATGGTTTTTACTTGAACTTCATTTACATTACAATAAGGGCCCTTTTGTAGTGTTAAAATTTGTTATAATTGCACTAAGACCCGAGAGGGCGGTGTAATTCTCAATAAAGTGGAACCACATTTAATTTCATGGATGAGAATATAGTCTATGGGTTTAAGTTAAAATAAATAGGGAAATAAAATTTGATGCGTGTAGAATTAGATTTTTTAGGGTGACAGACTAAAATCTCCAATTTTGTCCAGTAGTTTGGAAACTAAAGCGAATGTTAGCCCTCAGGTGAAGGGAAGTGGGAGCTCTGGAGTGAGAGCCAGTATCCTCCCAACTTAAGCACGGATTTAGGGACCAAATTCTGGATTAGCCAAAGTTCTTTATTCACTCGATAGAGGGTAAAGAATAGGATTGCTACTATTTAGCACATAAAATATTTAATGTGTCTCATTCTTATACATTATCCAATTAACTACATAAGAATAGTGATTTTTAACATCTTAAAATTCTCCAAATCAATTCATCCAGAAAGGGTTATATTTAGAATTAATATTTTTATTTAGGAATAGTTTTTAGTTGTTTTAAACTTAAGACTTACATTTAGGAGTATTTGTCAGAAAAACCACTTAAATCGATCTTCCTAGCTGACTGATAGTGTTAGACTAGAATTAGCATAAGGGATTTCTTACCTCGCTTCTCTATGGGATCGATACCGAGATTTTTAAAGAAATCCATATATTACTTGAAGTGATACGCGCACTTGCGTAGAACCCATAGTGTGTAATTATTATCTATATTTCGATTTTGCTTGCTAGCCCTTAATTATAAATTGGATCAAGTTTTTGGCCATATTTTGGAAGCAAAATTACTGCGTAATTGCGAGTCGGGTCAAGTTTTTGGCGCCATCTCAGGGGAATTATCTTGACATAAAACACGCAGAAAAACAGCACATACTTTGATGAGCGCATCAACATGATATGTACACCACCTAAGTAATTCTTTGAAGCTCTTTCAGGCCTCGTAAATGGACTTTCCATTAATTTGAGTGAATGAGGTAATGGCATTCCTAAATTTTACAGTTTTGGATGGTGGAAATATTTGGCTAGAAATTTTTGTGCTAAGTCGTTCCATGTTGTGATTGATGTTGGGGCAATGGAGTTAAGACATGCCTTAACTTTATCCCTCATGAAAAACGGAAAAGGTCTCAATCTAACAGCATCATTGGGGACACTGTTGTATCGAAAGATATTACATAGTTCCAAAAAATCAGTTAAGAGAAAGTTGGGGTCTTTAGTGGAAAGTCCCCCAAACTGGTTGTTTTGAACCATCTGAATTATGGCTGGTCACAGTTCAAAGGTGTTGGCTTCTATAGATAGGTAGTTTATGCTCATGTGGAATTCTTCAACATATTTGTTTGCATACTCCCTAAGTAGTTTCAAGATAATGGATTTAGGGCCAGACATCTCAACATGTGTTTGAAGAATTAAGTGTGTTCTCATAAAACATCAAAATGTGTGATCAATCTTAAGGTCAAAAGAGGTGAGATCAGCTTCAGCTCCTCTAAACATACAAAAAACACACTAAAAATATGTAGCATACTATCACACAGACCCATATAAGTTGGTCAAAAAACTAGCATGCAAATGCAACACACAGTATGTGATGTAACATCAAATAAATAGAAAGTAAATTAATCAACAAAGTATTTTTTGGCTTTCTAGCTTTTTTTTAGCTTTCTAATTTTTCAGTACCTCCAAAGAAACTTAACATAAATACAGATGCAACAACAAAATAAACAAAACACGGTAAAAATTAGAAAATAATAGTGTCAAACTTAGATCCTAAGTTTGACAAATAAAATTTTTCTACAATAAGAAACAATTATTAACACACTTCTATAGGAACGGTGTCAAAATCTTGACACATCAAAACCTACTGAGATGTAAGTTTGTTGTACAATGCAACTGCACATGTTAAGTAGTAATACAGTTAAAGAGTATCACATGTCGATCCGATCGAAAAAGTGTAATATTTGTTTTCACAGGAAAATCCTTAGTTTACTAATTTAGTTAACCTAGCTTGGCAATTATCAAACAGAAGTCTATAAGTTCTAAGTTCAAGCAAAACATAATACTTGACATTGAAAGATAGCAGAAAGTAATGGGAAAAATTTGTGAGTTCCTTCAAGATAGATGAGGCTCGTGCATCTGTGATTCGGGGATCATGTCGATCATGATTTTTTCTAAAGTTTCTCATATTTGATTGTTGTCAATCTGGAACATAGCACTCTTTATGCCAATGACTAGGTCAAAAGAAGACTAGAATCCATGAAGCTGAGAAATCCTCAATCTACATGGCATTCTGCATGACTTCTCTAATCCTTCGAATGATTGTAGAATTCCACTTGAATATGTTTATCATCTTGAAATTTTGTGGTTAGAGGTCATAGTTTCATTAAACATTTTAACGTCCTAGTTGGTACTTGGGGTTAAGATCAGAGGTTAACTAGTACGGCCATGAAAGCTCAAATAAAATACCTAACGATAAAATATTACAAAAAAATCACGATACAATCACTACTCCCTACATCACAAAGCCACGAAGAATGGTTTAGCCACTCATTACAAAAAAAATCATAGCATAAAACACCATGAGAGAATTCATTTCAAACAATAAAAATATGTAAAACTTACAAGAATGGTTTCTCTCTACAAAGCCAGCACCTTTCCCTCTCATACAAACTCTCACAACTCACAAAGCAAAGAAAAAACTCTCTATCAGGTTTCCACCAAAGGAGGAAGACAACCTTCAAGAGAGCCCACAAAATCTCTCTCAAACACTCTTCATTCAACCTCCAAGCCATCTATAATGAGAACTCCTTCGTTGAAGCCCTAAGAATTGATTTTATAATAAGATTCACGGCTTGGGCCATCAAATTTTCTTTCTAAAATGATTTCCATTCATCGGTGTGGTCATGCCTATTTTCGGCGTGGTCACAACGTGCACTGCATGGGCAGAAGTGGTCACACTCTACTTTGGCATGGTCACGCCACTTTGATGTTCCAGATGGTGTGGTCACGCCAATTCTAACATGGTCACACCAACTATGTTTGATAGGGGGAGTGTTCATGATGCCTTTAAGCGTGTTCTTGCCTTTTTGAGGCACTTTTTTGCTTACTTTTCTCGTTCAAATTTATTCGCATTTAGCTCCTGCATCCAGGACAACATGAACAAAAATGCCTTTTCAAGTGAAAAGTAGAGATAAATACATACAAATAATTTGTAAATGCGAAAAATAGCATGTAAAATTACGTAAAATTGATACATGTCAATGATATCAGAAGGTGCAAGTGTTCGGGTTCCTCAAATTATAACAGGATTAAGTCAGTGACAGTTGCACAAGTATACAATGTGTGTAGCATTATCTAGATATTGTAATTGAATTTCTTCTTCAAGTACGTTGTAATAGCTAATCTTGTTATTTGCGTGTGTGTTTCATCTAGCAACGACACCGTAGTTATATGTCTTCTTCCCTTCACACCAGGAACTTATATGGAATTTTTAACCATTTACATCAAAATATAAGTTATGTATCAACGCTACAATTAGGCCCTTAGGCAAGATCTAGTAATCTTTAATCTGTGATTTTGTTACTTGTATTGTGGAGCTATAATAATCCTAGAGGTACAGTTAGTCTAACTTTGAACGTGATGATTATATTACACACATGTGATTTAAAAAGTTTTGTAAAGTATGTGTAATTTGAACCATGTCAGAAATTCTGCTTCATCTTGCTTATTAGAGACTCATCTTCCACGTTCAAGCTGTAAATAAATAATCTGCTCATATCATTATCATTTACATTTTTGAATTAATTAGTATATATATAACATTCTAAATAATAAATGAAAGTATTGAGTTTGGGCACCATGAATCATGTTGTATAAATGGTTGGACTTCATCACAATTCATTAGGACATACAATGTAGTTTCCAGAATCACTTTATCGCTTAAATATTGTGTGTCATGCCTCCCTGATGGCTCCTCTGATATTTGAAATATAGAAATTTCTTGTTATGAAGGTGTCATCTATAGTATGACATGTTTTATTTCCTTGCTTAAAATAATAGGAGTAGAAAGTATATATCTCCTGCAGCAAGTATACTTCGCATTTCGATCAGTTAGGATGAGCTTTATCTTAACCATTTTTAAAATTTTATTTAAAAATTTGCAGCAACGAGATATTATAGATTGAATATTGTGGTAGTTTAGTATGAAATTAAATGCAACTCGCAATTTGTACACATCAGGAAAGCATACCTCTCGAAAGGATACATCCATCAATATTGCATTGGACCCCTCCAGTATAGCATCACAACATAGATGTATAAATAGATGCTCCATAGAGTCAAAGAAATCGGGAGAAAATATCAGCTCGAGCTTGCATAATAATAAGGGAATATTCATATCAAGATTTCTCAATGAGTTAAGATTCAGAGTCCATGCACACAGATTTCTGAAGAATATACTTACCTTGAACAAGGAATCAAGCACCGGCTTTGGCAGCACATGAAATGGAATAGTTAGTAAGCATTGGAAAAATTTATGACAATCGTGACTCTTCATGCCAAACACGTTCACAGTTCTCAAGTTAAAATAACAGCTCAAATTTAAGACGCAGCCACTAGGAAACTTCAAAGAATTCACCCCTCAAATATTGGTCTCTGTTAATCTAGAATAAGACAGTATGTAGCTCTAGGCTTTATTAATTTACCTACATTAAACTCTTGATGTTCTAAGGCCCTCCTCTTGCAACACTCTTTCAGGTCCATTCTAGCTTTCATATTATCTTTTTTCTGCCCTTGTATACATCACAGTATTGAAGATGTTATAAAAAAAAGTCTTCTCAATATGAATAACATCAAGATTATAGCTAATCAAATGACTCTTTAAGTATGAAAGATCCTAAAATATACTCTGCTTAGTCCAGTTGTGTGTGACAGTGAAATCAAGAAGATGATTTGAGGCTGAATCTGGTCTCTCGATGATCTTTGGTACTTCACTGATCATCTGCAATATTTCAACTCCAATTTTTATGGGAGTGGACTTGATCATTCAATCTTGTTTTTAAATAATGCATCTCTATTTCTTCAAAATGGGTGATTATAGCCCAGAAATCTTCGATGGAAATCGAACCAACTATTTTTCCTTCCATGTTTCAAAGTAAATGCCTTCGATATATATGTGCAGTAAGTAAGTACAAGCCAATTTCTTACTTATGCTCCAACCAGCTAGCATCTCAGGGGCCAGAAATCACTAATTTTCCACATAAGATCCGCTCTCAGCTAAAAATTCTATTTCATAGCAATATCACAAGTAAGCACACCTGTCTCCCATAAAATTTGAAGCTCTTCAATCAAAGGATGTATGTAAGCGTCAATTTTCCCCTTTGGGCTATGTGAACCTGGTATGATTAATGTCAGAAATAAGAACGTTGCAATCATGCACAAATTGAGGGACAAATTGTATAACATAATGATTACATGTCAGCATGAATACGGGGTTGCGATGCAAATGTATGAGGTGAAGCCATCTGAACATAAGTTAAATCTAACATTGCCGCAAAGTCTGGATAAGCATGTTCAAAATGTATCCAGGTCTCATCATGTGATAGACGACTCAATGAATTAGCATCAATGGATCCAGTATCGTGCCAAGTCATGTGTCGATCTATACACATAAAAGCAAAAAGCCTCTAAAGTCGGGGCATGAGCGAAAAATAAAAGAGACACTTGTTTGAAATAATTTTCTATTTTTTACTATTTATCCTCTTTTGTTTGAATCTATCAGTACTACAAAATTAACTAATTGTCTCGATTGCATCGGACATGCAATAAATCATGCATTATTAACATAGCAATCAATCTTCTGAGATTGTAACCCTAACTTTGAAACTAATTTTTTTGTTCTATACATGTCTTCAGGCACAAAATTTCATATAGGGTTCATCTCTCTTGATAATGTTGCTACTTTATTGAATGCTTCTTTGGGCATTTTAAAATTAATTTGATGCTCAACATTCTCAGTGACACTGATAACTCTGTATGTGTAGTGCAACCATCTCGTAAAGGTTGTTGTTCAACATTCAGTAAGTCATAGAACTATAGTGATTCACGTTTGGTATTTCACTTTATATGGAACGTTTGATACACCTAAAATATATAGTATTTTTATGCACATTTTTATACCTATTTTTGATGATATTGCAATTTAATGGAAGATATTTTGTGTTTTTCTTGCAGGTATGATAAAAATGAGTAATTATGATGAAAGGAGCAAAATTAGATCAAATTTGGAGCAAAAAAATAAAAAAAGAAAATTTGGGCACTGACGGCTTAGCGCCGCTGGGCCAGCGCTTAGTCTCCACAGTTAAAAATAGAATTCAATTTAAATTTGGCGCCATTTTCAAAGGGGGTGGGATGCAACTCTTGTTGGTAACTTTCATAACTTTCTTTGGGAGGCAAGTTTGAATGAAGGGGTGCATTCTTTGGTGGATACATCGAATCTGGACACATTTTGAAGAGACACCAAGGCACCTTTTGGTTTAATATTTAAAGAGAGTCTTAGGAAAGATTAAGGGCTCTTACTTTGCATTTTGAAGAGATTTTTTATTAGGAGTAGAGAGTAGAAAAAGAGGGCTCTTCCTTTGCATTTTAAAGAGACTTTTTATTAGGAGTAGGAGTAGAGAGTAGAAAAGAGAAAAGGGCAGGCTTGAAGCCTTCTTCTTTCCACTTTTTTCTTTCCTTTAGTTTAGTCTTTATTGAAGTCTGAAGTCTGTATTCTGAGTCATCGGAGTCAAAGTGTCAGAGGAACTTCTTGAGTCTTATGGAGACGATTTTCAGATAAGTGTTTACTTTTGTTCTTACATTTAGTTTTTAATTAAAACTTGTTTTAGTTTACTATTTTTCATATCATTTTTAATTTCAAATCAATGTATTTTTTGTATTTTCTCAATGCATTTTGAGTAGTTTACTTTATCTTTTTATTTCTTAAATGAAGAAGTAATTCATGAAGAATTGTTGTGGAAAGTATATGTGTTTAAAGTTGGAAGAAGTTGTGAAAATTAATTCTATAAACTTTATTTACTTCTTTATTTGGCCTGTTAAGATGTAAAATTTGTGGTGAGATTATGTAAGATCCAATGCGGTATTGTCTCATAAAAGTTAGAAAGAATCACATGCAATTATATGGGTGAAAATTGTAGTTCATATAATTGAATGTAATATATTAGAAGATGTTTTAAAGGGGAGTAAAATTAGAGGATTTTTAGTGTGATAGGCTAAAAGCCCCTGATTTGGTTTGAAGTTTTTAATTTTGTTATGAGAAGTTAGCCCCCAGGTGGAGGGAAATGAGGAAACTCTAGAGTGAGAGCTGGTATCTTCCCTGCCTAACTATGTTCAAAATGATAAAATTTCAAATTAATCAATTTTCTTTATAGAACCAAGTAAGGGTAAAGAATATATTTGCTTCTATTTTTCACAAAAAATTTAAATACTTCCACAACAATACTTTCATAATTATTACTACTCTATAAAGGAAAGAAAAAGATATTCTAGTTAATAGTGTTTTTCATACCGTGTTTACAGTTATTATCATTTTAATTTCTTGTTTGACTTTTATAAGAAAATTTAAAGAGTGGTATCAACTATCAAACTTTTCAAAATCAAAACATACTTTCAAAAGCCAATTAAAAAATTAAAAAGATAATTTTCTTATTTCTTTAAAGATTTTCACTTTCCCTATGGGTTCGATTTCTCGGGGCTTAATCAGAAAGTCCTATATTATTTGATAAACGATACGTATATTGTGTAGTATCCCATATTATAAAATCATAATTTTTATATCTAAATCATCAGCACATATGTCCGACAGGATCAAGATTTTAGAGCCGTTATATTTATCAGGGATCAAGTTTTTGGCCTCTGTTGCCGGGGATAGAAATCAAAATTACATTTTAAATAAAATTAAGAAATTTTAAATTTTTACTTTTCTTTGTTTTTGTTAGTGTGTTGTGTTTTGTTTTGTTTTATAATTGTATGCGTAGTTCATGTTCTGATGGACTTGTGCCTTACGATTCTGAATTAGAAAGAACTATCAGAAAAATAAAAAAAAACTAAAAATGCATAAAAAGATAAAAATATTCAACAAATGACAAATTATCAAGATCAAAATGTTGGCATCCATCAAGAATTAAGACCTTTAAGAGATTATGTTAACCCTACAGTGGATGAACTTCGTGGTAGTATTCAAAACCCTGCTGTAGTTGCTAATTCTTTTGAGCTTAAATCTGCTATTATCCAGATGGTGTCTAATAATCAGTTTGGTGGAGCAACAACTAAAGATCCTAATTTGCAACTTGCTAATTTTCTAGAGTTGCGTGCTACTTTTAAATATGATGGTGTTTCGGATGATTTTATTAGACTTAGACTTTTTCCTTTCTCACTAAGAGATAAAGCTAAAATATGGTTACATTCGTTAGCACCTGGATCAATTAGAACTTGGGGTGAACTGTCACAAAAATTCCTTGTTAAATAATTTCCATCGTCTAAGACTGCTAAGTTGAGAAATGATATTACATCTTTTTATCAATTTGAAGGGGAATCAATATATGAAGCATGGGAAAAATTTAAAGATCTCCTCAGGAAATGTCCACATCATTTGATACCATATTAGTTAATAATTCAAACTTTTTATAATGGATTAGTTGGATCTCTTAGATCGATCATCGATGTTGTTGCTGGTGGATCATTAATGTTTAAACTATTTTTTATGCTTATGCTTTAATTGAAAAAATGGCTACTAATAATTTTCAATGGCCTTATGAAAGGTTAAATCCTAAAAAGGTAGCCAGTATTTTTGAAATTCATGCTTTTATAATGTTATCAAATCAAGTTGCTGCTGTTTCAAGGAAGATAAACCAATTTGGGATGAATTTTTCTCAGCCACATTCCATGATTGAAGAAAATTCATTAGGCCAAATGGTTGATTCTTATTCCTTACCAGAAACTGTGAATGCTATAATTAAGCCTAACAATCCATATTCCAATTATTATAACCCAGGTTGAAAGAATCATCCAAATTTTAACTGGAATACCAATAATCAGGGTGGTGTTAATTAATAATGGGGGAAACACCAAGTAAACCCATTGGGTAACTGGAACAACTAAGGAAATAATAATAATAATAGATTAACTTATCCTTCAGGTTATAACAATGCTTTACAATTAAAGGAGAAGAAGTTTTCTATTGAAGAAGTAGTGTCAAATATGGGAACTCAATTACAAATTCAAGGAGCAACCATCAGAAATATTAAAAATCAATTGGGACAAATTACAAATGCCTTAAGTAATAGATCCCAAGAAATGCTTCCAAGTAATACTGAAGTAAATCCAAGAGAAAAGAATAAAGAACAAGTAAAAGCAATTCAACTGAGAAGTGAAAGAGAATTGGAAAATAGAGTTCAAAAAGAAACTGAAGTAGAGAAAGAAGAGATTTAAGAACCAAAAGATGACACTCCGAAATGTTTGGAAAGACCTGTTTTTCCACCTAAGGTTGATTTAGAAAAACCACCACATCCATTTCCTCAGAGATTTCGTCAATAAAAGTTGGATAAGCAATTTTCAAAATTCTTGGAGATATTTAAGAAGCTTACTATTAATATTCCATTTGTTGAAGCCTTAGAACAAATGCCAAGCTATGAGAAATTTATGAAGGATATTCTTAACAAGAAAGGGAAGTTTGAAGATAACGAGATTGTTGCACTTAGTGAGGAGTGCAGTGCAATAATTCAGAAAAAGCTTCCTGAAAAGCTTAAAGATCCTGATAGTTTCACAATTCCATATGCAATCAGAGACAGATTCTATGGAAAAGCTTTATGTGATTTGGGTGCAACCATTAACCTTATGCCTCTATCAATATTCGAAAGACTGGGACTAGGAGAAATAACCCCAACTAATGTAGCTCTACAATTAGCAGATCGTTCGATCACCTATCCTAAAGGAGTTATAGAAGATGTTTTGGTTAAAGTGGATCAATTTATTTTTCCTGTTGATTTTATTATGTTAGATATGGAGGAAGATAAAGAGATACTTATAATTTTGAGAAGACCTTTCCTAGCTACAGGCCGAGCCATGATGGATGTGCAAAATGGGGTGTTAACGATGAGGGTTAATGATCAGACTGTTACATTTAATATTTTGAAATCAATGAAATATCCTGCTAGAGGTAAAGAAGATGAATGTTATAGGATGGATGTTATCAAATATTTAAGTGAATGTCATTTCAAGTCAACTTATGAAGAGAAATTTGAAAGAGAAGAATTAGAACTTAAGTAAGAAGACGAGTTACTTGATTTTGAAGATTTTCAAGAGGAAGATTCAAATTATGTTCGTGAAAGTTTTAAATTATTGGACTTGACTGAAAAAGATGAATCTTATGGTCCATCAATTGAAAAACCTCCTGAACTTGAGTTAAAAATGCTTCCTGATAATTTGAAGTATATTTTTTCTAGGTGAATCCTCAACCTTGTCAGTTATAATTTCTTCTTAATTAACTGAAAAAGAAGAAGAGAGTTTGCTTGAAATTTTGAATAAGCACAAGAAAGCCTTTGGATGGACGATTGCTGATATTAAAGGAATCAGTTGAATGCCCAGAATTCTTATGGAAGATAATTACAAACCGCGGGCTGATTCCCAAAGGAGATTAAATCCTATCATGAAAGACGTTGTTAAGAAAGAAATTTTAAAATGGTTGGATGCTAGAATTATCTACCCTATCTCAGATAGTGCATGGGTTAGTCCTATTCACTGTGTTCCTAAGAAAGGAGGAGTGACTGTGACTGTTAATGAAAAGAATGAAATAATACCAATAAGACATGTTACATGGTTGTGAATATGCATTGATTATAGAAATTTATATCTTGCCACAAGGAAAGATCACTTTCCACTCCCATTTCTGGATCAAATGTTGGATAGACTGGCTGGGCATAAATACTTTTGTTTTCTGGATGGATATACTGGTTACCACCAAATTCAAATTGCTCCTGAGGATCAAGAGAAAACTATGTTTACCAGTCCTTATGGTACGTTTGCTTTTAGAAGAATGTCTTGGTTTATGTAATGCCTCTGCTACATTTCAGAGATGTATGATGGCTATTTTTTGTGATTTAATTGAAAAAGGGATTGAAGTTTTTATGGATGATTTTTCAGTGATTGGAATTTCATTTGAATCATGTTTAGAACATTTATCTAAGGTTCTAAAATGCTGTGAAGAAACTAATTTGGTCCTTAACTAGGAAAAATGTCAATTTATGATAGCAGGAGGAATTGTATTGGGACATCGGATTTCAGAAAAAGGTTTGGAAGTAGATCCTGAAAAAATTCAAGTTATATCTAATTTACCTTGCCCAACCAATATAAGGGTAATTAGAAGTTTTTTAGGACATGCTGGATTCTACAGACGTTACATCAAAGACTTTTCAAAAATTACAAAACCTTTATGTCGTTTACTGGAAAAGGATGCAATTTTTAATTTTAATAATGATTGCCTCAAGGCCTTTGAAACATTAAAAGAAAAATTAATCACTGCACCTGTAATAATTTCACCAAATTGGGAAAAACCTTTTGAATCAATGTGTGATACTAGTGATTATGCTATTAGTGTTCTTTTGGGTCAGAAATATGATAAGATTTTCAAAGTAATTTATTATGCTAGTAAAACTCTTAATGAAGCTCAAATTAATTATACCACTACTGAGAAAGAATTTTTAGCTATAGTATTTGCCTTTAATAAATTTCGATCATATTTAATTGGAACTAAATGTGTTGTGCATACTGATCATTCTGCTATCAAATACATTAGGAAGAAAAAAGATGCAAAACCGAGACTGATAAGATGGATTCTTCTTTTGGAAGAATTTGACTTTGAGATAGTAGATAGAAAGGGTTCTGAAAATCAAATTGCTGATCATTTGTCCAGGCTTGAAATTAAAAAATCTCTCTGTGATGTTGAGGAAATTAATAAACATTTTCCTGATGAAAAATTGTTCACTCTTAATGAGTGGTGTATTCCATGGTATGCAAACATAGTAAATTTTATTGTCAGTAATATTATACCATATGGTTTGACATATCAGGAAAAGAAGAAATTTTTGTCTGATGCTAAGACTTATTTTTGGGATAACCCATTTTTATATAAACAAGGAAAGGATCTTATAATTCGAAGATGTGTACCTTTGGAAGAGATTTATGAAATTATTTAGAAATGTCATGATTCTGATTATGGGGGACATTTTAGAAGTGATAAAACTACATATAAAATCCTACAATCTAGATTTTATTGGCCTACAATTTTTAAGGATGTGAATGCTTATATTAAAAATTGTGATAGATGTCAGCGTGTAGGCAATATTTCTAGGAGAAATGAGATGCCCCTCAATTATATATTGGGAGTTAAAATATTTGATATTTAGGGATTAGATTTTATGGGACCATTTACACCATCCTTCGGAAATGTTTATATTTTAATGGCAGTAAACTATGTTTCCAAATGGATTGAAGCTATTGCTTTACCTCGATGTGATGCTCAAAGTGTTGCAAAGTTTTTAAGAAAGAATATATTTTGTAAATTTGGAATACCAAGACTAATCATAACTGATGGGGGAAGTCATTTTAGAAATGCGATTATTGGAAAGTTAATAAAGAAATATCATATTAATTATCGCATTGCTACTGCTTATCATCCGCAGACAAGTGGTTTGATTGAATTATCCAATCGTGAAATAAAACAAATATTAGAAAATATTGTTAATCCAAATAGAAAGGATTAGTCAATCAAACTAGATTATGCTTTGTGGTCCTATAGGACTGCCTACAGAACCCCTATAGGAATGTCCCCATATAGGCTGATTTTTGGAAAAGCTTGTCATTTACCTGTTGAAGTTGATCATAGAGCATTTTGGGCTATTAAAGAGTTTAATTATAATTTGAAAGATGCTGCCGAGAATAGACTATTGCAATTAAATGAGCTTGAAGAGATAAGGAATGAATCTTATGAAAGTATTAAGATTAATAAGGAAAGATGAAGTTATGGCATGATTGGAATATTATTACTAAAATCTTGTGCCAGGATAGAAATTTTTGCTCTATAATGCCAGATTGAGAATTTTTTTGGAAAACTTAAGTCCAGGTGGATGGGTCCTATTATTGTGATGAAAATTTATTCCTATGAAGTTGTGGATATTCAAGATCCTAAGACTGGAAAAATATTCAAAGTTAATGGAAATAGACTTAAACCATATTTTTCAGTCGAGCAATCTAAGTCTGATGAGAATCTGATGTTGGGTCACTCAGAATGAGTTCTGGTTTTGTCAGGCTGAAGTCGTTAAACCAAGCGCTTTGTGGGAGGCAACCCATATTTATCTGTGTGCTTTGCTTTAAGTTTGTTTTGTGTGCTTTGTTTGCTTTGTTTGGTTTGTTTTTTTATGTTTTTAGTGGTAGTAATTTGGATTTTTTAAACTAAATAGAGTTTATTTGACCTTATTTGATGACTTAGAGTAGTAATAATGAAAATTTGGACATTTTGCAGACCTGTGCTAAATTGAGCACTGGCAGCTAAGCGCCACCTAGTTGGCGCTTAGGCGCCGGAGTTACAAAAAATGTAAAAAAAAAGAGATTCTAGAAGCCTAGATCGTGGGGGAGAGGTTTTGGAAGTTATTTTAGAGTTTTAAAACGTCTTGGGGTAGTTTTGGCACTTCCCAAGTCTATAGAAAGAACCTGATTTAAGAGAAACACTTGCCCCAAGTCCTGATTTCATTTCTAAGTCTTACGAAGAGTATTTTGAGTACATCATGTCTTCCTGGGAGAATGAGATTAAAAAGAAGCAAGATTCTGACAAGGGTAAGTTCATTAGTGACTGTGCAAAAGAGTTATTCAATGGATTTCTCACTGTTAGTATTAAAGGAATTCCAGAAATGATCGCAAAAATTGAAGGTTGAGTGAATTCAATGGAAGCAAAGATCAATGAAACTAACTTACATTTGGAGCACATGGGATGGAAACTCAAGATGCAATTCAGTCATCAAGATATGTGGAAGAAGCGGATAAGGCCATGTTGTTTAAGAACAAATGGATTGAAGAAGAAGATGTAAGAATGAACAACTATCGCCCGTTCTATCAGATTTATATTCCAGAAGGGTCAAATGAGAATAATAGTGGTCCTGGATATAACCCGCCTAATGGAGAGTGGAATTAATTGTTCTTTGTTCTTATATGTTTTATGTTCTTATGTGTTTTGTGCTCTTAGTGTTCTTATGTGTTTTGTTTGGTGTGTTTAGTATTTATGTTTGAGTTTTAATTATACATTATGATGTGATAGTTACATCCTAGAGAGGTAAACTTATCAGTTTGAGATTAAGTCTCTTGCATCTAGAGAATTTCATCCTATATATGTGGATAGAAATTCTAGGATTGTATTGAGTGTTATGTTTGTTTTAATGAATATAAGTTTGTGTTTGTGTGAAATTTGTTTAGAATCGATGAATATTAAACATTTGAATTGGAATATTGGAAGATTTATGGGGAAGAGATAATTATTTTGAAGAGATTAAGGGTGATTAACGAAGTGGTTTAAAGCATATACCTTAATTGTGAAAATTTGGGTATTGGCGGTTAAGCGCTAGAGTACCTGCGCGTAAGCGCCAGATTTCGTGGCTAAGAGTCGAAGGGTTCTCGCTTAGGAGCTAGTTCGCGAAAATTGGTTCCCAGCAGTTAAAAACCCATGAATCGCCATTTTAACTCCCCTGTTCATCTTCAACCCATCGTTTTCACGTGAGAGAGAGTTTAGGGCATCCTTGATTTGGACCATTTAAGTGTCGTTGTCAACAAAAATTGTAGATTTGGATTCCTTGAGGTAAGAGCACTACTCCTAAGTAAATTTTTTTATTTTCACCATGTATTTTGAGTACATTTTGGAAAATCTTAAAATCACTATTCATGGTGAAAATTTGAGGAAAAACTTAAGAAATTGCTTGGATTTAGTGGAAACATCTTTTAGAAGATAATTTAGCAAGTTTAGTGTGATTTTAGAATTTATGGTAAATTTTTCGTGAATTTTTAGAGATGGCTCCAAAGTCAAAGCGCGCTAGAGGAAAGACAAAGTTTGATTCCGATAAATTTGTTAGTGCGAGGGCTGAGGAACGATACGTCGATGCGTTGCAATCACGTAAATTGATTCCTGAAAGAGTGTTCAGTAAGCCAGGAGAAGTAATTGAAGATATAATTTCTAAGAGGAACTGGGAGAACTACGATTGCTTCTCCACTCTTGCTATTGTTTCTGTTGTTAGAGAATTCTATGCGAATTTGCCTGCATCAGAAGAGAATTTGGTGATGATTAGGGGGCAAGATGTGAACTTTTCTTCTGGGGTAATTAACACTTTCTATCAACTATCTCCTTCTATGTTTTGTTTTTATTCTAATTTTCATCCTACGGAGGGAGAGTTAGATGAGATAATGGGATTTTTTACTGATGGAAGAGGATTATGGAAAATAACAAATGATAGAAGAGTGAATTTTCCTGCTTCCAAATTAAATTCCACTTCTAAGGCATGACATTATTTTATCACTTCTAAACTGTTGCCTTTAAGTCATACTAGTGAAGTGACGAGAGAAAGAGTTGTTTTGAACCATTGCATTCAGCAAGGGAAGCCTATAGATATTGGAGCGATCATTTATGATTATATTGTGAATTGTGCCAGATCTACCACTACTGCAGGTATGGGATTTCCTTCACTGATTTATTCAATATGTGAACGGTCTGAAGTGAAATTTGAAACCTGGGAAGAGGTACTTCAGCCTTTGAGACCTATCACCACTGTAAATGTTGGAGCTTACACTGTACATTTAGAATTTGGCTGGAGAGGAGGATTTGGTAGGGCTTCTACTGCTTCTGCTTCTGCTTCTGCTGCATCTACTTCTCGTGCTACTACTTCACTGCTACATCATCTACTGATTCACAAACTGGTTTATTAAAAAAAATTTTGAAGAAAGTGATTCTTACTGGAGAGCATATTAAAGATATGGATGGTAAGATGGATAATGTGGAGAGATATATTGTAAAACATGATGAGTATGAGGAGAATTATCAGCATTATTTGGATAGACTGATTAGAGGTAACAGAGTGTTGAGATGCCCCCTCATCCATTCTACATACCTTATGTTCCATCCAGGGATTGGAACGAGCAGGATGATGATGAGGATGAGGATGAAGAGTAGATGTATGTTGTTTGTTTTAGTTGTTGTGTTTGTTTTGTTGTGTTATTGTGTACTTTGTCTAGTATTTTGTTTGATGATTGTGTTGTGATGTGAACTCTGATAGTGTACAGATTATAGTTGTATTATTTATCTGTTATGCATATTCAGATGTATTGTTATTGGATTGATGTTTTATATGTTGCTTCGAGTGTAGTGTGTGTGGTAGTAAATGTTTTGATGTGTACGTTGTACTAGAGCTTTTTTTAGGGTGTAATTTAATTCTAAAACTGTAGGAGATTAGAGAACACTATAGAAACTACTATTTAGGAAACTGCATTTTACAAAAATCTATCACTAGCATTTGCTATCTAATATCAGTGTGATTTCAGTTGGTGTGTATTTGCTTTGAAAATCTCCACAACTATAGAAGTCCTTTGAAATTTTTACTTTTCTTGTTATAAAAAGAAAATGTTATGAAAAACTGAATTTGATTTCATTTTACTCCTGTTGTTTAAATTGTTATACTTGTATATTTAGGATATTTAAATTCCTGCAAGCATGTTATGTTAGTCTTTAATTCTCACCCATGTATCATTTCTTATGCTTAAATATTTTATCCTAACTAAAAATTAAAGTTTGGGGGGAGTTTTTTTAAAAACAATTTTTTTAAAAAAAAACCTAAAATTTTATTTGTTCTTAAGAATACTTAAAATAAATCTTATTTCTTGATTGAGAACAATTATGTATATGAAGTTATATTAGGGGAACAAAAATTTTGAATATAGAAATGAATAAAAGAATTTAGTTGAAAATTTATAGTAATTATGAAAAACTTAAAGTTAAAATTTTCTTAGTGAAGAGATGTTAAATATAGATATCTATCTTTAGTAAGAAATTTTATATTTTTGGATAAATAGAAGATTTAACTTTTATTCTTCAAAGCTTAAATTTCTTTTATTGAAGAATAATTTTCAAATACTATTATTATGATTTTTAAGTGAAAGATATATATTTGACCTTTATTTTAAATGGAATGATGAAATTCAAAATCATTAAAAGCTTATCGAGATACAGTAATCCTTGCCTTGGAAAAAGAAAAAACAGAAAAAAAATGTGAAAAATAGTATGTAAAAAGGGAGGAGAAACTTGAGGATTTAAGGGCCTAATCAAAAATTGGTTCCATACCTAAAGTTTAACATATAAGTTCAAAGAAAATCTAAAGCTTAAGGTTATAGTATAGTAAGTAAAATTATTTTCAAATAAAGATTTTTAAGTGAGAAAAATAAGATGTTTGAATCCTATATTTTGAAGAATCTACAAATATTTCTGAATTAGATAGAAACTTATATTTGTCATTTTTCTTTCCTTAAAAACTTTCTAAATTTTAAGTTGGTCTTAATTACTGAAATTTTTTCTAAATTGGACTATTCAATTTCTAGAACAAAATTTTGTTATCTTCCTAAGAAACATGTTACATAATTTTCATGTTAAAATTTTTCTATGAGATTAACTGTCACTTGAGGACAAGTAACATTTTAAGTTTGGGGGATTTTGATACACCTAAAATATATAATATTTTTATGCACATTTTTATAACTATTTTCGATGATATTGTACTTTAATGGATGGTATTTTTTTCTTGCAGGTATGATGAAAATGAGTGATTATGATAAAAGGAGCAAAATTAGATCAAATTTGGAGCAAAAAAATGAAAAAAGAACATTTGGTCACTGGCGGCTAAGCGCCGCTGGGCCGGCACTTAGCCGCCACAGCTAAAAATCGAATTCAATTTAAATTTGGCGCCATTTTCAATGAGGATGGGATGCAACTCTTGGTGGTAACTTCCATAACTTCCTTTGGGCGACAAGTTTGAATGAAGGGGTGCATTCTTTGTTGGATACATCAAATCTGGACACATTTTGAAGAGACGCCAAGGCACCTTTTGGTTTAACATTTAAAGAGTGTCTTAGGAAGATTAAGGGCTCTTCCTTTGCATTTTAAAGAGAGTTTTTATTAGGAGTAGAGAGTTGAAAAAGAGGGCTCTTTCTTTGCATTTTGAAGAGAGTTTTTATTAGGAGTAGGAGTAGAGAGTAGAAAAGAGAAAAGGGTAGGATTGAAGCCTTCTTCTTTCCACTTCTTTTCTTTCCTTTAGTTTAGTCTTTATTGAAGTCTGAAGTCTGTATTCTGAGTCATCGGATTTGGGAGACTTGCTCTGAGGAGTAGTTTAGCGAAGAGTCAAAGTTTTAGAGGAACTTCTTGAGTCTTGTAGAGAGAATTTTAAGATAAATGTTTACTTTTGTTCTTACATTTAGTTTTAAATTAATACTAGTTTTAGTTTATTATTTTTCATATTGTTTTTAATTTCAAATCAATGTGTTTTTTTGTATTTCTCAATGCATTCTGAGTAGTTTACTTTATCTTTCTCTTTTCTAAATGAAGAAGTAAGTAATTCATGAAGAATTGTTGTGAAAAGTATATGTGTTTAAAGTTGGAAGAAGTTGTGAAAATTGATTCTATAAACTTTATTTACTTCTTAATTTAGCCTGTTAAGATGTAAAATTTGTGGTGAGATTATGTAAGATCCAATGCGGTATTGTCTCATAAAAGTTAGAAAGAATCACATGCAATTATATGGGTGAAAATTGTAGTTCATATAATTGAATGTAATATATTAGAAGATGTTTTAAAGGGGAGTAAAATTAGAGGATTTTTAGTGTGATAGGCTGAAAGCCCCTAATTTGGTTTGAAGTTTTGAATTTTGTTATGAGAAGTTAGCCCCCAGGTGGAGGGAAATGAGGGAACTCTAGAGTGAGAGCTGGTATCTTCCCTGTCTAACCATATTCAAAATGATAAAATTTCAAATTAACCAATGTTCTGTATAGAACCAAGTAAGGATAAAGAATATATTTGCTTCTATTTTTCACAACAAATTTAAATACTTCCACAACAATACTTTCATAATTATTACTACTTTATAAAGGAAAGAAAAAGATATTCTAGTTAATAGTGTTTTTCATACCGTGTTTACAGTTATTATCATTTTAATTTATTGTTTGACTTTTATAAGAAAATTTAAAGAGTGGTATCAACTATCAAACTCTTCAAAATCAAAACATACTTTCAAAAGCCAATTAAAAAAGTAAAAAGATAATTTTCTTATTTCTTTAAAGATTTTCACTTTCCTTGTGGGATCGATATCTCGGGGCTTAATCAGAAAATCTTGTATTACTTGATAAACGATACGTATACTTGCGTAGTATCTCATATTATAAAATCATAATTTTCATATCTAAATCATCAGCACATATATCCGGCGGGATCAAGTTTTTAGCACCGTTATATTTATCGGGTATCAACGCTCTCAACAAAATGAGCTCTATGGGCATCATAAACCATTTCTTTGTATGTATCAAGATCATATTCCTCTGTTCGAGGGCCATAATTTGATGAGACACCTCCTTGATTGAGCTGAATTTCTGGCTCTTCTTCACTATGTTGTCCAGTACTAATAATTTGGTTTGAATCCTTTGTGATAAAGATCTGACTTAACTTCTTGGGGCCGCTAATAGGTTGGTTTTTGTTCTTCGCATAAGAACACCGAAAGTTATCCTCTGAATGATAAATGTACATTTATGATGCCACCTGCACGAAGTTCTCAACACTATTCATGAACTCTTCAGTGAGTCTTATTTTTCTTGGTTATAATCTGCTATAAATCCAAGCTCTCGAATTACAAATATCAATCTGCAACATAGATGTAGTTTTAAAGATCAATGCAAATATTATAGAAAATAAAAATTAGTCAATATTGGTCAATATTTGAAGTCGACATTAATTGTTCAAGCAGATTTC
Source organism: Papilionanthe hookeriana x Papilionanthe teres (assembly GCA_022702705.1). Lineage (NCBI taxonomy): Eukaryota > Viridiplantae > Streptophyta > Magnoliopsida > Asparagales > Orchidaceae > Papilionanthe > Papilionanthe hookeriana x Papilionanthe teres. The sequence goes on from CM040434.1 coordinate 15,549,356, forward strand.
AGGATCTTCCAAGGCTCATCAATTGGTTGACATTTGATTAAACAATTTCTAAGACATCTCTATCTAATCACAACCCTATCACATATATATCCATTTATCATTTTGTATTTAAGTGTCAAAGCACTAATACATCCACCTAAGCATTCTCATCTCAACAAGAATTAACTTTTTTTTATGATTTCCTTTTTAAGGCCAACAATCTACATTATAGAGCATTGCAAGTCTAAGCACCATTATATAAAATCTTCTTTGTAGTATAAGCGGTACTTTTCTATCACAAAATAGAATTGATGCATTACTCCACTTCAACCAACCAACTTGAATTCTACTAATAAAATCCCAATCTATATCATTGTCACTTTGAACAGTAACCCGATGCATTCCTCTACTTCAACCAGCGAACATGAATTCCACAAATTATTACATCCCCATCTATATCACCATCACTTTGAACAATAGACCCAATGCATTCCTCTACTTCAACCGATCAATGTAAATTCTGCAAATAACTTCCCCATCGACATCACTTTGAACAATAGACCTAATGCATTCCTCCACTTCAACCAGTCAATGTGAATTCTACAAATAACATCCTCCTCTATATCACTATCACTTTGAACAATAGACTGATGCATTACTCCACTGCTTCAACCAACTAACTTGAATTCTACTAAGAACATTCTCTTCTATATCAACATCACTCTGAACCATATACCTGTTTCATTACTCCACTACTTCAACTAGCCAACTTGAATTCAACGAATAACATTCCCATCTAGATTCTTATACATAGAACTCAAAAACTTATTTATATATCGTTGGTAACACCTAAACTTCAATGCATAAGGAGATTTGCACACATACCATTGTAATTTTTTATATATACATACCTAACACCTAAACTTCAAATCATACATGCAAAAACAAAATTTTAAAAGGAACAAATGAGACAAATAACATTACCTTCCTTGATCGAACACAAAATCGGGAGAGAGCGGCGACGCTCTCGACTAGGGCGAGGGCGACACAGAAAATTGAGGGTGACGGCGAAGTAACATGCGAGGGTTTCGGGGTTGCGAGAAGAAGAAAATGAAATGGAGGGAGCGGGACAGGTATTTTAGGCCTCTTGCATCAGATATTTCGTCTACTTTGTTTCGGCATTGTTTGATACCTTGAAGTAAATCTTTGTGTCGATTACGCAAATCCGACTCATAGCAACAACACCATTGTAAATTTTGTTGTCATAGAATAGTCTTTTACATCGAATAATCAGAAGCAACTACGATGCAAAGTACGCCGCAGATAACATCAATTATTTCCCGTAACGTAATAGTCACAAATATATTTGGCACAAACATTCGACGCTATTTTGAACTACTCCCTTAGTGATTATAACTATAGAAGATAATTTTATGTATACATAAAAAAATTAAAAGTTAGGATTTTTTGTTTAAAGTTATATATATAAGAACTTTAATCTTATAATATTGATTAGATTTGCAATACAATTTAAATCTTATTTTAATAGCAGTTATCACTTAAATTTAGTTTTCAAGATCAATTATTTCTCTTTGCTATATCACATGTTCTTAAATCTTAGATTCTCTTATAATCATGGGTATTCGGAAATTTAGTTTTATTTTTTTTTAAGGAAATGAAAAATTAAAAAAAAAATTTTAAATATAGAGAAAAGTCAATGTTTTAATTAAGATTATTTTTATCGTTGTAATTAACTATAGGTGTTTGTCCTTACAAAGAATCCATACTCGAAAGTAAAATAATTCTTATCTTACCAAAATTATAAAATAATATTAAATTTCAAAATATTTTTTATTAATTAAATTAATTATAAAATAAAATTTTTTATTGTTTGAGATAATATATTATTCTCGATATTCCACACAGACAAAAATTTTACTTTAATATTTTAAAATCCATTAGATTTTAGAAACAACACAAACCCCTTCTCTTCTCATTTCACGAAGCCATTATAATTCTTTTATTAGAAAACTTTCAAAAATACAAGAGAGGAAAAAGGGTAAGGGTCAGAAAATGGAAAAATTATTGCGTCCGGACAGCGTACGTAAAGTTGCGTCCGGACTCCTATTACAGGACGACACGTGTTCCTGTCGATCACATCCTTCAAAACACAAAAATAAAACCCGCGGGTTGTATTAGAATATTCTGGATACTACCATAATACAACCGACAAATTTAATCACGCGGCCCGACCCGACCCAATTTTTTTGACAGAAATGAAGCCGCGGTTGTATTCGAATATTCCGCGGTTGTATTGGAATATTCCTGGTTGTATTATGGTTTTATTGTGGTAGTATTTCGGTAATACAATACGAAATTATGGAATATTTGAATACAACCGCGGTTGTATTCGAATATTCGACGGTTAGTATTGGAATATTCTCGGTTGTATTATGGTAGTATCCGGAATATTCAATACTGACCATGGGTTGTATTTTTGTGTTTTGAAGGATGAGGCCGACACGAACATGTGTCGTCGTATAATTGGAGTCCGGACACAACTTTGCATACGTTGTCAGGACGCAATAATTTTTTCAGAAAATGGGGAAAATTTTCTGTCTGGACTCCGGAAGTAGCTCTACGTGCAGACATCAATAATATGCCGCACATGTGCTACATCGCAGAGGTTATTTTGTGGTTATTGAAGTGGAACTGCGGAGGTTATTTCGTGGTTACTGAAATACAACTCATATATTTCACTTCATAACCTCAAAGTAACCTCGAAATAACTCCGTGGTTCCACTTCCATAACCCCGAAATAATACCACGGAGGTTATTTCGGGGTTATTTCGGAGTTTGTGAAGAGAAACTCATATTCTACTTCAACAACTCCGAAATAACATCGTGAAGGTTATTTCGAGGTTATTTCATAGTTTTTTCGGGATTATTACGGAATCCGCATTTCCACTTTAATATTTTCTTTTGGGTCTTATATAGCACACGACTGTATATTACTGAGAGTCGTATGTAGAGTTAAAATTTGAAATTCAAATTTCTTTCAAATTTTGAAAATTTTTAAATTTTGAATTACATGAATTTAGAAGTTCAAAATTTGAAATTCAAATTTCAAAGTTTTAATATAACAACAAATATAAAATTTTAGTTGCATAATCTTATACAACCATCACCATATTAGTTTCGGCTTTTTGAATAATATTTTTATTTTTCAAAACGATATATGTTTCATAATGACGTATCTGATTTTACTCCACTGCAACTGCAAACAACTCACCCCATGGTCTCATTTAAAGTCCATTTTATGTGAAGAATGAAAATTTATTCATAATTTTTAGGAATGATATTTTAAAATTGTTAAACTAAAATTCATAGACATTCTGTCACATAGACTATGTTCATTGACGTCTATTCTTTATAAATTTAAGTGATTAAATACATCAAATTAAGTGACCTTTGACTCTTTAGAATCAACTTACCGAGATATTATAAGTAATCTTCTAATTTTAGTTTACAGTTAATCAACTGTAAGTATTTCAAATCAAATGATCCTGATGAAAATAAAGGTTTGCGTAAGCCCCCAATTTAATCTGATGATATGCAAGTCATAAACTATCTCCAGTATGCATCATACTTTAAAACTCCAACTAGCACTATTATTACCGTAAACATTGAAAATTTATTCAACTGTTCATAAAATGCTTTAAGAAGAAATCAATTTATTTACAGTAAAAGCACACAATGCTTATGTACTTACATACCTCACACCTAAACTTTCATATCACACTCAAATCTTTAATATCATCAAAAACAGCACTATAATCACTTTAAATGTAAAATAGACATTTTCATGCATAAGTTTAAAACACAAAGTGTCATTTATTTATAAATATAAAATTGAAGGTGTAATACATGTGAATGGATGAGTTGTTTGCTACTCGCATAAAATTCTCATTAGGAGTATGCATACAGCTCTGCGTGCGTACTCCAATAACCCCACAATACCCTCATAATAACCTATGAAAAACACCCAAATGTAACACGTGAAGATTATTGAGGAGTTATTGGGGTTTATAGGTTATCGGAATTAGTACCCTGATAAGCTGTCTAGGTTATTGACGGGTTCTTACATATGTAAATATTTCTCACAAAACTGACACAGCGAAATCACAATTATTCATTTATTGAGTAGAGTAAGTTTTTTTTTTTTTCATCTTGTTTTCATGACTACGAAATCTAGCTATTATTGCATTCTAGTTATTATGCTCAAGAACTCGCTAAGCCAAGATATATCTCAAAAATATGGTTGGCATTTATATTGCGATAACTTATCAATGTGAATTTAAGCAAATCTGGATACTATAATAGCGTTAATTTCAAAATGGAAATGTAAATATAGCATTAAAAAACCTCGTCTCTGCTTTAGACTACAAGATTTTAACTTAGATGGTGAAAGAAAAAGGCAGAATCAATTCTAAATGTGATTAGCATCTTCCATTTCTTCAGCATCCTCAAAGCGCTGATCATTAATTTGGAGCTACAAGAGAGTATGGATTATACAATCAGCCATGGATATATAAGCTTTAGTTATGGCAGCTTAAAAATAAGATAAAAAAATATCAACAAAATGAGACTGGATAACGAATGCAATTGAGGCATAAAAGGTGAATATAGAAATTAAAGATCAAATTTGGATACAAAAATCTTCACATTCTTAATGGACGGGTAAAAATTGCTAAAAATAGGGAATGAACCAAATGGATTTAAGTTCCCATTGCCAAATAGCATTCCCAGACTAAAAATTGAGATTCCGACAAGATTCTTGCAAGTAAAATCCACCTCAAGAAATAAGGAACTCTGAATGCAAAACATCTTCACGAAATAGAAGTTGTATTAAACATTGTCAAAAGCGACGACAATTAAAATTATAGAGACTAGATTCTCGAACACAAAACTTAAAGTAGGTCAAACCCATAGGCCAAAATTGCCCAAGTGGGGGAGGGAGCTCAAATATCCCCTCAGAAAAACCCCAAGCATAAAAAAATAAAATAAAACAAAAAAGAGAAGATTTCCAAACAGCATTGAGTGGATAAATACATCCTCATTCTGTTTGAAAAAAAAAAACGTTTACAAATTACAATATAGTGCACATAGTTTGACAATAGCTACCTAGAGGGTCCTATGGATTGGATGCCAAGATATAGTTGAACTTGAAGACATTTTAGGTTTGATTGTGACTCAACCATCTCGGTCTATCAATTTTCTTCAAATATTACACGAGAGCTAACCAAGTCGGGAGTTCTAGTAGTTTTATTGTTATAATAATGACGAATGTATAGAATGATAAAAAAATCGAAAAAAAAAGTTCATTTAATTGATGCATTTCACCAACTAAAATAACAAGTATACAATAAACATTCAATCAAATTCATATTAAAAAATTAAGGAAAAATGATATGCACCGAGTTTTTTAATCTTAGTTTTAGTTTTCAATTCAGCATAGAAGCATATTATATGGTCTTTCAACGCAAGTTTGTGAGATTTATTATCCTTTTATCTATGTATAAACTACATAAGAATGGTGAATTTCAGCACAGTTCATAATTGAAATTAATGTCAACTTAAATATTTTTGCTCATATATTTCATCGATGAAAATCATCAAATATCATATTGAAGCACGTGTCTCGAACTACTCTTGCAAGATGTACACCTCACATTTTGTGAGGTGGATTCCCATATTAAATGGTTTGACACCTTAATCCGCAGCCAGGACATAGCCTGCACCCTCTTACAATGACATCCCAGTCAGCCACCCCAATGCCGCCAACTGCTACTTACGCGGCCACAGCAGCAGCCACCCCTACTGCTGCTGCCACCGCAGCCTCCTGTCGCTGCCTCCTGCACAAGATTATCTCACGCACTTATAAGCCAGCTATCCCTAGAGCTGCTGCTGTCGATGCTACCTGCTGCTTCCACTACCACCACACCAACTGCCTGTTGCGCTTCTATGCCATGAGTTGCTTCTAACACCACTATCGACTTCTATTATTTTTGTTGTTATCGTCATCAACGCCGCCTCACCAAATATTATTCTTCCTAGTTCCACAAAATTTTAAAGTTTCTACAACTCCAAACCCTATGTTTAAATATCTTCGCAATATTTGCATGGGTTCAATTTTTTTTTGAATTTTGAAACAATATCATCATTCTAGGGTTTTATAAGAAATTATTTGAGGCCAATGATAAATCAACAATGGCCATCAAAAGGAATTGATATTGAGATGGTGTTCTAGTAAACGCTGGAGACAACTATAAGACATGGTTATTGGAAATGGAATTATTACAAGAAGACAGTTAAAGGTGTTATAAAAATGAAGAAACACTTTCTCTGACTTATATAAAAATATTGCATCATGTACCGCAGTGCCAGAAACAGATAGAAAATTTGATCATATATGAATTACCCGACAATGTCAAAGTACTTTGCATAATGATAAATTGATGATAGAGTTGATGTCAGATCTTACCATGTGAGTGCAATGTCAAGAACTCTATCAACTTCGCAACTAATATCTAGTAAAGTTACAAAAAACCTCCTAGATCACCATATGATAAATATGGAGGATGGCATAGATCATATCCGTTCAATATATGCTCATGGCCAAGGCTTGAAACCCCTGCCCATGCATGATTTGAGCACATAGGTGTTGAAGGAAAAACCGTGTAATACAAAGAAATGCATAAAAAATATTAAAATGACTTTGATTCTGACTAAAGTGACAATCATTTAATATGGGTTACTGGACATAATGAAAAAAAATAAATAAATAAATGTTAAATATTCTGGTAAATGATTTTCATGTTACAAATTCTATGAAATCTGTAGAAGCATTTGATCAAATTAAAGATATAAAGAATAATTTTTGAGTACTTGATGAAGTGTTAAAAAGAGATTTAAAAACATTTAATAGTACAGATTTGTGAGCGATAATATTAATGCATATAGCACAAGCGGGAAATAAATTGATGGCAATGAGAAATCACCAATATTAGAAACCTTATTTTGCACGCTATATCGACTTGATTTAAGAAAAGTTTGATGCTTGCCCGAGCAAATATAAAAAAAACATATTGACAAAAAATATTAGTAAATTATTCACAATCTTTTTAGGTATTCCTTTTTATTATAAAATTTTCTAAAGAACACATGCCCTATTGTTACAAGATTTGTTACAGCCTATTTGACTGAAAGCCAGACAATAGTATTCACTTTCATTTAATAACTTAAAGCTGCGTTTGGGAGGGCGGTCACGCTGCGGCGCAGTCATTTGCCGAGGAAACACCCCGTTTTCCACTGTTTGGTTTGCAGCGGCGGGGCACAGCTTCGCGGAAGCTGATAGAAAGCGGGCTGCGGGATTAACCCTGCAAGCCCCACTTTCGCCTCGAACTTTTTACCATATGCCCGCGTGTGAAATACCTCTACACTATCTGCTTCCCCACTACTTCTCTCGCGAATCTACTACACTTTCTTCTTCCCTAACCTCGATCGATCGATCTCAGGTATTATGAATCATCCTCTGGAATTGTATACGCGGATCTGAAGGTCGTGCATTTTTTTGCGGCTCTAATGGCTTCTCCTCCTCTTCTCTTACTCGTTTCTGCCATTTTTATTCTTTCATCCTTTCTGTGGTGGATGTGGAGCTTGACGTAGGGTTGGGAAGATTTTATCGTGCCATTGACGTATCTAAACTGATACTTTCGGTTGCTTGTTAAGATTGTTCCAATTCTTGGTTTGTGATCTCTAGGATGATTCCTGTTGAATTTTTTATGCTGACACACTAGTATTTTTCTGTAAAATGTTTTGAAGAGTTCTGGTTACATTGGTATTGTGATGCTCTTGTGTTATCTGTTGGATCTGGATTCCTCTTCTTCTATTCGTGCATATATATATATATATATATATATATATATATATATATATATATATATATATATATATATATATATATATACTTACACATGCGTATATAATATTTAAATTATTTCATATGAATTATTAATACATAATATTATTAAAAAATTTACATATATTAAATATTCAGATAAAAATACTTAACAATTTTTAAACAGTTTTATCAAACAGGGGGAGTTTGGTCACTACTCCAAAAAACACTTGCATATTGTTTTCGCACATATTGCACGAAATAGCAGGTCGAACTACCGCAATGTTAACTTTACAGAGCAATGTAATTGCGAGATGAGAAAGTTCGAAGCGAGCCAAACAGACCCTTAGTTATACATGGAAAAATAAAACTCGAAGAAAAAGTTAACCAAAAAAAATTAAATCAAATTTTTTGATCTAGCGCACATATCCAATAACAACTGAAAAACCCATTAGCTCATATTTCGAGGATGGTAGATATAGAGAAAAAGTCTGATATATGCTTTATTTCTAACGCAATGGATGAGGCTAATTAGTTAATAGCATATAACCAAAGAAAAGATGTCAAGATTTAGGATATCATTGATGAGAAATGGGAGCTTTAGCTCCACGTCATTTGTATATTATTAGATATTTCATTAACCATCCATTTTAACATACTAAGAATAAATCTACCAATCCAGAGGTCAAGTTTAGGATATATACTATTATATGGATAGATTGATTGCTGACAAAACTTAAGAGTAAAAAACTGATATGCAGTTTATTCTATTTAGAAAAAAGTAATGTTTTTTTATACTACGGGAAGCTAAAGATACAACTTCAAAATATTTTCCAAGTAATTGTCAATATTGAATGTGTCCATTAAAATAAAAAATAAATCTCCAAATTCTAAATTTTTAAGTTCTAAGTATAATGTTTTCTTTCAAAGATTGAATGAGGCATTCAATTGGGTGATGGAATTCCAAACTTACAATATTTTGACGTTAAAATATTAGAACTTATATACTTATCATTTGGATGTGAGTGCAACTAGAGCATAAATAATCAAGTTCACACAAAAAATAAAAAATCATTTAACCTTAAATATGAATTCATTGGTGTACATCAAGTATAATAAGAGATTAAAAAACTTTGAACAAAAAGAGTGTTAGACAGACAATGGTAATCTCCTACTATGTGAAGATATAAATGATGAGTGATTTCTAATTAACAATGGGCTCACATAATCTGAGTTATAATGAAAAAATTTAAACGCACATCAAGCATACGACAACAAGGGATAAAAAGAAAATGTATTTATATGAATAAACAAGAAGCAAAGCGCAGAACTCCACAATTACATGATTTTGTGGCTTGTGGAACTCCCACGGTCATGGGAATGCCGAGTCGCGCAAACTTTTCTTCTATTTTTTTTACTTTTCTTATTTTGTTTATTCTTCCTTTATTCTCTCTCTCTCTCTCTCTCTCTCTCTCTTTATTTTCTTTTTTTTAATGCCATCTTTGCTCCTTAATATGGTAGTATTTTCTATTAAGAGACTACTTATGTGTCTTTTATTGTTTTTTGGAGGTATTATCCAATTTGTGCTTTAGAAGCGTAATATCATATTCCTTTAGCAAGTTGTGTGTCAATATTTTGCTCCTAAATAGGTGGCGGAACCTCATTGTCGCCCGTACTTTGTCGTTTCGCCCTTCTACCATTGGTTTAAGTTTGAATGGCAGCCAAACTCCACCAATCTGCTGTCGGACAGCAGGTTTCACCCCTGACTCCCTTCCAAAGTTTGCCAACTGCCCCTATTCTCCTTCTTGTAACATTCCACAACTACCTCTCCACAAAACCCACTTCAAAAACACCTTCTAAGAGTTGTAACATTCCACAACTACCTCTCCACAAAACCCACTTCAAAAACACCTTCTAAGAACCCTAGAATGGTGTCATTACATCAGAGCCCGAAAATCGCTTAAATTTTAGGAATTTGTCATTCCTACTCCTTTCTAAGTATCAACTTACATAACATAAATCTTTCAACAATTCAATATTGTGACCATTCCTATCACAATTCCTAGCCCTAACCATAAATTTTCAAAAATCAACTTTCATACCTCTACCAAAAATTCACCCCGATATTTACCACTAAAAACCTAACCACCGATCAACATTTGATCTATAAAACGCTAATCAATGAAAAAGAACACAATTTCGCCTAAGAGTAACACCCAAAGATGTCCAGGAACTTGCTATGGAAAATATCTAGCAAGAAATCTTTCAACTATAACAAATATTTGCCAACTTTGACAGAAGACAGCCCAATGAAGTCACTCATAACTATAATGGAGACTCATCAGATCGAGAGAAGAAAGTAAATCCTACCATGAAGAAGTCTCCGGTGATGAAAAACTAATGCCCTGATAATCTAGCATGGAATATCTGAGTAGTAGGCAAAATTTGGAGTGAAAGTTAACTCGCTAGATTTTGGGTCTCATGGATCCAGAGGAGTTCATCAAGTGTCTCCAGATAGTGAAACAAGTATTTGAGCATAAAGACATTTCAGCTAATAAAAGAGTCAAACTAGCCGCTATTCAATTAAGAAAGAATGCTTCCTTAAGGAGGGAGAACTTGAAACGTATTCAAAAGCGTGAAGGGAAAAATAAAATCATTATTTATTCCAATAAAATGAGAGATACAATGCAAGTACCTATCATCATATTACATACAAGATGTTTTTTTGTAAATCCACTGCTTATAGCAAAAAAAATTTCTTAGTAGAAGAGTACACAACTGAGTTCAAACAACTTATGTTGAAATGTGAGTTAATGGAGCATAAGCTCAATATCTAAATGTAGAGTTGTGAATCTAGCTCAACAATTGAAGAACGCTCGCAAATCAAATCAAATTTTAAATCGAATCGAAATCTGCTCGAAATGAATAAGTCGAGCTATGAGCCAAATTCAAAATCAAATTTATTTTGAACACATTATGATCATATATATTGAATTAAATGCAATGAGCGCATGAATAATACTTCTATATTGAATGATTGTATATGCATGACTGACTATGATGGAGTCGCTCATTTATGGCTAGGGAACGCTAAGATACTCGTGCATGTAAATGAAAATGATACTGATATTGAAGTATATTACGTAGTGCAATTTTTAGACGCTGCTCTTTTGATGATTGTACAGATATAGAATGATACAAATTTGTTATTGATATAGTATAATTCATTGAAAAGCAATAGATGTATATATTGATTTACTAAAAACTTAACTGACAAGTATATTGTTTTCTTTTCCTTTATATTAAAAGATCTTTAAGAGTGAGTATTCATCTAGTTTTGTTTAATTTCATTTGTTATTTTAAACTAACTTTTTAGATTAATTTAACTAATTAAAAGATAAACAATAAAAAAAATATTTATAGAAGACGTGAATAACCTATAATGAAGTACATTTTATTATATTGTCATAATTTAATATTCTTTGGTGATTATTTCATTTTTAAAACGTTATTTATAGAGGACTAATATAAAAAACTTAGTTCCCACCGTTTGTTGTCTGTACCTTTTTTGGTTAATTACAAACGTTGGGCCAGGTGGTGACAAATGACATCAGAGCCAATATTTATGATTAATTAATGTAATCTTGATGAAAGAGATTAGGGTAATTATGAGAATTTAATAATAATCAAATTAAAAATTTAACTCAAATAAATAATTATATGCATTGAGGCATAGAGATAAACTCAAAATTATATAAGAGAGTTCGATAAAAAATGATGAAATGTCTACAATAAATGTGAATATGAATGTACAGGCCCAGATGATGGCAGTGATAACTCAGCTGATTCAGGAGTCCAGATTGCAGCATATCAGAAGTGATACACCCACTGTGGATAGGTACTTAAAGATATTTCAAAATTTACGTCCACCATTGTTTAAGAAAACTGAAGATTCGATTGAAGCAGAGAATTGACTGATATGAATTGAAAAAATATTAAATAGTATGGCCTAATAAGATGAAAGAAGAGAATTATTAGCTACTTTGGTGTTGGATGGAGGGCTGAAAGGTGGTTGTGTAGGTAACTTCAGCACGAGCTAGAGGGCTACCCAACACAAAGGTCAGTTGAAAGGAATTCATGAAGCTGTTCAGAGAATAGTTTGTACCCCTATCAGCTCGAAGACATCCAAGACCAGTTCATCAAGTTTGTGCAGAGAGAGAAGACAGTCATGCAATACGAAGCAGAATTCATTGCATTGTGAAGTTATGCGACACAATTGATCGCTACAGAAGAAGAAAAATGCTATAGATTCCTTTCGTGGCTAAATGATTTGATCAGGCAACTATTGGTGCCTTTGGGGATCGATAAATACTCAATATTAATGGAACGAGCTAGAAGAGTGGAAATTGATTATCAACTTACTGAGTAATATAAGAAGGCGCACAAGAGAATAAGTATTGATGAAAGAGAACTTGAAGATCAATCAGAAAGATCTAATGAAAAAATGTCCAAGTACAATTTGAGTGGACTTAACAGAGATATAACTCAGAGTATTGTAGTCACATTTGTCAAATGCGGCTTAATAGGCTCTAACACATGTTATTGATATAATCAGTCTAGTCATATAGCAAGATATTGTCCATCCCTTAGTCAGAAGTGCACTAAAGATAAGAAATCATGTGGAGCTCCTTCACAAAAGAATGCAGATGGGCAGAAAATGATCATATATATTTTCAGCTTCTACTCAAGGTCAACCAAGCCACTATTGGACCTGAGTTTATGTCCTCACTCATAGGGAGCTTGAAGAACCTACTGTTGCAACTGGTGATGAGATCCGATGAGTTTGGCATTTTCTTAACATACTTTTTTGCTTCAGTAACTATTTGTTGTTATCTGAATTATTGTTGAATCGCCTTGTATCAAGTATAATTACATAAATCATTCCAAGTTTTCATCATGAAATCTATGGAAAATTAATGTTGACCTGTTTAGTGAGATGTGATTTGTGGTCCATTTTTAAATTTCAATGACTAATTTTTTTTAAGTGGGGAAGATTTTGACGTCTCGTTTCGAATACCTGAGCAAACTCGAAGAAGTGGAAGCGAGGAGTCGAGCAGAGGAGAAGAAACAAGGGGGTCGATATCCATAGAGTTCAGTTCGCCTTATAAATCGATGCGAGACGAGAGGAGAGGCGAGAGCTCTCGTGCGTGCGATTAGAGAGCAGAGGAATCAGCTTCGGCGTCAAGCCGTGATCGAAGGAATCAAAGAGAAAGACATTGCGGCTTATAGAGGAGCTCTCGTGACATTGTTAAACTTCAAGTGGTTCGGTGCAAAGGGAGAAGCAGTAAGGAGCGAAGCCGAGCATCACACGAGAAGGCAGAATCGTGTGCAGAAATAAACTTTTCTGCATGTGGATTAGAAATCTATCGAGGTAAGCTTTAATAAAATAAATTTAATTTATTTAATAATAAAATTATATATTGTAAAGTTAGAAATTTAGTTTGCATGAGAGGCGAAGTGTGCGAGCTAGAGGAAGATTGACTCGAGAAAACTTCAGAACAACAACAAGCCTTTATCCCACTAAGTGGGGTCGGCTATATGAACCCTCTTTCTCCATTGTGTCCTATTTAGTGTCATATTTTCATTTAATTCAAATAAATTAAGATTATTTTTTATACAATATGTTCAAGTCTTTTTAGGTCTACATCTGCCTTTTTTAATATAAGTAGAATCTAAAACATTTATTCTCCTAACCGCATCGTCAGATGGTTGACATTTAATGTGACCAAACCATCTAAGACGACTCTCTCTAATCTTGTCCACCACTGAAGCTACAACAACTCTATCACGAAATATTCATTTTGCATTTTATCCCTAAATGTCAAGCCACTCATCTACCTATACATTCTCATCTCATCAACACCTAACTTTGTTTTATGCTTCTCTTTTAAAGGTCAACATTCTACGCAATAGAGCATTGCAGGTCTCACAACCATCTTATCAAATTTTCCTTTCAGTCTAAGCGGTACTTTTCTATCACAATAAGCCTAATGCATTCTCCACATCCCCATCTATGTCAACATCATTTGAACAATAAACCCAAGATATCTAAAACGTTCACACCTTTTAATGATTTGATCACCCATATTTACAACTCCGCCACTAGAGTTACTACTACTAAAATTGCATTCCATGTATTCAGTTTTAATTCTACTCAAACCAAAGCTTTTAGACTCTAATCTAGACCTCCATAATTCAAGTTTTGCCTAAACACTTTCTCTAGTCTTATCCATACTTCAAGTTTTGACCCGGAAAAACTCTGGTAAAAAAAATTTGAGTTTATATTATGATTTAATTAATGAATTTTAATAGCAATAATAAATTTAATTAGGTTTTCATAAAGTAAAACGATCGAAAAATTAATACTTAAATAATATAAAGTTAATAGTTAATTAAAATAATATGAATAAATTTAATGTAAGTAATACGAATACCATGTTTATTGTAGGCATCAATTATAGAAGACTAGTGATCAATGAAAATTCAAGAAAACATATTAATAGGTAGCGAGTTAAGTACTTGTACTTTCAATCTATAATCATATTTTGATTTTTCTCAACTATTTTGCATTAGTAGGTAATGTAAATTGTATCCTCTTTATTTTGATTTATAAATTCTTTTCCTTATTGGTCACAGTGTTATGAATGTTTGTATATAGCGTACTATGATAGTCATCATTTTATGATACTAACGGAAAAACGCTAAGATACTATTGCATGTAAATGAAATATAATAGTGACATTAAAGTACGTTAAGTGATTCAATTTTTAAACGGTGCTCCTGTGACGATTGTATAGTCATAAAATGATATAGATATGCTATTGATATAATAAGATTCATTGAATAATATCAAATAGTTATATTAATTTATCAAAAGCTTAACTAACAGGCATATTGCTTTCTTTTCTTTTGCATTATTGTAGTTTATGCGAGAGTATTCACTGACTTTGCTTAGTTCATTGTTATTTTAAACTACTTTTCAGATTAATTTAATTGATTAAAAGATAAATGATAAAAGAAAAAACATTTATAGAAGGCGCGAACAACCTGTAATAAAATAAATTTAATTATAGTGCCTTATTATAATTTTCTCTAGTTGCTCTTTCATTTATAAAATGTTATTTATAGAGAATAAATATAAAAAACTTAGATCCCACAGTTCGACAGTATGTACCCATCTTGATTAATTTGAAGCCTTGGGACGAATTGTGAGAATATCAGCTCTGCTCGATGAAGACAATAAATATTAGGCGACGACAATGAGCTGTTAGGAGCTTACTCATCTCAGTCATCATCAAAGCCGCCCAAATGAACAACAAAAACCTACTTGTAATAAAAAAAGACCAACAAGATGAAAACAACAGGTTGTTATTGCGACACAGGTTGTTATTGCGACACATGCAATTTAGACCTGAATCACATTAAATGTCACCAAAATTGATCAAATGATGTTCGATTGCAGAATAGGCATGTCCAAAGGGTTGAAATTGCATATGGAGTCTTTTATGATCGAAAGGAGCTATAATGACGAAAATAACAAACTTCTAGTGTGACACATGTAAATCAAATTCAAATCACCTCAATGGTCATCGAAGTTGCTCAAACAACGTTTGATCGTCAAGCAGAACATGCAAGTGCAACTTGAAATTCAAAATTATCTAGAAATGAAATATTATCTAATATCTGCATACGAACTGATGACAATTATTTCAAGACAACTAGCAAACCAAATTGTCACAAAAAAATGAGATTGACAAGGGTTGAGAGAATTGATTTCAGCACAATTTTTAACTATATTTAATATATATATATATATATATATATATATATATATATATATATATCACGATTATAATTTAATCATATTAAATCTCATCCTACCAACCTTCCTCCTACCAACCATCTGCCCGTATCCTAGCGAAAATCATGAAATTCTCATCCATCCCACTGACTTGTCCTATCTCATTTGTCCATATCTCAATTTAAAAAAAAAACTGAAATTCAAATCATTATAATTCTCTCCGGGCACAGGTCATACAAGCTTCTTCTAAACCGTTCCTCTCTCTCCACTGCCTTCTCCACATCTTGCTCTATCCTCTTAGCAAAACCTGCCCTCTTCCTCTCTTCCTCTCTTCCTCTCTTCCGCCTCTCACCTCTTCGGGCTAGCACGAAACCATAGCAGATTTCCTCAGGCGACATCCCTCTTCTTCGTTCGCTGTAGCTGAGCAAGAACACGCCATCTCCTGCTTATTGCCCTAACTTCTCGGTCATTCCACCTTGCGGGATTGAGCCCTTCACCAGCTCGACCAGCAGCTCTACTGCTTACCCTCAAATTTTCTTCCTCTCTTTCCAAAGACCAAACTCCCCCTCTACCATTCAGTCTCTCCCTCTTACACTTTGGAAAGCAACGTCACCTCAATAGCATCGATGACTTTACTCTCCATCTTTTAGCTACACCCAAAACCCAAGCCAAGCTCACACATCTCATTCGCATGCTACAACGCTTGAGCATGCTCAGTTATGCTCTAACCCGATTTATCGCCTCTTTTACACAAACTATATCATCCAGTTGCTTGCAACTCCACCAATGCATGTCCCTACCCATACAAATCCTCCACCAATGCCACAGTTGGTGAGTGCAACTCTGTATTACGTTGGAGTGTCATTGTGTCTGGCCTGCTCGTTGGGCCAATGAAGAAGAATAGGGGTAGGTCGAGGACGAACACACCAGATGGGAGCGTTTTACAGCTGAACCCTACGCCAATCTCGGCATTTATGCCATCGAGGGATTATTTGGCGCTAGTAGTGATATCCATGAAAATAGGTAGAGGGTGACCAAGAAGTCTCGTAACGAAGTAACAGCCAAGAGTCAAGTAGGAATCTCTAGAGGAGATGGCGGCATGCTTTGCTAGCGCAAATTTCACACCTCGTGTTGCAACTGGTGAGCTAGGATGCCTGAAGTTGCAGACCATGCTAAATTTGTGAATGCATATGGAGATGTATTAAGGGGCTATTACTAGCACTCTTGTTATCACAGGCAAGAAGAAGCTATATGGACGGTTCAACATTTATAGCTGCTGTTGCCATCACATGCCCATGCATTTTTCTCACTTGTGGTCTCTTCACTTTTTGCACTGATGACAGAGAAGCTTACTGAAGTAGGATGCAAAGTCATACAGATTAGTCCCCAGTGTCGTTGAAGTTTCAGCAATACCTGAAGTTCAAGCATTCAATATCAAGACATTATCATAAAATGGGTTCCTGACTCACCATTGAGCTCAGGGAATGGCTTTACTCACCACCTGTTTGGGTCAACCATAATTAAAGAATCTATAATTGAAAATAGAATGCATCATGGCTTCTCACTGGCAGCCAATATATCGCCTACAGCCAACTCTAACCTGACAACAAATATATTTTACTTGCTAGACCCATTGCCATCACGAATAAGATATTTCAAGCACTACGCACGCTTTTTTCAGCGTGAAGGGTTAAAGATCCATTAGCATCCTGTCACCCCGACAAGAAAACAGTGCTGATTATTTTTCTTATACATGTACCCCAAGCCTAATGCACGTTTTTTTAAGTGTGGTCGGTTATAGACCCATTCATGTCATGTCAACCCAACAAGAGCGCTGTGTTATTCTTTTATGCATACATTAGAAGCCCCATGCACACTTTGTTAAGCATGGTGAGTTTTAAAGACCCTTTGACCACAGTGCTGCAAGAAGCTGACTATGAACATTATTATTCAAGCATGGTAGGAAGGTCATAGCTTCTGAATGCAACTCCCCAACTAAGGATGATTCTAGAAAGCTACTAAAATGCTAAATGATTTTCGACTGATGTAGAACAAAATCAAAATGTGGTGGAATAATAATGTACAAGAAAAGATAAAATATAAGAAATTATGTTATAAAAATTGGTTTAAATATAAAAGCTTAGAAAATTGAGAAAAATATCAAACGACACGCAGGGAGTCTAAAAGAACAATATGTGATGCTGAAAATTCTACTTTTAGTGATTTTTATAATATGTTAGATACTATGAGGGTGAAAAATATATGTATAAACCAACCAAACAAAGAGAGAAGAAAAGTAAAGATCTAACTCAAGTAAAGTGTATTAAATTTGAAAATCAAAAAGTGTTTTTTTTTAGAAAATGATATTCAACATAGGTGGGTGAGTTATTTTGATAATCTTTTTAATAAATTTTCTGAAAATGCGATCGATCTTAGTGATCTTAATATCGTTAATAATAATAAAGCATTTCATTTTTACCGTCGCATTATTAAAAAAGAAGTTGAGGAGGCTTTAAACAAAACCAAGGGTGGAATGTCTGTAAGACCTGATGATATCCCAATTGAAGTGTGGAAATATTTAAAAGATTTGGGAGTTTCTTGGCTTACTAAACTCTTTAATATTATTTTAAAAACTAAAAAGATGCCTGAGGAGTGGAGGAAAAGTATTTTGGTCCCATTTTTAGGAATAAAGGAGATGCACAAGAGTGTGTCAATTATAGAGGAATTAAGTTGATGCGTCATACTTTAAAATTATGGGAGAGGGTAATGAAACATAGGTTAAGACATATTACTAAGATTTCTCATAATCAATTTGGATTTATGTCGAGCAGGTCTACTATGGAAGCCATACATTTATTGAGGTTTGATGGAGAAGTTCAGAGATAATAAGAAGGATCAACATTTAATTTTTATTGATTTAGAAAAAGCTTACGATAAGGTTCCAAGAGATATCCTTTGGAGAGTTCTTGAGAAGAAATGTGTTAATATAACTTATATTCAAGTCATTAAAGATATGTATACTAGAGTTGTTACTTGTGTTCGAACTGAAGGAGGATTGACCAAATACTTTCCTATTTCTATTGGATTACATCAGGGATCGGCTTTAAGCCCGTATCTTTTTGCTTTAGTTATGGATGATCTTACTGGACATTTACAGGAGGATGTACCTTAGTGTATGATTTTTGCTAATGATATCCTTCTCGTGGATAAGATGAGAGAAAAAACCCAGAAAAAAACTTGAATTATGGAGGTCTACATTGGAGTTTAAAGGTCTTTGTTGTAATTTTAGTAGTAGCTCTAGCGACAGAAGTGTAACTTTGGGTGATCATATTATTAAAAAGTGTGAACGATTTAGATATCTCGGGTCTATTGTTCAAAGATGACATAGATGGGGATGTTAATAGAAGAATTCAAGTTGGTTGGTTGAAGTGGGGGAATGCTTCGACCCTTTTTTGTGATAGAAAAGTATTGGTTAGACTGGAAAGAAAAAATTCTATAGGATGTTGAGACCTGCAATTCTGTATGGCGTTGAATGTTTCGCTTTAAAGAGAAGCATAGTACTAAGTTAAGTGTTGTCGAGATGGGAATGATTAGGTGGATAAGTGGATTTACAATTAGAGACAAAATGTGAAATGAATATATCCGTGATAAGGTTGGTGTAGCTCCAGTGACGGACAAAATTAGAGAGTCATCTTTTAACGTCGATCATCTGATGATTCGATTAGGAGAGTAGACGTTTTAGACTCATGTTAAGAAAGGCACAGATAGACCTAGGAAAATTTGGGCATATTGTATAAAAATGATCTTAATTTATCAAAATTATATGAAAATATGACACTAGATAGGACGCAATTGAGAAAAAGGATTCATGCAGCCGACCTCACTTTGTGGGATTAAGGCTTTGTTGTTGTTACTGCAGAAAAAAATCAAAACTAAAATGCCTGATATGTAATTGAACAAACATAAGATTGAGTTAAAAAAATAGAATGAGCAATTTAAGAATGAAATTGAATATCAAAAGTAGCATTCAAAGAACTATTAAAAGAACTTTAAGTTTCACTCGAAATGTGAGTAGATTTCCCATATTCTCCATCGGATCCGCAACTCCTCTATACAAGCAGACAAGACAAATTTCGAAAAATAAAAAAATGAAATCTTACACTATTTTGAAGCAACTATATTTATCGCAAGTTGCTAAATTTTGAAAAGATTTTACGACGTCCACACTTTTTTAGTATACTCTAATGTATTGCCTCAAAAAATACGCAAGCTCTTCAAAATCTATGCACATTAACGAATTATTCAACATGTGCTGCAAACAACGTATACAATGCTCAAAACTTGATTCGAGAATGTTTCATGAACTCCATATGTGTTTATATTAAAATGCGTTCTATCTCGATATGTTTGTAAATTATATAAGTTTTATGAAAATCTTTATTTTCAAAATATTAAATTCAACATCATTAAGCGTAGCGTGCTGTCGACCTGCCCGCTCTGTCTATAGGGCAGAGTGTAAGTCCCACCTTTGGTCAATATGATCCTCCTCGCCAAGACCTAAGTTCATATAATTGAGCCCCCAATTAGCTACTTCAATCCTGATCTTTGAAAGGACCGGAGTTGACAAGATCAATGCTCTAAAAACATTCAAATGATAATTATCAACTGCAATTATAGTTATAAGTATTTTTTTTATTTTTTCAATGATGGTCGTGTTGATAGAAGATTTCAACTAGAAGAGTTTACGTTTTAAATTTATTTAAATAAATTTAATTTTCTAACTCAATCCTCTAGAAGCAAAATAGAGTCGACAAGGTTCAAATTTGCCTAAATCCCCGATAATAAGCATCATATTCATTGCACATCTTAATCGGATGAGTATATCCATAAAATTGTGTCATCAGACCATAAAATCTAAAATTATTCACGCAAATTTATCACATCATATAGCTAAAACAAAATCCATCCATCTTCTACAACTATTTAACGAGGTGACAAGTTTAAAATTAATCTAATTTCATTAAGAACAATTGTCATGTCAATTATACTACTAACTTCACATTCAAAACAATCTCACACCAGTAAAGACGTGGCACGAGACCTTTGTCCTTTTGATTTAGCCCAACGACTCCACAATGAAGTAGTTATGACCAGAGCCTTTTGAAAAGTAGGCTCCATCAGATTGTTTAGCCGGTAGGCTCCATTAAATGAACTGGTTAGTAGATTCCATCAGAAGGTTTGATCAGCATGCTATATCAGGTGGTTTGGCCAATAGGCTTTATCAGATGGTTTGGTTAATAGACTCCACTATATTACGATCATGGTTATAGCCCATATGTTTCCAATAACTTTGCTTATTTGAGGTGTAAATAATAAGGTATATCTAATGTGGCATAAAACCCTCTTAACTAAGGTGACTCAAACTTGTTCCCTTATACAAATATCCAACCCAATTCTACAAGATTCCCACTACTCGTGGTTGTTGACAAGGTCCATTTTGTTAGGTTGGGTCGACTACCTCCTTTGTCTATGTAAACTAAGGACCATAAAAACCCAGGATGACAAAACCTAAGACTATCAGATTCATCGTCATTTCCCCACCATCTACTCAAAGCCAAGAGTATGTTATTATATACTAAATCTGAATATTTAGAGTCTAATGACTAACCTTAATCGAAAGTGTTCTCCCATCATGAGGGTATAAGGAGGGGTAATTAACCACAGGGGCTTAAACCCAAAGGAAGCCTCAAACTCCATATCTCAAAATCCTCACAGAAAATGAGGACAAAATCTATATATAATTTGTAACTATCAATTGTAAAGAATATGAAAACGTAATTTTTAATTTCAAAGAAAACTCTTCCAAGTGTTTCTATTTTGTAATTTGTAATTGTCAATAGTTTAGTTTGATTGCTCCTTTTGTCTATTATTGCTTGGTTATGTTGAGCTTTTTACATTTATTTTGCAATTTATTTGGATGCATAATTGTTCATTTGAGACAGCCCAAGTTGTGTTTTTTAGCTATCTTAAAATTGATTTCGAGCCACATTGGTCTAGTTTTCAAGCTTAATTAGTCTGTATTTCCAGCCAAACTCGTCATTCTAGCTAGCTCGTTTCGAAGTTGAGTCAAATCAAAATCAGCTCCGTTTTGTTCCAATTTGGCTCAAAATTAACTGTCATTATCCATGATTCAATTTTATGCCAAACTATCTAATTCGATTCGATTTTGAGCTGACCATGAATCAGCTCAAAATTGGATTGTTCACAGCACTATCCAGAGAAATTTACACTGTTCATTAACAATGCGGTACAATTACAGTCCTATTGAACATTACAGAATATCCAAATATTAACCCTGAAGGTGGAAAGACCACACAACAATATTGGGTCCACTCCAACCTTCAAAAAGGATTTAGCTATCAGATCAGGCAGAAAGAGTTCATTCATTAGACTCCTAAAGTTAACCCCGTCTAAGGATAAATTAATCCATAGTGTAGAAAAAAATTGAGATCACCAGCAATCTCAAATTCATCCTAGCTAGTAGGGCAATCTCAAATTCGTCCTAACTAGGGGATTCTTCGAGTGTTATGATTTTGGGCACATTACGTTTGATTGCTTAAACAAAAGGATAATCTCTTTCACTAAGCAAGGAGCAGTGGAAAACATATACAATAACACGAGACAAAAAAGGTGAGGATGTAATAGATTACCAACTTCCAATCGACGAGGGAGAGATTTTAATAATTTGATGGATCATTTAGACTAAGCAAACCAGCGAAAAGTAAATCCGCCATAGCATATTTCCTACTCACACTGTAAAGAAAGGTGTGTAGCCTCATTATAGATGAATATAGATGTAAAAATGTGGCATCAACATCGTTGGTAGACAAACCTTCACTACTCAGAAGTATTCTCCAACACATTCTCTAACTTGGTTGAATAATGGGAGTAAGATTAGTGTTGACAGAAGATGCCTTATGGAATTTTCTATTAAAAACATGTTTTGGGAGCAAATGTGGTAGGTCGTGATACTTATAGATGAGTATCACATCCTATTAGATTATCCTTAGAAGAATGATCATTACACATATCATGATGGCTACAATAATACATATTTTTTCACCAAAAATGAGAAGCGCATTGTACTTTTGCCTTGGAATGAATCTGAGGTATTTGAAGATGTGATTCCACAAACTACCTTTTTACAATCCTTAAGATAAGCACCAATAGGACTAATATTGGTTGTCCAAGAATGAGATGAGTTCAAAGAACCAATAACTGATGCGGGGCAGCATCAGCAAAAGCGGGCCATTGTATCATTTTCTTCAGACGGAGATGAGAAGTCTTTGAGCCATCTCCGGAAGATTCCATAGAGTAAGTTGGATACTAAATTCCAATTTATTTCAGCAGCACAAGCACTAATAAGTGGCTAGACATGAGTGATGAACTGCAATTTTAGAAATCTACTTAGGTGTTTTGTGAAAAAGAATAAAAAACAGTGGAATTTAGGCCCTTTGGGAGAAGAAAAGTCTCCTACCAATAGATAATGATGTGCGACGCAAAACCCTACAATTTCGCCATTTAGTTGATTACCACAATAACGAGAGCAGCTAGTTATCCAACTTGTAATATTTCAAAAATATTATATTCTATTTATTAAACTTATTTCTTCATTTTCTTGATTTGTTTCATATTTCTTTGTTCCTAGATAATATATTATCTACCGGAAATTATTTAGGTGCGTTTTTTGTTGTTCGAGGCATTGCACTTTCGTTTTTTGTGTGTTTGGAGATTGTATTATCTGAAATCTGCATTAGGAGTTTTGTATCATCTTCCATTTGCAAGTGTTGTTGTCTTTACCATGCTCAGGAACATGTGATAGAACCTTCTCGACGCCCATACTTCATTGTTTTGTCGTTCGATCGCTATTTTCAATCCAAACAGTAATCAAACTCCGCCAATGCGACTGTCCAAAAGTAGATCATCCCTTATCCCACTCCAAACATTGACCGCATCTATCCTCCTCGTGTCGTTTCACAACTAACTCCCCACAAACCCACTTCCTAAACACCTTTTAGGAGTCCTACAACAATATCAATAAGTATTTGAAATTAGCTTAAATTTTAGATGATATTTTAGCTTTTTATTAATTATTATTGAATAGAGAAGAAAAAGGTGATGGAGATTGAAGAAAAGAAGGAAGAATATAAGAGCTTAGACTGTAACTAAAAAAGAGGTAGTAGAGAAAACTATTCATTATAATTATGACTCAATGAAGATCTCCTTTTTTTACGAGAGTGCTAGAGCCTTTTAATTATTTATTACATTCCTATTTAGATTTATAAATGATATTGTGTTAGACAATATAAATGAGAAAATTTATTATGCTAAATTTATCTTATGTCTTAGATATTTTATGTTACTTTTATTTCATATTTTATGTTAGTTTGATTAGTTCACGGCTACATTATACCTTTGCTTAATACAAGTTGTTACATGATACTTAATAGGGATTTGTCATTTCTTGCTATATTAGGATCTTAATATGTTTTTTAATATTTATAATGTATGATGCTAAAATATTAATTTTACTTTTATTTTAACTACTTAATTTTCAAACCATTTAGGCTTACACCTCAAATCTTAAACCTAGCCTCAAAAATAAAAAACATTTGGATATCCAATTGCACAATTTTAAACATTGATCACTGCACTTTAAATAAAATCAATTCATGCACTCATTCAATATTTATTGAAATACTTTGGTCCAGAATCTTTTCAAGTCACCTGAATAAAATTTTGTGGGGTACTTTTAAATGACATTTGAAGAGAATGATTATTCTTAATATTTTGTTTGAAGCCATAGTTTCATAAATTCAAAAAAGTTCATTTTTCTCACATAAATTGATCATCAACCCGCACCCAAGCCCTACACCGTATACCCAATCGAGTAACGAGTCAATATCTCAACTCTAGTAAGTCATGGCTACCAACTAGTCCTAATTGGCAAGAGCCTTCAATATTATTGCTAGGATTTTAAATTTAATCATTGCATACACGAAAATAAGCACTCAACTTACAGAATTTTGGGTGGCCACGAGGGGAAAAAAATTCCTTAAAAAAGACTTTTTTCAAATCAATGTCAACCGACAAGTTTCTCCCTCAAATTCAGCTAAATTTTTATATAAATATTGACTCAAAATATGTGGCTTACAAGTACTACTCATATTATTGAATTTTCGTCTCTCTTCTGTATTGGAGCCCACTCACTCTCCAAACATAACAAACCTTAAGGCACACGGATCAACACATTGTACAACTAGATCAATTTATCTATAACCCATATTACAATCCATGTTTCCCAACAGGGTTGCCAACCCCTTCCTAATTTTCACTCCGCATCTCGATTCATTCTTATTCTGTAACCTCTCAGAAAAGATAATACATCTCACCTCTTCAAGTGCAAAAAAATTAAAATTTTTTTCTCTATTATTTTATTTTCTACATGATATTAGACACAAGTTAGAATTTTCAATTAAATCTTATTTCTCTTTCACTAAGATAGGATTTTTCAGTAGGAAATTTATTCTTATTACCTGTTTTCTCTTATATTCACCATGTCTGAGCTCTTGACATTCCTTCAAAAAAATCAAACATGATTAATGGTGAAAAACATAACAAAGAACTCTAGAGATTTCAAGCATTTTAATGTTTGAATGGGAAAAATTTTCTTAAATAATCTCAAATTGGGAAGCCCTTTTTAAAATGAAAAAAAAAAAGATCCAAAACCTCATGGATCTCTCCAAAGCCTAAAGATTCAAAATTCATATATTGAGAAAAAATTGATTTAATGATCATGGCATAATTGTACAATACTATGCTACTGGAGATTAATGGATTGTTTGTGCTATTCTCCATCGGAAAAGAGATTTGCGCTGCAACTAAACAAATTTTTTCGAAAGTGAAAGATATTGCACTTGTTTACAAAATCAAGACAAAGCTCACCATGACCCAAAAGATAATATTGATGTCATAGAATAGCTTAGAGAATGTTTGTTGGTTAGAGTTGAACTGCTATCAAGATATCAAAATGTACTACAAAATCTTTAATTCTTTGTGATGATTTCTTCGATATCTGAACACCCTCTAAAATGCCCAATATTTCTAGACCCACTACTTTGTCATCCTTATTAATGATTATGTCTGAATGACATGAGTATATTTAATTTAATAAAAACAAATGTTAGCACTATAATCTCTATATTGATCACCATGTTAATGAATCAATTCAACTGTAACAAAAAATTTAAATAGATTGATGAGGCCTGTAATTATTTTAATCACGAGTTATCACATGTTATTCGTGAAGAGAACATTATCCATCAATCTTTCTACATGAATATTCTCCAGCAAAATCGAATGACCGAAAATATACACGTCACCTTTTAGAAATCACTAGGACACTTCTCCACAAGAAAATACCAAAATAACAATGGGAAGAAGTTCCAATTGATATCTACTTAATCAATAAAATATCTTAAAGAGTAATTGATTTTAAAGTTAATTATGCTCTTCATCAGAATTTTTTTCATACAAATATCTTTTCAAAGATCTCTTTTAATTTTTTTGGTTACATTACCTATCATCATGTCCATGAATAGCATAAGAAAGAAATTTTATTCAAAAGCTCTCAAATGTCTGTTCTTTAGGAGTACAAATGCAATCATTCACCAACCAAAAAAATCCTCACTTAAACGAATGTCATTTTTAACAGAACTCGTAGCCTTTTCATTCAAATACATATTCAGGATAAGAATTCCCAATATGAAGAATTCCCAATATGACATTTTTTTATCTTGATATTTTTTAACCAGAATCCAACAAATATAAACCAATTTGTCCAGCAAAATTACCAGGTAACAGCGAATGACCCACCATTGACCCTTATATCCCATTTCCTAATACCCCTTCCACGAATTATCTTCTTGATAAAGTCTTTCTAACGAATATCAATTTCAACCCTATTGTTATTCCAAAAATTATATTTAAGAGACTTGAAAACAAAAATTGAAAGAAAAACGTGAGAAAAAGATGAATGCCTTAAAAAATTATCTATAAGAGATTATTTAATCAACAAAAGAAAAAAAGAAGACAGTAGAATACAACCACGGCCAAATATAAACTAGCCGGGAACCTAAAAAAGTATAAAACAATTAGCAGTAAAATAATAAATGCAATCATATGAGAAACTATCCAAAAACTTTTACACATGTTATGAAAATAAAAATTATTCATTCTAATATCCATGTCAACAAATCATGGATAGCCTACATAAAAACATGATGTAAAAATGATTTTCTATATAAAGATGTTGAAGAAGTGTTTCACATGAATACACTATTAAGATTAGATAGCTTTTTCAAATAGAATCAATTATGCAGATTAAACAAGGCCCCGTACATATTGAAACATTTACCAAGAGCTTAATTTGATATATTAAAAAGGCTAGAAAAATTGGATAAAAACACATACAAAGATACCATTCTCTCTTCATAAAGCACTATGAGTGATAAAATCTTAATCCTCATCATATATATTGATGATATAATTATTTCCGGAGATTTCATTTAGAATTAAAAAACAGCAAGAAAAAGCTTCGCCAAAAAGTAAAAAAAAATTAGAAAAATTAAATACTTCTTGAGCATAAAAATGACACAAATTAAATAAAAAATATTTCTTTCACATTTCATAGCAGAAATATACTATAAATATGCTAAAAGAAACCAAAATAATATTCTACCAGTCATGTTAAACTCTAACTGAACCAAGACAAAAATTGAACTCCGATCAAGAAGAAACTGATGCAAATACAAAAAAAATATCAAAAATTAATAGGAAAATTAATCTAATTTTATCACGCTTGCCACAACATCCCATTTTCAGTCAATCAATCGGCTAATTCACACAAACCCAAAGAACGAAAACTCAAGCCGCCTATAGAATTTCCAGATAACTTAAATAAGGCCCAAAAAAATTTCTATATAGAAGCCATGTTATAAACCGAAGGAAACATGGATGTGAATTACACTGGATCACCAATTGTAGATTCTTAGGAGAAAATTTTATAAGTTCGAGAAGCAATAAATAGCATGTGGTTTCATGATCAATCGTCGAAGCCTAGTTCAAGGCCATTGCCCAAGAGATCTGTCTGTTTCTATGGATCAACATCATTTTGAAAGATTTAAAAATTAAGTGTTAAGAGCCTAAAGAAATATATTGTGATAATAAATCAACAAAAACATAATTGTATCAAACATATTGAGGTTAATAAGTGCTTCATAAAAGAGAAATTGAAAAGTGAGCTGATTTGCACTCCATATGCACCTATATAAAATTAACAGGTCGACAAATTCATTAAAACCTCATACCCAAACTAATACAGGCAAACTTAAAAAGTTCAATCTCAACTATCTAGTTTGAGACAGTGTGCTCTTTCACACTGGGTCGAGCTCACTCACTATCCATTCATAGCAAAAGACTTAAGACACAGAGATCAAAGTCTTATACTATTAAATCAATTTTTCTATAGTCCTCATATTAAAATATATGTGCTTCCCTATAACATCATCTGTCCCTTCTTTAATCCCTACCCCCTCCCCTCCCCCTCCCCCTCCCCTCCCTTTCCCTTGATTTATTCTTATTTTACAATCCCCTTGGATAAGATTGTAGATGAACCAATGCACTTGATGAAATACTCAAACTCAACTCGATTAATACGCAATCAAATTTGTTCAAAGTATTCAATAAACATGTTTGAACATTTTTTAAAAGCTCGAATGTTAAATGACCGTTTATTTATATTCACGAATAAACACATTTATTAGTCAATAACTAATTTATTAGATGCTTTATAGTAAGTTTGATAATAGCTAATATCATATATAGTATACTATTTAAATAAACTATGATTAATTGGTACTTAATTATCTATTTCATAATAATATATTATAATTTAATATTCATATGCACTATAATTTCATGCAATTTCTTATTTATTTATTTCAATGAAATAATTTATTAATAATTATTAATATTTTATTGTAATAAAACTTAGTTGTTACTTATTATTATCTTACTGAAACGATGTAAACTAGTTAAATATTAATTTAGAATTTATTTAATTACTTATTTGGTTATATCTGGTAAATTTATTTGGTAATACTTTAATATTAAAAGCTAAATACTTACTTGAATTTTAACTTTCTTATTAAGTAGTTAAAATATACTCTCAATCAATATAAATAAATCAAATAAAAATAAAATACATTTTTTTAAATTTTAATCAAACTAAATATGAACAAACTCGAGTCGAGCATGAACTAATAATATAGTAAGCTAAGTCCAATCCAAGACACACTCAACTCAGCTCGATTACAGGCTTGCTCTTAAAGAAGTATAAATATCACACTCTTATACAAAGGAAACACTAAAAATTCTTAAGATTATATCTCCTTTATTTTGTTTTATATATAATATTCTACGAGAGGAGTATTGAGCTTAACATTACATGGCGTATGCAACCTTTTTTTCCTAATCATGCACATACCTAGGTTGATTGCTACAACAACAACAACAACAACAAAGCCTTAATCCCACTAAGTGGGGTCGGCTACATGAATCCTTTTTCTCCATTGCGTCCTATTTAGTGTCAAATTTTCGTTTAATTCTAATAAATTAAGATCATTTTTTATGCAATAAGCCCAAGTTTTCCTAGGTTTGCCTCTGCCTTTCTTAACATAAGATGTATTTAAAACATCTACTCTCCTAATCGGATCATCAGGTGGTCGACGTCTAATGTGACCAAACCATCTAAGGCGACTCTCTCTAATTTTATCCGTCACCGGTGCAACTCCAACCCTTTTACGGATATATTCATTTCGCATTTTGTCTCTAAGTGTAAAGCCACTCATCCACCTAATCATTCTCATCTCGGCAACACTTAACTTAACATTATGCTTCTCTTTTAAAGGCCAACATTCAGCACCATAGAGCATTGAAGGTCTCACCACCATCTTATAAAATTTTCCTTTCAATCTAAGCGGTACTTTTCTATCACACAATAGGCCGGACGCATTCCTCCACTTCAACCAACCAACCCGAATTCTACTATTAACATCCCCATCTATATCACCATCGCTTTGAACAATGGACCCGAGATATCTAAATCGTTCACACCTTTTAATAATTTGATCACCCAAAGTTACACTGTTGTCACTAGACCTACTATTACTAAAATTACATTCCATGTATTCAGTTTTAGTTCTACTCAAACGAAGACCTTTAGACTCCAATGTAGACCTCCATAATTCAAGTTTTTCCTGGACTTTTTCTCTTGTCTTATCCACAATGAGGATATCATCAGCAAAAAGCATACACCAAGGTACATCCTCTTGTAAATGCCCAAGTAAGACCATCCATAAATAAAGCAAAAAGATATGGGCTT
Source organism: Papilionanthe hookeriana x Papilionanthe teres (assembly GCA_022702705.1). Lineage (NCBI taxonomy): Eukaryota > Viridiplantae > Streptophyta > Magnoliopsida > Asparagales > Orchidaceae > Papilionanthe > Papilionanthe hookeriana x Papilionanthe teres. Next base: position 15,579,659 of record CM040434.1, read on the forward strand.
AAAGCCGATCCTTGATGTAAACCAACGTAAATAGTAAAATACTTGGTCAATCCTCCTTCAATTCGAACACATGTAACGACTCTAGCATACATATCTTTAATGACTTGAATATAAGTCATATCAACACCTTTCTTCTCAAGGACTCTCCAAAGAACATCTCTAGGAACCTTATCGTAAGCTTTTTCTAAATCAATAAAAATCAAATGTAGATCCTCCATATTATCTCTGTACTTCTCCATCAAACCTCTCAATAGATATATAGCTTCCATAGTAGACCTGCCCAGCATAAATCCAAATTGATTATGAGAAATCTTCGTAATACGTCTTAACCTATGTTCAATTACCCTCTCCCATAATTTTAAAGTATGACACATCAATTTAATTCCTCTATAATTTGCACACTCTTGTGCATCTCCTTTATTCTTAAAAATGGGGACCAAAATGCTCTTTCTCCACTCCTCAGGCATCCTTTTAGTTTTTAAAATAATATTAAAAAGTTTAGTAAGCCAGGAAACCCCCAAATCAATGGCCACAGCCAATTGATTTTTATGCTATCCTCACTAAATAAACATAGTTGTATGACACACCATAACACTAAATTAAAAGATGGCCGTTTATGGTCGCATTTTTATCACCTAAATGTGATATCGTCATCTCCCTCAGACCACATCACTAATCTAGCTTGACATCAATCAAGCCAGCACTATCTAATTTGACAAAGTTAACTCCTTTTAGGCTTCATTGATCGAGCCCAGTTCTAGTTGCCCTGAGCCCATCGTTGTTGAATTGGCCAAACCAATTAGCCTTATGTTGTTGATCATGTAGCTTTAATTTTGCGTACGAGATTAATCAATTCAATTGATCTGATAGACAAACAAAGCCTAATTGATTAAATTCTAAACCCTTTGACCCAGCTGATCAGTAATTTTTCTTTTAACTGAATTAAATCAAACAGTATTAGTTTAAAACTCCTGCCTAACCATGTATTGTAGCTCGAGCACACTTTTACTTAGTTGAATTTATAGTATGTTAGCTCAAGTTGACTTTGATTGATCTCGAGTTCCACCTGATCCTTATGGATCTTAGCTTAAAGGCCAATCATTGATTGAACTAAATAAACTTAGCTAAATAATGTATGATATTAACATAGTGAGTGAGCTTTTGCACTAAAACGTGAACTGAAAACCGGTTTACTACTAACCTGATTTTGCTCATGCACAACTCCACTACAAAACATCATGTGCATACAATAAGCTTATGGTCTTCCTTTGGTCTGAATCCACGTTATATAAAAGTTGATATTATATGAATGAAAATATAATATTTTTGTGGCAGGAATTATAAATTGTTATAACTATGAACTACTATCATAACTCTTGCGAGTACTATTTGTCCCATCCAAAAGTTGTTCATGCTAACTTTTAATGAAAGCCAACAAGCACGCTATATTTGGCAAAAAACGAACCACAGCAATCATCCATGCCTATCTCTAGCTACACGCTAATCCATAAAGCTATTCTTTCCAAGTAGGTTTTTCCCAAAAGAAAAACGCCATCCACAAGCGTTAAAAACCATGCTGTCTCTTCCAAACCTGCTTCTCTCATTCTAGGCCTTGGTCCCCACTTCATATTTGCAAAGGCCCTCTCTTCTTCAAAATTAAGAAGAGAACATGTTTGCAAATAGGAATTTAGCTTCTTTTAAAAATTCTGTTTTATCCTTAACCATCCTCTTGTCGGAAAACTAAGTATTCAAAGGGAGAGGAGGGAATTACGAAGCATCACCCAAATCCATAAGAGCTTATTGCAGCTTGCAAGGTGAGGCCACCATTGGGGGATATTGACTTTAAATGTCTTCTTGTTGATGCTTCTGCTAATCCGAAGAAGGCACAATAAAAAAAAGAAAGGGAGGAAGAGTCATTAAATTGATGAATATATTCTGTCCTGGAACTGCCCACAGTGAAAAGAAAGGTCAACAGTTCATATGGTAGTATTCCTAAGGTGTAATTATGAATGGAATTCAACATGGAGCAAGAACTACTAAGGACCCATCAGCTTTTGTTGAAGCATCAATATTAGCTTCCATCTAACCCAATAAAGGGTGACGCCACTTGAAATTCACCAACATCTAATGGAGAAAATGATCAAGGAATTGAAACGGCTATCTTGCCTTGCCTACAATTATAACAGATATTAGATATTATTGATAATGCTAATAACTACACTTTAATAGTGATGAACTGATATTACACACGGACACCACTACATTAATACATTCAGAAGTCGCTACACATTGATAGTGCTAATACAACACTTTAAAATCATTTCAAAAGCGCATATATTACTCTTAGGATTAACAATTTCATGCAATTGTGAAACTTACCTTTGTAATAATTATAATAAGCTAGAATGAGAACCTCTGACTCAGGCTTCTTTGAATTATTTGAAGCAATGGAAACTAACTGTTCAATATTAAAAAAAAAAAAAGACTAGTCATAACGGTAAAAATACATACATGAAGCACAGAATGTGCTAGCTCATGATGTCCATTTGCATGTCCAATTGGGTTAGGAAGATCTTCTGAATGTTGCCACTCTAGCAGATCTCCTGGAATTTTCATGGCAGTCTAGTTGTCAGGAATAAAGTTCGACAATAGAACAATCCCAAAGAAGGCATTCAATACAAGAATAAAGAATTATATAAAGATCATGCGTACCATATTCAGAAAGACCTTCATCACCGAAAACCCAACTATTTTCTTCATCTTCACCTGAAAAAGAAAAAATTAGAGGCAGCATGCTACTTTTCTGTATGTTTATTAAAGATACTCAAGAACAATGCTCCAGAATTACCTTCCAGTGGCTCAGGATTAAGTTCTACACACTGACAAAAAATGTCAAAGAGAGTATCCACTGCAAAACCTAAGTTAAGAATCCAAAATAATACCCATGGAAGCTCATGTAGGACAAACGCATAAAAGAGGAGCTTCAATTTATTTCAACGTTCTGTTTGAACAAAACAATAACCTGTACTTGAATTGATTACTAGAACATATACATGTAAAAGAAGATAACATCCTAATTTATGACTTTGATTACTATAAATTCCATAATGATTTAGGTCATTCCATATCTAGAAATTTTAATAAGGAACAAAAAACAGCTAAATTTAGATGCAATTAACTTGTAAAATAAATAGAGACTTTCAATGGAAAGCACAATATTAATCGCAAACAACAACCTTTTATTTTCAAAGAAAATAAAAGACTGCTAAAATTTAATTCAATTAAAACATCATGACTTTCTAAAAAAATTAACTAGAAGAAATCAAAGACCAATAAAACCCACAAGCGAATGAGATTTCATGCACAATAAAAGAAAAATTTTAAAAAATCTAAATTGTATGAGCGTTGACATCATTCAAGATCTAACATCTTCTCTCCAAATTTACCTATCAGTGTTCACCACAGTACCAAACGTACCGAGCTGATCAATGCATTATCATGATCAATCCAAATCCAAGAAATACCACAATGATCTTATCAGTGCTATATCAAACGATAAACGGTTAAATTGACATCAAATATATCAACTCAGATCTATCATAATCACAAAAAAGTTTTAGGTTAACCTAATATACTAACTGACCCAAGACTGGCCTAGTCAAAAGCTAGGACCTTTAACAGCCCAATTGCCTGCAAGGCCTTACCATAGGTCAACTACGAATCCCCCCTCATTGGAGCACACATGAACCAATTAGGCTCAAACATGAGCTGAGATTAGGCAAGGCACGGCCTATGAACCCTAAACTAGATAAAACTAAATTAAAGTTTAACCCGAGACTGAGATGACCTAAAATTGCCTTGAGTTGGTTAACTAAGTCCAAAAGAGACCCTTAGAGCCTCATCATCAACCTAAGGTCAATCAAGCCTAGAAAAAATCTATCCTATGCTAAACTAAGCTAGCCCATACCAATCTACGTTTCAATTCTTAGCAAATTGTTCAAGCCTGGTCCTTAGAAATCGCAAAGGCCCATTGGAAAAAATTGAACCCAATTGATCAATTGGGTCAACCCAAAACAAACCTAAAACCCACATTTGACAAAAACTCTGGTCGGGTCAAATGTTGTTTAATAGACTAACCTAGACTAAACATAAAAAAGCCAAAGCTACAAACATATTCCCCTAGTTATGACTAGCCTAAAGCAATCTGAAAATCAGCACTAACCCCTAATAGAGTTGTCGATTTAAACCATGGTTAAGCTAGGCTAAAAAGCCAAATTAAATGATTTTAAAAGGGCAAAAGGGTTGATAGTTGTAGCTTGCATGCATTTGATCCATGGCCTACCATCTTATTGGACCACCACATGCTTAAATATCACCATCAAACAACATTTTGTTCTTCCAACCATCAAAACCCTCTCATTTCCTTCCATTCTAAAATTCAGCTCCATTAATTTCCTTGAGCTTTATCCAACTTTCCTAGAATCCTACATCTTATACAATGATCAAAGCACCTTAAATCAATCTTGAGTATTGGTCTCCAGAGCCTTCTAGACAACGCTAGTGCCTTCCAAGTCACGACAAAGCTTCATTCAAGTTGCAATAACTTCCCCTGAATCAAAAGAATTTTCCCAGTAAACTTAGACGCAGAAAATTAATCAATTTTGAGCCTAAACATAAAGTTGGTATTTTTCATAAATCTCTTATTAAATGGATCAAACACTAATTAATCGGATTAAATACTAATTAATCTTCCGAAATTATGAAAAAAATAAGGCACACCCTCATGCATTAAATAAAGCCTGATGAAACCTTAAGTCACCCTATATTCAAGGGATTTAAGAAATCTAATTTAGAGCCTTATCTATTTACCTTGGTTTTCATTTTATCTAAGCTATTAACTACAAAACGTCATTTTACCTTCTAATTTCCTAATTAATCAATTTGGGACATCAATAATCACTTGAATGATAAGAAAATAATGGGAGAAAATTAAACATTTTAAAAGAAAAAAACTGACTTTATATTCCCATAATAAGGGTATTTGGAAAAATATCTCCATTAACTTTTATTTGGTCAAATATCTCCCAATGTGCATTTAGGACAAAAATCTTGTTATGTGTATCATATTTAATAGTGGCTCATGTAGAGTCAAATCAACAAACTTTTGAACCACTCAATCTATCTAGCTCTAGATATCATCTCAACCAGTCACATGAGAGATTCAAAGTTAACTCTAACAAGATCGCCTTCGATAATGCTTTAGTCCCGCACTTTAGAAATGACTAAAATCATGTAAGGAAGAAAAAATATTTTTAAATAAAAATAAAATAATAGTTATTCAAGTCATAGAATTATTCTTCTACATGTCTTAAAGCTTCTATTTAAATTTCTCATTCCACCAAAAGAATCACAAGACGCACCAACCCAAATGAATAGTCATAGAATACAAATGAGAAACCTGCTAAATCGCTAAAAAAAAGTAAAACACGGGCCGATACAACAACAACAACAACAACAAAGCCTTAATCCCACTAAGTGGGGTCAGCCACATGAATCCTTTTTCTCCATTGCGTCCTATTTAGAGTCAATGTTTTCATTTAATTCATGGGTCTAAAGAACTTACTAAAATAGTTACAAATAGAATTAACCAAAGAACATGCAAGAGAGGTAAGCCACCTATAATAAAATACTTAGAATAGATGAGATACCACTATTTTAAGATGCAAGGAAAACCTACAAGAATAGCAACAACATCAAATTACTATAACAAACAATCAATGTTGAACTACTTTAAACACACAATGATCTTTAAAAATGACAATACTCTTGGCATGCTTCACTAAAGTTCAAGAGATATTCACAACCCATGTACCCTTGCTCACAGCACATGAACTTTGCTCACTAGCGTTATTTACCAGTTATCATCACATCCCAACAGCATCTTCCATGACAATCGCTTCCATTATTGACTTCAATGAACTGCATGAGGCCAACTTCCACCCGCAACCCTCTTTTACATAACCTCCACGCCTCTCACTCTCTCTCTATTCATCCCCATAATTTATCATTCCTCGTTTCACCAGAAATATAAATCATACGCAAACATAGCCTTCCCACATTCAAGGTTTCCACATATCTCCTTGTGATTTACTACAAGAAATTTTGCAACATCAATCTTGTTAAACACTGCCATCATTATCAAGCTCTAGCAGATATCTTCATCATCAACTTCTTGTTCAATGGCGTTATAGTCAGAGGCATATAGCATCAGCATTTTATGAAAATTAATATTATTTTGAACATCTTTTAATTGTCCTTGTGAATTTCAATCTGCTAATCCCAATCCTTTTAGATTTCCTCGGCCCTTACGCATATAATCACGATTGTGATTTCTCTTACTCAAATACTTTTTTAATCATGCATTTTATTAAAAGGCTTGGGTTTGTATCAAATGAATTCTTAAATAGGTTACACCATGTAACAATCCAATTCAAAAATGCACATTTTCCAATTTCCATGCAATCCACTACATAGGCTCCATAAATTCCTGTGACAATATAAATCTTAGAACCTTTCTCAGTTCAATATAATGATCCTTCTTTTAATCATGATGGTCTGCATGAAAATTATTAGAATGGGAAACATATTTTAGATAATCATCTAGAGAATATTGAGTTTTCATTATTTGATTATACACATTGATTCGAAAATATTATTTAAGATTAAAGAAGAGGCTCTAATTCGAGATGTTGTGTACTTGATGTTTTATGTATAATCCCTGGCATTAAGACACAACTTAAATAAATATTAAGGCTTTGATTGGTAATATTCTGTTGTTGACATTATATACTGATTGATGCGAAATAAAGCCACAACTATGCCTTGTAGCTTTTATCACATGTTTACCGCACAGATTGAAATTGCATGTCAGTTTTTTTTTTTTTTTTTTCATATAAAGCGCTGCTAAAAATCATAAACAAACGAGGACTGAGACAACTAAAATCAATTTTCATTTTACTGAAAGGCTGCTTTATTCAGCAACTTAATAAAAATCCTCTGGATCAATCAGGCAGCAATGGCATATAACGCATAAGCTTGAAAATTATTACAAATGCTTGGATGGTAAAAATAAGTGTCAAAGGGTGCATACAGAATCATGTGCTTCATAAGATTTAGAAAGATTAAAAAAATATATCGAGAATCTATGCATGCATTTGCACACAAAGTTAAAATAAAACAAGAGATAGCACCATCTCTTGATCATGCAAGAAGATTATGATACACCTGTTTCTCTAAAGCAGCAAAAGCTTATCTCCAGTTAAAACTCTCTAAAGAAATTATGATTAGTGCGACAAAGCACAAATAAAGAATTGATTGGGGCGCAGAAGCAGCCAACACACATGGCTGGGGACAGCATTGGACCAACCATGAAGCAGATGTTTTTATGTAGGTTAATGAAAAGGACCTCGCTACAGGCGCAAACACTGCACAGGCCAAATGGAGCAGCGGAAGTGGTTGCACCATGGACAAAAAGGTGTAAAGCTGCTTCAAAATCCAAAGCACAGATACAGAAATCTGGCAAAAATCAACCGACAAGATATCTGTGATTACAAAAGAGAATCATGATGTTCAATGCAAGTGTGACACTGTAATTGTCTAAAGATGAATGCTCAACAAAAACTGTTGAAATTAGAAAATGAACGCATATCATAGTTGATTATTTATCTTTGAAAAACATTAACGAGGGAACATATTATGGAGGCATATGGGATATGGCACAACACATGCAAGCAACAATAAAATAATAAAATAAACTTCACGGAAAACTGAAAAACTGACATAATTCAAATATCTGTTTAGACTTATTATTAGAAAAAGAAACAACAATGTAGGAAATAAATCTTTTACAACATATCAAATATTGAAAGGATACACTGATTGGAATCATATGGTACAAGTCTCATCTCTGTTATCTTCGATATGTCTGTCTCGTCATGACACTCGTCATCCAGACCCTCGGGATCATCATCTCCAGTAGCTTCAACATCAATCTTCAAAAAAGAATTACTCCGGATGAGAATCAAATTTGTATTCAATGCTAATAAAAATAAATATTTTCATTAACTACATCATGGCACCAACAATAGAAATTATGATATGTAATGTGTACTACACTGGGCTAGAGACGCCAGTTCAAGCAATTAAAATTGAATTTCTACGGGATAGCTCCACCTCACAACTTGACCAAATCACTCATATAAGTAAGGTTCTCAAATGCTGCACCTGTTTCTCAAACATTGAAACCAAGAAAAAAATCTGTCATTCCTAACAGCAGCCCCTAACCAATCCAAAAGTTCAGGCGTAATTCTCAGCTTTTTCAAATATGACATTCTAATTATCTAACATGTAGATTGTGGCATGCAAACTACAATTAAGAAAAAATGAAACGTCAACTTAGTTAAATGCCTTTTGCTAAGGTTAAAAGCCTTAACCAGTTAAGAAGCATCTTGAAAAATTAAGAGGGAAGGCTTGTGTCCATCATGAAGCATTGAGAACCAGTTTAAACTTTTATTTAAGAAAATATAATTTAGTAGCTCATAAAGAGACCCGCAGCTTTCCAGGGTTTCAAAGTTGATTGAAATTCAATCAAGTATATGACTATCTTTCTGTTCCACAAAATTAGACGAAACTTGATGCATGGTTAAACCGCAAAAGTTTGCAATATAAGGGATTCTTGATGTTCTCTCACTTTGACTGGCTAAGCCCATACAATGCAGAAATTTGTTCAAATTGCTTATAATTCATGTTGTGGCTTGAGCCTTATGCACAAAAGAAAACCAAGCACAAGTATTTTCTTGGTATAAACCACAGACATTTTTTTCTATTAAGATCAATAGCTTAAGTCTAGTTTGTAAGATGCGAAAAACCTTTATGTGTGTGCTTATTCCAAAGAAAAACAAGCAGGCCACTACTCAAAGCATGTGATGGATTAAGCTCAGGATCATGAAAAATTAAAAATACTTTACTACACTAAAATTGATCAGCAAACAATAACAACAACAAAGCCTTAATCTCACTAAGTGGGTTGGATACATGAATCATTTCTCCATTGCGTCATATTTAGTGTAATATTTTCATTTAATTCTAATAAATTAAGATCATTTTTTATACAATAAGCCCAAGTCTTCCTAGGTCTACCTCTGCTTTTCTTAAGATAAGTCAAATCTAAAACACTAGTCTCCTAATGGGATCATCAGATGGTCTACATTTAATGTGACCAAACCATTTAAGGCGACTCTCTCTAATTTTGTACGTCACTGGAGCTACACCAACCCTATCACGGATATATTCATTTCGTGTTTTATCTCTAAGTGTAAAGTCACTCATCCACCCAATCATTCTCATCTCGGCAACACTTAATTTAGTATTATGCTTCTCCTTTAAAGGCCAACATTCAGCGCCATAGAGCATTGCAGGTCTCACCACCATCTTATAAAATTTTCCTTTCAATCTAAGCAATACTTTTCTATCACACAAAAGGCCTGAAGCATTCCTCCACTTCAACCAACAAAGTTGAATTCTACTATTAACATCTCCATCTATATCAACATCGCTTTGAATAATTGACCCGAGATATTTAAATCATTCACAACTTTTAATAATTTGATCACCCAAAGTTACACTTTTGTCACTAGAGTTACTACTACTAAAATTACATTCCATGTATTCAGTTTTAGTTCTACTCAAACGAAGGCCTTCAGACTCCACTGTAGACCTCCATAATTCAAGTTTTTCCTGGGCTTTTTCTCTCATCTTATCCACGAAAAGGATATCATCAGAAAAAAGCATACATCAAGGTACATCTTCCTGTAAATGTCCAGAAAGACCATCCATAACTAAAGCAAAAAAGATATGGGCTTAAAGCCGATCCTTGATGTAATCCAACAGAACAAGAAGAAAATCACTACATGTTCACACTGACACTTAACTTCACATTCGAAGTTGGCAACTTTCAATTTAACAATATTAAATGGTTCATGATGGATGTTTGGGACCAAATAAATTTTAAAGGATTGAACAGGTGCATATCTTCAATAATTGCTCCAAATGAAAAGAATAGAAATTGAAACTTCAGCCCAAAACAAGAAATTCTTAATAGTGATGCACATTAATCTTTACTAGAAGTTTATTAATAATCATTGGAGGTGCAATCTCAAATTTATTATCTGTAAAAGAAAATAACCCATTGCTTAGCAAGACTACAAAGTTGCACTCAATGCACAATTCTCCTAGTAATGCAAAAACTACAAAAGGATTGATGCAAGCAACCTTAAACCAATTTCAAAGAGAACACTGCTACAATTCAGAATAATGATCTTTAGATTACCTAAAGTGTACCAAAACATTTTTCCAAGGCCATTCTCAAGAAGAATAAAAGATGTAAAATAATAAAAAATATATATAAAGTAAAATTATAAGAAAAACTAAAACTTGGCAGTGGGAATGAACGTAAAGGATATGTAGGAGAATTTCTATAAATCAAAATGTACTGGCAAAATGTCAACCTTATTTTTCCTTGCGAAAATACATATGATTAACGCAGAAAGACACAACACAAAGCCATACACAAAACACAAAAGTGTCACTAAGCAGTAACATGTAAATGACAAAATAATTGAAGGCGCTCGGCATATTATAACACCATTAATGATGCTTTTTATCTCTTTAAAGGGTACTAGAGCTTGACGCTTCAATTCAACATCATATAAAGAAAACAGGGCAAATGGAGAAATATATTTCAAAATTAATATGGAACTAGAATAGACAATATGGAATGTAATTAAAAAAATTACACAAGCTTAACAACTATCAAAAAATTGCCAAAAGCAAAAATGTGTCTTTTTTTTCTTTTCTTTTCTTACTTTTCTTTTTTTTTTTTCTTTGGTGGAAAGGGACCCCATATCAGGCACTTAAATCATGACTGATTGCCTGATAAGTAGTGAAGTTCTCATGTTAGTAGCAAGAGCTATTAAGATCTTCAGTTTGCATCAGACTCCTAAATGCCTTCTCCTTGTATTAAGTTTTAAAATCAATCCAACAAATGAATATGTAAGAGGCATCCTTACCAAAAAGAATAAACCCACAAAATGACCCTAGACTGAAATAACAATTGAATGTGATCATGTGTCCACTAGGCATGGTTCATCAAATCTGGCACTTTTGGCACTGAACTGCAGCTATAAATGAATAAATGAAAATTTGTTAAAAACTCGCCCACCCAATGAAAAAGAACAACTTTAAATATGAAAAGTAATTCACAGGTTTTCATTTTCTTTAATATGCTGATTAAGAGACTACTTTTCTTTTAAATCCTACCTAACTACAACTTGTCCCTAAAGCTAGTGAATTGCACCACGGTTTGCTAATTTGCTAGAGTGAACTACTCATAACTATTATAAGCCTGTAATCACTACTGCAAGATCACATGTGCTAGTATGAGCCCACAGGCGCTAGTAGCAGCATTCATAACATTGGTTAGATCATTCTAAAATGATCACACCAAATTGTACAAGATAGTTATGGCGAGCTTGTACCAACTCAATTTTTTTAGCACCAAAACCAACACAAACTCATACTAGCGCATAGACTGTATTAAAACTGCCCTTTCTCATCAAAAGGAAAAACTGCAAGACATTTTTAGAGATTAATATATGGTAATCAGAACAAAAAAACATATAAATAACATTATTAATTAAAAAAACATGTAATCATGACTTCAAATACAACACTTAGCAAGAAACTTATTTTTGCCTCCCTCTTGGATCATTAAAATAAAAAAAAAACCCATAAAATTTTTATTTTTGAGTACTCCAAATTGACCGAATAATATCTTGTGCTTTACATTTTTAACTCTATTGAAAAGCATATTTTGAAAGGAAATGGTTAAAAGATAGAAGAGAACATCTCATAAAACAATATCAGGAGGGAACATCTCAGTCATCAATAATTACAGCAGTAAGCTTTTGCACTCTCAAAATGTAGAACATCCATGAAATTAGATACACTGAGTGCCTCAGAATCGCCCAAATAAGCATGAAAGAGTAAAGACCACAACCTTCACCATCAAATATTTTAGATAGCAAACAAGGTTTAATTTGCTTTCCAAATGGCACTAAATGTAACAATAGTCACAGCAACCGGACTACAAAGAGAGCTTACCCCATAAAATTAGAAAATATTAAACCTAGAAAATGAAAAGTGAGTTCAGAAGGAAAAATAAAAGGCAAGAAATACCTGAGTATAGATACAGGGTGAAGGGTAAGCCTCAGGATCCCTCGACACGGCATGGAGGGAAACCGACAAGAAATCTACCGCGTAGCCTTTGTCTCTCACTGTATCACTCAACCAAATCACTCTCCTGTTCCCCGAAGCAAGTTAGAGAAGAATAAGTCAATCAACTTAAAGAAAATAAGAAGAAAAAGATAGGGAGGGAAAATAACCTGGTAGAGATGTAGAGTGTGCCCGGTGATTCCGGCGAGCGACGACCGAGAACAATGGCGACACTGTCCTGGACGTGCATGAGCTCCTCGCCGCCAGCGGAGTCGAGTCGGGGCTGACCGATTCCTTCGCCTATCCGGTCGGTGAAATGCTTTAGCCCTGGAGTCATAGCGCTGTAGCTTGCAATCACCCCTTCTTCCTCTCGCCCCCACTCGAGACTATCGCTCGCCCTCTCCTTAAAGCGCCGGTTTGCGTGGTGTTGAAGAACTGACGAGGTGACTTTCTTGGGTTTTTAATGGGTGTTCTACAATTGACCATCTAAAATGTAACAATTTTTTTGGCATCTAAAGTTGAATATTTAGATATTAATCACTCAAAATATTCTGATATTTCATAATTATCATTATGTTATTTCTCTATCATTTATTTACTTCCCACCTTCATCTCCCACCCTGTCAGTTGCATTAACCTCTTCTCATTCCCAATCAATCATCTTTAAAGTGTCTTCATTTCCTACATAGTTTATAGATCAACACAGCGAGCTCCAGCTCACTCCCGTTTGTGTACCGCATATTTTGTGATATTTGCACAATTGAAGCAATCTTCATGCCCGCCGCCAGCCAATGGCTTACCGCATTATCCTGTGTTTCTTTCACTATAATTACATCTAGTCAATGTAGACTCATAAGGGTGATTGATATTTTATCATAAATGTTATATTGATTTTGGTCAAAAGCTATACATATTTGTTGATTTGTGCAAATAGTTGTGCATGTTTGTTGATTTGTGCAAACACTTACACATATTTATTGTAATAATTAATCTTTTGTTCTTGAAAAATTTATTTGTTGAGAAGTGAAATTTTTATCACTTCAAATTTTTACCATTTTATTTCTCTATCTTATAATATTGAGATGATGTCAGTTAAATCTTCGCATTATCTTATAATGATCAATTGTTCACTTTCTTTTGCCACACATTATAAGATATCTAGAAGGAAAACGCATGGAAATGCTCCTAATTAGGTGTTTGTGCACAGTGGTATAGACATGCACGTATATGACTGTGTATTAAATATATAATTGTGTATTCATTGTTTGCTTGGCATATAAAAGATGCTAAGTATGTTAACTCGTAGCAAATAACTTATTAGTTGTTATTAGTACAAATACCAATATAATTTTTTATCTAATAAAAAAACACACTCACGGACATGCACATAAAGTGGACTTAAAATGGAGATAAAGAAATAATCTTCAACAATAGTTCTACTTTATCATTAATGTCCTCTCCAAAAGCATTTCTTTTAAAAAAAATTATAATTTTATAATAAATTAGTTTTATTTCTCATGATTCTGAAACACACTTCTATACATGATGTCTAAAGTTTTGTATAGCAATTGGTCAATCATGTACGTATATGTGTCGATCAAATAATATTCGGATTATGAGTTCGTATATCGATCTCACGATTAAACTTATTAATTTCTTCTACCATGTGAAGCTCTAGTTTACTAAACCTCTAAATTTATTTTAAAGTCTCAAATGTGCAAAGGATAAAACTAAACTTTGTTTTGCTAAAGTTTTTCAGAGAAGAAGGCTTCCCACTCCTGTGTCATCGGTCTAGTATTTCATAATATTTTTCTATGAAATCACACATTATTATTGATAACTAGGGACAAGTCTTCCTTAGCCTATGTCTAAGTCATATGAAATGCTATAAACTATATTATAGTTAAGGAGGCTTAATCATACAACATTTCTCTTGAATCCTCTAATCTCTTATATAGGTTACAATTTTTTAATGGAATTAGGTATGATTTTACCAATTGCCTAGAGGGTTGTTTTGTGTGTTTCTTTATTGTTGGGCGTTATTACTAAAGAAAATTTCGGTTGATTCCTCCAACGCGGGTTTTATGTATTGGAATAAGGGTTATGGCTATGAATTCCACTGGCATTCACAAATTCTAAAGCTGAGATGCTAGGATCTATCACTGGTTTGTGAATTAATCCCTTGTAAGGTGATAGTCTTTGCAACGAATTCATCCATAGATTGTCTATTTTTCTACAAATTGCAACTACTTGGGTTGTCAAGATGGCTAGCACATCACTCATGTACACTGGTACCTTATAGGGTATAACTCTCACGTTGGGTCATTGAAAATTTTTTGTCGCCATTTACTCTATTAAATGGTAAGTTTCGTCAAACGGTTTAAACATCAAAGATCCTCAAGCATCATCTATTAAGTTTCTAGTTGATTTTATTTAGGCTAATAAGTATTAAATGCATGATGATGCAATCTACTGGGTATGAAATGCAAATATTTTTATTAAGTTACAAATTTGTTATTTTAATTCTATTTATGAGTTGTATTTTTTAAATTCTAAGTAAAAAGTGAAGGTTGGGTAGAAAATCTCTCATCCTAAGAGCATAATGAAATTCAGACATATCTAAGCACTCGAAAATATAAAGAAATATAAGAAAAAAAATTGATATTTCTAACGCGCTTACATGCATGTAAGAAAGAAAGTAAATCAAACCCAATTAATTAACAAAATATATGATTAAATGCCACCCTACAACAAAAGAAGAAAAAAAAATGGGACAGTCAAGCATCTTCCCCTCACACAATTCGACCTAGACATACTAAAGTCTCATTGGTGGCTTGCTTTTTTGGGTGTGGTTGATTTGTGTTTTGTTATGTTGAGGATCATCCTCTAGCTATGTTGGCTTATTGAGGTTCATTCTCACTTCATCACCATATTGAGGTTCGTCCTCACTTTGTTGCATTATTGGGTTTTTCCTCGCTCCATCTTCGATCAAGTCCCATCTCAGACACACCAACGTCCAAGCAAATAAACAACGACAATCATAACTCCATACTCAAAGGGAAAAAGAAAACTTACGCTTACTATGTACAACACCTACAAAATAACATTATCACAATAAACAATATACACTACAAGAATAAATTTCTAAAACTGATAGAAAAATCAAAGTCTTTTTACATGTCGAAAAGATTGTTCTAATTACCAACGGTTTTTTATCTTGATTATTTGTGAAGACATAACTATAATATAAACCTTCCCTTATCAACAATATTTGTTTGGCTTTTTTTAGTTATAACTAACGAAATAAACTGTCGGTTATAAGAAGATATTAACTGACAGTTATAGTGCATCAATTATCTTTGAACCCTCCTTCAAGCGAGCTTTTAATCGACACATTTTATTATTAAGTGACAGGAAAGGTATTCGATAATAGTTTTAATAACTGGCACAATTAAATATGTTGATAGGCAATCGGAACTAACCCTATATCCCTCCCGATATCACCTCCCTCCTCGTCCTGTCCTAATTTCTATCGCGGGCCTCATTTTCTCCACTTGAAACCCCTCATCTCTCTCTAAAACCCTCTCCCTAAAGCCCTCGTCTTCTCCCTGAAACCATCACCTTCATCCCCGAATCCCTCGTGATACAGTTAGAATACGCACTAGCTAGGAATGTAGTGGCAGTAGCGTGGCCTACAACAACCAAAAACTCCCATTTTTCTCCTCCTTCTGCTCCTTTGCTACACGAAATGACCGAGGAAGGTAACATGTCATTTTCATTTTTATTTTTTTAATTTCATTTGCATTGAAGAATGTGTTTAGATTTTAGGTCTTGAAAATTAGGAGGTTTGTCAAATATTTTTCTATATTAGTTGGATTACATCTAGGTATGAGTTTATCTCGAACATCATTAATCACTAGAAGATTGATTCAAATTTTAGCTCAGATCTCGATCAGATCAAAATAAATGAGTTGGGTTATGAGCAAATATTTTGGATTAAGTTTACCCTAGCTCGACTCAAAATTAGATCGTTAATAACACATGACTGTGAATTATAAGAATTTCGCTCGAAGATTGTTAATCACTCAAGAAATTGATTCAATGTTTGGATTGGATCAAGATTAGTGTGAAATAAATGAGTCAAACTACAAGCTAAAATTTTTATTATATTTTTTTCGAGCCGATTTTAAGAACGAGATCAGATCATTAACAGCTCTAAGTACATGAGGGAACGACTTTAAATACATATATTTTTGCTTTATTTATGGATGCTCTTACTAGACATTTCCAAGAGGATGCACCTTAATGTATGTTTTTTGTCGATGATATCCTTCTTGTGGATAAGACTTAAGAAAGAGTTTAGGAATACTAAATTATGGAGGTTGATATTGGAGTCTGAAGTCCTTAATTTGAGTGGATTATAATTGAATACTTGAAATGTAATCTAATGGTAGTAGCTCTAGTTTCAGAGTTGTGACTATCAGTGATCAAATCATTTAAAGGGTGTGAACCTTCTAGAGGTCTCATTTTGTTGTTCAAAGTGATGGTGAAATAGATAAGGATTTGATTAATTAGTGGATTTCAAGTTGTTTGGTTGGAACCCACATCCTTTTGGCTCTAAGTCGAATCATATTATATCTGAGTATGTTGGTTTAGTCGAAGATCATTAAATGGTAATTGACTCATAATTGATTAAGACGTCTTCTTCTAATATTTTATGTCATTGTAACTGCACCAATCCGCTCACAGATATATTTGTTTCATATTTTGTCTCCAAGTGAAAAGCTAATTGCAAACACCATACAAATTACCGACTACACTTGTAGATAAAATGTGAATAAAATATACTTGTGGATGAGGTGGTATTGCTATGGTGACAAACAAGGTTAGAGATAAAATATTGATAAATGCTCACTGATTATTGATCTTCGATGGCCATAATAGTCTCAATAGGCTGTTACATTCTGATTTTGAGCTTAACTACTATCAGCTCTAAAGAAATCGGAGTCAAAACTAAAATCTGTCAATTTTCGAGCAATAATTATTATTTTGTATTAAGAAAAAGTTGTTCTGACGGTATATTTAGACTTCATGATGTCACTTTCTAATATTGCATGCAACTGTAGCTACTTCAACTCTATAACAGACATATTTGTTTCATATTTTGTTTGTAACTATAAAGCAAATCATAGAAATAAACCATGCTAGTTGTTGCAGCCCCTTACACGATTGATTGCACTCCTAGAAATATTTTCTTAAAAGAAGACATTCATATAATGTAAAGAGTATTCACTATTTCCTCCTCGGTGAAGACTTTCTTACATCTAAAATAGAAACTCACTTTGAAAGCTAATTTTCCAGTTCCAAAGTATAAATTCACTTTAAAAGTAAGGGAAAGAATAGTGTTATTGCACCAAATTCAGAAGCTTAGACTTTTTATGATATATTGAATGCATCTCAAAGGTCATTGTAAGATAGTTGTACGTCTCATTCTGAGTTATCTGTGGCTCTTGGAATGCTGAAAATTAAAATAGAGTACAACATGCCCCATAAGTGCTTCAATCCGTTTGTATTTCTGCTAAAAGAGATTAATCCATCTCAAAATTTAGTTCCTAAAGATTTTTAAAACATGAAAAAATTAGTCACTAAGTTAAGGCTTAAAGCATAGAAGATTGATTATTGTAGTGCAATGGAGACTCAGTGCAATATTTGTAATTCTCTTAGAAACCTCAGAGAAAAAAAAGTAAGGGAAAGAATAGTGTTCCATTCAAGTGGCTCTTTTAACTGCCACGTATTCCATGTCTATAGAGGTTATGCAATTCTATGTGTACTGCTCCACATAAGATGCGACATCATAACATATCAGAAGAAAACAATTCAAATGTCATCTAGCATATGAGAAGGCATGGAAAATTTTCAATCACTCATATCCTGAGTTTTCTGCGAAGTTACATAACATCTGGTTAGGTTTGTGATTTAACAGTTCCACACCATATGGTCAAACCACATCACCCAGCTTTTGTCAGTCGATGATTGTTACACCATACATTCTATCACCTGAGATGTGCATGACAACCCCTTTCTTCTTTCTATCACTGATTAAACCTGGCTCTGCTAGCCCTTGAGGGAGGAATTGTTGATAGATGAGCTGTAAATTCTTTGGGAAATAGGTGTCATAACATACGACGTCTTCAAGAAACATAATTTATTGATTAAAGTAGCATTAATGTGGGTAATAACTGATCTGTCTACATATGGAATGTCATATGGGTGGAGCACCGCTGGAAAATTAGCATGCCCATATTATATGAAATCATCTAAGGCTCTTAAGCTTCAATATGGCAAAAATAATTCATGGTTTATATGTCATTGTATATTTCTAGATGTTGAACAACCCTTCAGAAGAAGCAGCAATGCATTCAAAGAAAAGTGAGAAATCCTCGCCACCACCAACAATATATGGGGAAAATATAATGCATATTGTTAGTGACATTCCAAAGATTACTATATGCCCTAACCTTTCTTCACGTATCCACCCAGATTTTGTGTCACTTATAATTGGACAAAGAAGTTAATTTTTTGGATCTGCCTTATTGGAAGGATAATATGATCAGACACAATCTGGATGTCATTCACATAAAAAAAAATCTTCGATAGTATCTTCAACATTGTGATGAATGTTAACAGAAAAATGAAGAATGATGTGAATGCCAGATTTAAAAGAGATATGCAAAAAGGCGAGAGTTGAAGATCCAAGAAACAGTTGTCGTCAAGCTCATTAAGCTCAAAGCAAAATGTTCCCTCACATTGTCCCAATGAAGAATAATTTTTTAGTGGCTCAAATCACTAAATTCTTGAATGTGTATGCTTCGAATTTGAGTAGTTGTGTTAATGTGAGTCCTGAATTTTTTTTTGAAATGCATAGTCATGACTGTCATATTTTTTTACAAAATTTGATACTAACCGCATTTAGCTACTTGCTGAGCAAAATCCTTAATCAATTGATAGTTTTCAGTGTGTCTTCAGAGAACTATGTGCAACGTGTTTGAAGCTTACCGACGTATGCCAACTAGAAGCAAATATTTTTGTAACACTTTGCAAACTTGAGATAATATTTTTACCTAGTTTCTTCAAATCGATGAAGCATCTCCTGAAACATTTACCCCATGAGGCGTTAATTGGAGGTCCAATACAGTACCGTTGCATGTATATGTTTGAGAGGTAATTACATTGGAACTAGATAGTTAGTCACTCATTTATAAATAAAATTGGCAATTTTCACCAAGCAACATTTATTTTTTAGAATTTTGAATAAACTCAAGAGAGTATTGTGAAGAATAAGACCCGACCAAAAGGATCAATAAGTGAAACATATTTGCTGTAAGAGACAATGACATTCTACTTCTACTATTTCATGGAAGAAGAATCTGCAAAAGAGTCATTGGGTTTGGTGCCACCATCGACCCTTTTGTTTTACAGTAGTTAGGTGAGGCATTGGGGAGGTGTACATCATGTAACCTTAATGATCAACAACTTTTAGCAGCAACACTGTTGGCATCAGTTTTTGATGTCACGAGTGTAGGATGTATGCTCGAGTGCTAGGGAACATTACTTGATTCACACGCTAATTCCCATGGTGCGCGGCATTCATTTCATACCTTCCAACGCATGTTAAGGGGCACATTGCCCGGATCATTCTGCTAAACTTTGAACGTCACTTAGGCAATGGCTGGTCAGTATCTTGTATGTTAGATGGCTCTGCTCGGGCAAACAGATTCATTCGCCATGTCGCATGCGAAACTGGCTCAAATTGGCTCGTCCATCAACAAATTTGTCCACATGACTCCAGACAACAAAATTGATCATGTGAGCATGCCCAAAACATTGATTTTGCTTAGAGAGGACACACATTTCACCATAGTTTTGCGTGCGGACTAGCAAAGCACAAATCAAAGTTTTTAAATAAAAAAAATAAAAAAGTGCCTTTATAAATGCACTCGCCCCTCACTCAGGATCGCTCAACTGCTTGCTCTAGCCCTCTTTTTCATGAGATCACCAACCCTAGCCCTCTCTCATGTGAAGCTCACCAGCCGGTGCTCCTCACCTGTGAATGCTCGACTGTCACCTTCTCCCCTCCGCGTCGAAGCTTCTACCTGAGTTTTTTCATGTCAGTGCTCAGTCTCTCTCTCCCCTTCTCTGCCAATTCTTCTCACGGGCCGTCTACTCTCACTAGCGACATCCTACCACCTCCCTCGATGCTGGTGGCCAGCTCCTGCTATCCCTAGCCCTCTCTCACATCAAGCCCTAGCAGAATCCCAATCTGTCACGCCTCCTTTAGTTGCTCAAGACTGAAGCCCTCTCCCATTAGTTTCCACTTCCCTGACAAAGCTTCTGTCTACAAAGTCCCCGACATTAGCCTCCTCAACCTCGTTGGCATATCTTATTGGTCTGAGATCCTTTTTGCTAGCTTTCATTTGGTTTCTACTGGAAGCCTCACCGGAGCGCCTCACCATGGACCGAACATCGACGACACCACAGCCTAAAAAGTGTGGATGTCCTCTCTGCTTTCGAGGAGAGCTTCATTTTACACTTCACCGGACAACAAGAAACCAACGTGTTATACCCTTCATGTTTTTTCCTTTATCTAGCCCTAGGAATAGTTTAGGATAGGCGTTGTAGGTCTAGTCTCCCATACGGGGTGTGTTGGCCGATGATGCTAGTCAGCATGGCCACACTCCCTGGATTGACTATTGATTTCGAAGAGGAAGCCTTAGGTTAGGAATCTTGTGTGTAGCCAAATGCTATGCAGAGTCAAGCCATCTCTCTTTGTGAACCCTAGAACTAAATCCAAATGGGTTGGAATCCTGATTTCCCTTGCTTTGGCCATTCCCAACCTTCCTTAGAAGGGTTAGGATGTTTGTAATTTGTAATGTGAGAAAAGCTTTGTAGCTAACTCACTTCACAAAATCGCTTAGAGTTGTGAAATCGGAAAAGCATTTTAGCTAGCCCATTCTAAAACATTGTGGAGAGTTTCCCTTTTGGAGACTTAGAGATTAAACTCCTGCATGCCTCGCCAAACTAGGAGGTGGCTTTTCTACACTTCCAAGTGATAAACGTTAGGTGCCCTATGTGAGATTGTTAGCATGAGTATGACTCACTATTGCTTATGATCACTTGCACCATCTCATGTTACATTTCATGCATCACTTTTGCCTCGACTACCCAGCCTTGTTTGACATCACTTCTACCTCAACCGCTGACCCTGGCCCGGTTGTTGACCTCATTTGGTGAGGTCTAGTCTTTCTTCTTTAGGAGCCTAGGATCTAGTTATAGGACTTTCCTATTGATTATCCTAGATGACTAGTGATGGAGTCCTACCCCATTAGAAATTCCAAAAACTTCTTTACGCTTCTTGGAGTTCCACATGTTTGGTCATAACCTCTAGCACTTAGTATAAGATTAAATGATCTCCACACTTGCATTCTTGAAGTCAAATTGAGTGTGTAGACGAGAGAGGCCGAATGAGCTTAAGTCAAATATGATTCAATTTGATTTTAAATTAGATAAAGGAATAATCAATGATTAAAAGAATCAACAAAAATTATTTAATAAAGTGTTTTGAATTTTGGTAGAGTTTACATAAAAATCATCCTTATATTTTATAAATTGGACCATATTTTTAACACGAATAAGCAGTGATGTGTGCTAGAAAATTTGTGGTAGTATAGCAACAAATTATGGTATGTAGATTCAGCACACACTCAGAAGAGGGAAAACAACTAATAATGACACCGAAAGTTTTTACGTAGAAAATTTGGAAATGGAAAAGTCACAAGGACCCACCGGCGGGAAATGGTTACTAGGTTTTCCAAGTTACAACATCAATTGAAGGAGACCGATAGCGATTGATAGTCCGGTCGGTGGTGGTCGACAATGGTAGGTGCTGATCAACAACAGTAGGCGGTGGTCGACAGCGGCAGGAGTGACATTGGACTTCAATTTCTTCCTATAAGATTGTGTGCCTTTAGGATTAACCTTGGCAGGCCTGATCTTGGGCAAGCTTACGCACACACACTTGAAACCCCGCATTTTCTCTCACTACCTTATACCCTAAATCAAACACCCTTAGCCTGTGTCCCCACTTCTTTTGGAAACTCATATAGTTGGTCCCCCACTCCTTAGCCTTTGGCTAAGTTGGATAAGACCAACACTTGGAGGATCCAAAATGGGACTTATCTTTGGTCCATGGCTCAAATAGGATAACATCATGATTGGCATTCCCATTTGATACCAATTTCACCAAACTTCCATTTCTTGACCCTAAATTACTAAATGACCTCTAAACCCTAAATTTTCCCAAAATTCCAAAAATTGCTCAAATTCCTAAATTCTTTTAAAAAATCATTTCAAGCCATTCCAAACTACTCAAATTGCTCAAAACACCTTAAAATACTTAAAATTCCCAAAATACCCCCAAAATACCCAAAATTACCAAAATACCCTTCATACTCCAAAAATTCCAAAAATCCCAAAATCTTCAAAATCATTCAAATGTTCCCAAAACCAATTTGAACCACTCCATTGAGCCTAATTTGACCAAATTGATCCATTTTGAACAAAATCCTCAAATTGCCTCTAAAGGCCCAAATTCTCCAAATCACTCACAATTTCCACCAAATTGACTTCAATCTCACCAAATTTCAATTCTAAATCAAAATTCATCATCTTCAATCCCAATTAAAATCAAATTTAAGCCCAATTGAACCCAATTTCAAACTGAACTTGAAGCCTAATCCCAAAATCTCCAATTTTGACCATATCCCCAATTTCCCTCAAATTTAACCCCATGATCAAATTAATTTCCCCAATTTTGACCATATCCCCAATTTTCCTTAATTCAAAATCACCCAATTTCTTTTCCAAACTTCTCATGACAATCCTGCACATCAAATTGATCAATGAATTGACCCAAATCTTAGCCCAAACCTAACTAAGATCCAAGTCCAAACCAAAAGCCTAATTTTAAACCCAAATCCTCAAATTGGCTAAACTACTTGAAATTGACCAAGCCATGGTCACCGTAGCCAACCTCTGAACCCTAGGGACCAGCCTAGATCCACTTAGCCCAACCTAGTTGAGCCATGGACCAAGAATCTCATGAATTAGGGGATCTTCTTCCTAAATTAGCCAAACTAAAAGGATCTTTGCCACTAGCCATCAAACCTCCAATTTAATCACCATTAAAAGTTCCTCTGGCCTCCCTGACCACCCTAGACACCAGCACTGGCCTGGCCAGCCGGCTTAGTCACCGGAGAACCCAAAACTTAAAGAGCCCCCATGTAGTTTGAACCCAATTCCACCAATCCAAGCTGTCTCACTCCCATTGGACACTTGTGTCGTTTAGCCCTCCACCTCAGCAACCCTTTGCACCCACTGGTTAGCTCTGGTGACCACCATGGCCATGGCTATTTATCCACCACCCCCCTCATGACCAAATAAGGAGAAGGCACTGAACCTTGGGGAGACTCTGCCAAATCATTGGCAGAGCTTCTCCAAGACCTCCTGAGCTCATTCCAACCATCTCTCAACCATTCTCCCCACTGTCTGAGGCCAATTTCATCA
Organism: Papilionanthe hookeriana x Papilionanthe teres; assembly: GCA_022702705.1. Lineage (NCBI taxonomy): Eukaryota > Viridiplantae > Streptophyta > Magnoliopsida > Asparagales > Orchidaceae > Papilionanthe > Papilionanthe hookeriana x Papilionanthe teres. The sequence goes on from CM040434.1 coordinate 15,603,611, forward strand.
TCTAAAAAATACCTAGAAATAGGAGACACCACCAAACTCCACCAATCTTCAAATTGACTTGCTCCTCACCTTCACCAGAGCAAGAGAGGAGGTTTCACACAGAAAGCCCCATCTCGAGAGCACCCTAACCCACTTCAAGCCCAAGCCCAAATCACCATATGATCGATTTCTTAGACAGGTCCAAGGAGAGTTCAATTTATTACTTGGAAGAGATTCGCAAGGTCATGAAGAACATCAAGAACCATCCCAATTGAGAACTCACCTCTTGGGCTAAGAAATAGACCACTTTCCCCAAAACCAAGTTAGGTTTGGTTTTTTGTGAAGAAAGGTTTAATTTTATGTTTGATCAACCATATAGATAAGTTCAGCTTAACTAGATGAAGCCATAGAAACAAACTCCATCTGATTTAGTTGAGTGTAGCAAGAGATCTTAAGCTTAGAGTGTGGATGGTCTGCAGGACACACCAGAAGAAGGCAATGAAGGAGGACCGTTAGATCACACGTGTATCAGATCGAGGGTCAGGATCACATGCGAACGAGAAGATGAAAATTAAAGCGCGGGCCGAGTCAGCGACTATGTGGATGGCGGTGTAAATTGTTGGAGCAATGCGTAGGGCTTCAGAGCTGCCTAGGATGACGCGGCTGCTGCGTGGTTAAGTAGGGAAATCATGTATTTTTGTATTATTTTAATTCAGTTAACTTAGATAATTCATAACTTGGTGTAAAAAATCATAAAAATAAAAGAAAAAATACCATGTTGCTTAGGGAATAAAGGAGAATAATGTAGAATAAAAATCAAAATTGTTTATCATGTATTTTATATTTAGTTAATTAAATACTCAGAAAACTACTTAAATCATAACTTAATAAATATAAATCACCATGGCTTGAGAATTTGAGGCTTGTTTGCTTTGTTGATAGGAGTGTTCCTTGATTTTTCCAAAGTTAGAGAGCATCCCTAACACAAAAACTCTAATTTTCAAGTTATTCACCTCTGTTTTAATTTAAAAAATTCTAGTAATAAAAAAATCCCAAAAATACAAGACTTGTTTTGGTAGGTTTATTATGGTCAGAGGACTCTATGAAAAATATAAATGCGATTTAAGTAATTAAAAATGACACTAATTGTAATTAACTCATTAAAACATTTAAAAATTAAATAATTAAAATATAAATAGAAAAAATCACAAAAGTAATCCCACGTTGTAAATAATAATCACATTGAATCATTGTAAAAATTTGAAACTCATCTGAATTTATTTAACCACAAAATTTGATTTTCTAATCAAAATGAAATTTTGCATTAAAAATAATTATACTAGTTAAAATATAATTAAGAAAATTATGAAAAGTGATTTTGGGAGTTTCTTGTGATGAGAGGCACCCAAGAAAAATAAAATCAAGCCCTAAGTAAAAACTTCATTTTTAACCTATTTTCCTAATTTTTATATAATTATAATATTTAAAAAATCATAAAAATCATAAAAAAATAAAAGTGCACTAAAATATTCCAATTTGCTTCTTGATCACTTAGGAGCAATTACAATATTTTTTTCTAATTTTCTAAAAAAAATTATGAATTTTTAAAGGCTAAAAATTGAATTATCCTTGATTTTGCACTAAAATAATTACAATAATTAAAATAAAATTTCAAAAATATGAAGATTGCTTCTCTTTGTCCTTGAACTTAGAGAAATTTAAGAAAAATATAAAACATAATTTTCCACTTAAATAATATTTTATATTTAATTAATACGTAAAACAAACAAATAATTATAATACTTAAAATTAAATTCAAAAAATCATGAAAATTGGCCTAAGTGGTCCTCTAACCTACGTGAACCTCCATTAAATTTCTTAAGGATAGATAATTTGTTCTGCTTGATTAAATAAATTAACTTGAAAATACCTATTTTTGCATTAAAATACCTTCTATAAATAAAATAAAAATTAAAATAATTACATTTTCTCCTCTGATATTTTAATTAACCCATGAGTGGGGTAACATAAAAATTTCAAAGTCATTTGAGTTAAATTTAAATAATTATGAAGTGATAAGGCCTTAAAAAAGGTAATATGGTAATTATGGAATTTAAGCTCTAATTAATATTTAGGCTAAATCAAAGGGTAAATGGGTAATGTATGATCATAATTAAATTTTATAAGTGATTGAAACATAAAATATTAAAAGGTAGAAACCAATTCCTCACTCTTCCACAGAAAGGCTACTTTCTTAGGATTTACCCTTTCAGCAGGCCATTGAAATTTATTGGTAGCCATTTCTTCTATTAACGCATAAGCTTCTTCAAAATATTTAGATATTAGTGATCCACCAGCAGCAGCGTCTATTATAGATCTAAGAGATCCTACTAATCCATTATAAAATGTTTGAATAATTAACCAATCTGGTAAAGCATGATGGAGATATTTCTTAAGAAGTTTTTTAAATCTTTCCCAAGATTCATATATTGATTCTCCCTCATACTGACTGAAAGATGTGATATCGTTTCTAAGCTTAGCAGTCTTAGATGGTGGAAAATATTTTGATAAGAATTTTGTGAAAGTTCTCCCCAAGTTCTTATAGATCCAGGTGCTAATGAATTTAACCAAGCCTTAGCCTTATCCCTTAATGAAAAAGGAAAAAGTCTAAGTCTGACAGCATCATCAGACACTCTATCGTACTTAAAAGTAGCACAAAGTTCTAAGAAACTTGAAAGATGTAAATTAGGATCTTTATTTGAAGTTCCACCAAATTGATTGTTTTGTACCATTTGGATAATTGCAGGTTTAAGCTCAAATGAATAGCAGCTACTTCAGGATTTTTAATAGTTAAGTGAATTTCATCTAATGCAGGGTTAGCATAATCTCTTAATGGTCTAGATTGTTGTTCATTTTCTATTATTTGGTTATTTACATTGATTTCCATTGTTTCAGAATTTATAAGTTCTTTTCTTAGTTTTCTAATTCTCCTAACAGTGCGTTCTAATTCTGAATCGTAAGGTATAAGATTTTCAGAACCAAATTTACGCATACACTCGAAATCAGTACACGGTTAACTAAATAAGTTGAAATTCTAAAAAGGTTTTCTAAAAATCATAAATTGTTGTCCGTTACTCTAATTATGTTATATTCCTATAACATATAAAATCTTTCCCAGGCAACGGCGCTATATACTTGAACCACCCCTGCGCTTTTAATCCAATTCGAATTTACTTTAGTAGCAATTAAATATTTTAATCTTTTAAAAGCAGAGTTACTTTCAAACCCAAGTATACGCATCATTCAAGTAATACAAGGCTCTAATGGAGTCCTGGATGTCGATCCCATAGGAAGAGATATTAAAGCCTATGGACTTAGAATTAAGAAAATCAATTCAGACTTACAATTAATCGAAATTGCCTATCTGTCACTAATATGCAATTGATAATAATATGAAACTTATATTAAAAACTATTTTTGCTAACAATTTACTAATACTACTAGATTTAAGTTCAAATATAGATAATAGTAAGAATCTTTCTTCTTAGTTAAGATATTTAAGTGAAATTATAATTATAATTAGTTTTAATGTGTTGTGCCAAATAGGAGCACACCTATTCTTTACCCTTTGGTCCAGGTATAAAAAAATTTGACTAATCCTATGCTTAGATTACTGATTCTGCGGCTAGGCTGGGAGGATACCGGCTTTCACTTTGGAGCTCCCACGTTTCCCTCACCTGAGGGCTAACAATCTAAACATCAGCACCCAAACGATATGAACGAATTGAGGTTTTTAGCCCGTCACTCTAAAATCTCCAATTCTACGCCCCATAATATTATTTCCCTATTTATTTGCACTTCTTCCTACAAGGATTTACTCTTCTACCTTGCAAAGAGAATTATGATACATACAAGTTAAGAATCCTTAGCCCACGGTCAGGTCTTAAGAATTCTTCACGTATTTTAACGATATAAATGACCAATTCGTATAGTAAAGTAAGTTTAGGTATAGTATCATCACAACTTCTTTTATAATGTATTAATAGACTAATTATATAATCATTTCTCAAAAATATCAAAACCAGGAGAAAGATAGGACAACTACTCAAAATTCATGAAGAGGATGCAATAAAACTTAGATTTCATATAATAAAGTAAAGTTCTACACACTAAAAACAAATAAACACTACTTATCTCAAATTCCTCCTCAAGCAAACTCCTCGAAGTTCCTCTGGATCTTTTCCTTAGAGTTCTCCTTTGAAACGTCAATGTGGAAGAGTACTCTCACTTCCCTTCCACTCTTGCAATTCCTCGAAGAATTCTTTACAATTTCTCTATTTGAACTCACTACTCACTAAATTAAACTCACTAATTGACTATCTTTTACACTATGGACTCACTAATAATCACTTTAGATACCAGAAGAAGAGCTGTTTTTCATCCTAAATTTGTTCTTTTTAAAGTTGTAGAAGAGTCTCTAAGGGTTGCGAAGGCACCCCTTCGAAAATTGTTCACATTCGATGTATTTCTGAAAAAATCCGTCGACCCCACCGTCGGCAGCCTCGAGGCGCCGTCGGTGGCCTTCTAGAAACCATGCATTTGAACTATCCTCGCCGTCGGAGGCCTCAATCCGCGCCGTCGGCGGCCTCCATTGCAATTAATTCTGAACTCTTGGGAAAATCACGCCATCTTTAAGTGTTCAGATAGGGGTTCGATGATGTTGGAGCTAAGTTCGGGGACATGGTTGTTACAATAATGAATTCTAAAATAAACATGTCCATTGAGCATATTGTGGAGTTTAATTTAAAGTCTGCTACGGAATTATCCCATATGAAGGGGATGTTGTTTGAAAAGAACTCTTCTATTGCTGTGATGTCTACCGCTAGGAACGTTGTGACTGCTCCTGTCATCGTTTCTGCTTTTACCACCAGATTCACCGTCGCTGAACCAGTTACTCCACCAACTAAAGGAAAAGAGACTCCATATGAGGAAGAGCAAGTTAACACTTATGACTCACCATTTTCCGGATTCAAGATTAGGTCAAATTTGAAGCCCGTGCAACTGACGAAGGCACAAGAAAAGAGGTCCAACCTAGAAATTCTGAAAGTCAAGTAGCCGTGGCAATCATCCCGGCACCTGCAGCGCATCTGATCAACAGTTGGCTCAACAAAGACCAAATCTTACCGATAAAGAGACATTAACAACAATGGAACAAAGATTAAGCAAGGCATATCCATTTAAAAGAGATTCGGTGTCAAAGATACTCCATGACTTACTTCTAAGTTCACATTTCAGACTACCAGAGCTGAAGAAGCCAGAGGAGGCTGACAAGGAGGATCACTCCCAATACTGTCCATACCACTGATTGCTCGACCACACCATAGAAGACTTCTTTATCTTCAAAGTTTGGCTCGAAAAGAATTTTAAAAGTGGAAACATGGCAATCCCGAATGAATATTTAAAAGAACCTGAAAAATGTTCTATAAATATAATTTTAGATGATTCAATTGACTTCTACACGATGGCTCCGATACTTGAAAAAATAAGTGATGTTTCTAAAAAAACTTAAGTTGGCCTTAAAGTTCTCAAAGGGAAGTTAAATGAGTTTGCCTTGGAAAAGTTACGAGATGACATTGCACAACTGTCCAAAGATCAGAAAGAAGATGTTGAAGATGAAGATTAGGACCTAGCAGATTACATGAAAGGTGATTTCGCAGAAATCAACTTTGTCGAGACCCGAGCCATGTTACCTGTGCACGAAGCTCCACCTCTTATTGAGGAGAACTCCCCAGATGAGTGGCAAAGGGTCACCCAGCAAAGGGATGAACATATCAGCCGTCTCGAAAAGAAAGTTGAAAATATGATGACCGCTATGATTAAAATGCAAAGACAATCACAACCACCGCAGATGGCACCTCCAAGAACAAACCATCTGGAAACCATTCATATTACGAAGAAGGATTCAGTTCAGAGTATGATACTAGAAAATGACATTAAATAAATGGTGGAAAAATGGGTGGTGAAGCCTTGGTCCAATAAAAAATGGGGGAATTAGTTTCAAAGGGTAGAACTTACCCAAAAGAGTTTGATATTTTTCAATACCCCAGAGGTTTCATATCACTGTTGTTCAAAACTTTCGACGGAACTAGAAATCCTCGACAACATGTTGAACACTTTCGAGCAAGTTGCTGCAACACGGGGGGGGGGTAGTGATGCGCTGTTATTCTGATTATTCGTGAGCAGTCTTTCAGGAATCACTTTCGACTAATACGTAGAATTACCTTACGGTTCAACAAATACTTTCATCGAAATAGAAAACCTTTTTGTTAAATGGTTTGTTGGAGCTCAACACCACATCACCGTCGGTGATCTTGTAGTAAAGAAATAGAAACAAAAAAAAAACCATAGTAGAATACATTCTGCGATGGAGAAATCTTTGCATGAGGTGTGAACCACAACTCCATGAGCAACACATAATCGATATTTTTTTAAAGAGCATCCATGGTCTGATAGGCTTCTTACTCAAGGGACTTAAGATCAAGACTTTCAAGAAGCTACTTAGCAAATCTAGGAGTCTTCAAGAAGAAGCTAAGCAACTTGGTTTTCTTAGAAAGCCAATGATCTAGAGCTAAAGAAGATATTTGAGAAGAAATATGGGACAGTTCCTGTAATTGGCAGGGAAAAGCGATAATTGTAAGTACAGACCCAAAAAACATCAACAGACTTTCCAACATCCTCGTTAGAATGCTCAGTGATCCTTTCAGCAGAAATCTTACTAGACAGATGAGAGAAAAGTTCCAACCATGGTTGATTGAGCAAACAAGATATACTCTTATAAAAATAAAGCAATAAAAAAGATGTTTTGTAGTCTAATTAAGAATCCCAATTCAAGTTACCCAAACCAAAGAAAGTGGATGAGGTTAACAGGGAAGGTCATCCGAGATATTGCCCGCACCATATGTTCATTGGACACACCACAGAGGAATGCTGTTGTTTCAAAGATTTACTCGATGAGAACTTCAAAAATGGGAACATAACGATCCCGAGAGAGTATTTAATAGAACCTGAAAGAGGTTCCATCAATATGATTTTGGTTAATCCTATTTTTTTGAATGAATCCTACACAATAATGTTAAGCGAAACAAAGTTTAGATGAAGGCTTCAAAGGAAGAGAGATGAAGGCTTCTGGTTGATCATTAATTGGCTCAAAAATATCTTTGTATAGTGAAAAATATTTTAATCACATGAGCATAAATTTTGAGATTTGCTTAGGCCCAGGAAGAAAAAACTAAAGGAATGACGATAATATTAGCAATTAATGAAAATTCAACCTTGAAGTCATATCCTTCAGTGCCTAGTAAACAAAACTCTAACATCAATTTTAAGAGCATCAAAGGGGCTTCTCAAAGACAACTTGGAAAATCCTTACAAATCAGTGTCAAAGAAATGATTATCACCGCAAATAAGATACAAAGTTACAACATCTTCACCTATGGTGTCTGTAGAAATAACACTGCTTTATAAGTATTTGAAAAAAAAAAAATAATTCCTATAGTACCTTGAAGAGTGGGTTATTTTCTACACGTGCCTTTAGTCAGTGACGATACCTCAAGAAGCACTGTGCATCATGATGTTCAAATACAACCTTGTTCCACGAAGCACAGATGTTGCACTTGCTTGTAGCTCCAAATCCTAACTAAAAAAATACAGCAAAAAAAGTCATGAAACATAAACAAATACAATAAAAGTTTACAACAAATAAACAACAATAAATTCCCCAACGAATGACAACAATTAAATAACAAAAAAGAGAACCCATCAAAAAATTGAATAAGATAAAAATATAAAATATGAATTAAAATCAAAATGAAATTCTAATCAAAATAAAATCAGATCATCAAAACAAATTAAATCAAAAGAGAAAATAAATCTGAAATCTGGATTCCACTCCTGATTCGGTAGCAGGTTGAGCTTCCTCAGACTGGTGTTGTGGTCAATATCCCTTTAATCCTCTCACTTTTTTAAGAAAGTATTAACTGATTCTATTGATATGGAGCCGTAAAGTTTTTGATTTGGTTTTGATGGCGTGGAATCACATCTTTTCTCGAACAAACACTTTTTTTGGCCAACTCTTTGAGTGAGATATGAAACACCCACATATTCCCTCCTAATATGTTTCTTTCCACGAAAATCTTTTACAACTTTCAAGAAATCCTCAAACACCAAAATTCTACACTTCACAAATCTACACTACAAATCTCCGCACTCACAAATTTCACGAATCTCCCGCAAATCAAGACAAATCAACACTTAGAAGTTGAGGATTACAACATACGATACCGAATTACTTTAGGATCCATATCTCAATCTTTCAATGAAGAAAATCAAATCTTAGAGGTTGAGAATCACAGCATCTGATACCGCATTGCTTTAGGATCATTCCCTATCATAATGGTTCAATCAAGAAAACCAAATCTAAGAGGTTGAGGATCACAACATCCGAATTCATTCCAAAACCTCCAAATTCATTCCAAAACCTTACCCAAATCATTTTAAACCAACAATTGACCCAAATCACCTAAACCTACCAAAATTAGCCAAATTACCAAAATACTCCCAAAATACCCAAAATTACAAAATTACAAATTTCACCCAATTAAATCTCAAAAATCATTTGAAAATTCCCCATGTCACCCAATTGTCCTGAATTTATCAAATTTGACCAAATTGACCATTTTTGACCAAAATTTCAATTTTACCCTAAATTGCTAAATCCCCAAATCAACTCCAATTTCCACCAAATTGATTGCAAATTTCCCCAATTTCAATTCTAAACTCAAATTCAACATGTCAAATCTCAATTGAAACCAATTTGAAGTCCATTGAACTAGCCTCAAACCCTAATTTAATTTTGAACCAAACCCCTCAAATTTGACCAAATCCTCAAAATCCATCAAATTGAACCCCAAAACCAACCCAATTTCCTCAATTTTGAATTCTAAACTATTTTTAACATTCCCCAGACTAATTTGAATCTTCAATTGGACTAGACCCAAACTCAAACCCAACTCAAACCAAAACCCCTAATTTTGACCCAAAATCCAAATTTCCCCAAATTGAACCTCATGTCCAGTTAAAATGCCTCAATTTTAAATATCAAAATCAAATTTCAACATGTCTAAATCCAGTTTCAACCAATTCCAATCCAATTTGATTTTACCATGGTCAATTTGAAAAATCAAAATCATCACATGCATGCTTAAAAGGCCCATCCCGTTATGCATCATCAATAGTAACTACGTCTCTCTTTCATGGACTTTGAATATGACTTTCACTTTTGTTGTGGAACTCATAATCCATTTGGAACATATATTTCCCAACAAGTTTTAACATTTTAATTAGCCAGATCAAAAAGTAAATGAAGTTCAAAGTGAAAAGTTCATCACAAATTATCCATAATAAATCGACACATCATTTCCATATCACAACATCAATATGTCACATGAAAAGGAGAAAGACAAAGAAATCTATTCAAGACTCATGAGAAAAAGATGACAAAACATGGATTATATATATATAAAAACAACGTCATACAAACAGAGTAAAGAAAAGATAACTTATCTCAAACTCTTCCTCAAGCGAATCGCAAGGAATTCCTTTTACTTCTCCTCTTTCTTCACAATAACACACAATTCTCTCTTTAGATAAGTAAGGAAGAAGAAATCTCTCACTTTCCCTCTCCTCTTACAGTCCTTAGAAGAGAAAACCGAAAACTTATATTTCCTAAACAAAATGAAAAGACACTCTCTCTAAACTCCCTCCACACTCTAAACTCTCCTCCCCCTTCTAAATTTGGCTCCAAAGAAGTTTAAATTAGGCCTAAACTGATTTCCCAAGAGTTTCCTCAAGCAACCCTCTAAAATCCAGCCAAATACATTGAATCTAGTTTGAAATCGGGATAGGGCGCGGTCCGACGCAGGATTGGGCGCTGTTTGACGCATTATTCCACCAATCGGTCATAACTCTCTCTTTAAAATAGTGTGGTCCGACGCTGGTGACAACGTCGTTCGACACTAGTTCAATAAAATGCAATTTGTCCCTTTTTGCTCCAAATTTGGTCTTTTTCGCTTCCTTTTGCTCCAAAGGTCTAAAATCATTGTACCTACATGAAGTCATTAAAAATACCTTTCTTTAAAGTGCAATATCTTCAAAAATGGGTATGAAATAAATAATAAAAAACTATCAAATTTTCAGTGGATCAAGATCCCCCAAACTTAACTATTACTTGTCCTCAAGTAATTTTAATTAATACATACAATAATGATTCACTGTAATGAACTTTCTTTCTAGAATACCATAATTTTGATTTAGATAAGTACAATAATAAGATTTTCAGAAAGATCTTTGAATAATTCAAATATATTATGTAGGGGTAAGATTATCTAGTAATCAAGTCTAAGAGTTCCAGCCTTCTATTCATTTCAAAAATGACTGTAGATTGTTCTATTAAGGCACTTAAAAGGATTACATGAAAAATAAGTTTATGAGAACACTACTAGTAAAGATGCTAATCCATACATATAAGTTCAGGAAAGTAATTAGGTTTTTCCCTTTAGGTAGGTCCAAGTGAAGCCAATTTTTTATTAGGCATATCCTCAAGCTTCTCCTCACTTTTCTTTCTTTTATTTTCTTTTGCTTTTATTTTCTTTTGCTTTTATTTTATTTTATTTTCTTTTAAGGGAGGATTACTATATCTGGATAGCCTTTAATAATTTTGAACTTCACCCTTCTCATCCTAAATTTGAAACTTACCACGTTCCTTTACCTTATAGGCATTTCTTTAGCTTATTAATGATTCATCATAGAGTCTCAATCCTTTCCTATCACATAAAGTTTTAAGATTCTTAATATTTCAAACATACATTTTTACTTGCTTTGAATAGTTTACTATAGTCCTATTCTCTTATAGCAAATATCTTAGCCTACAAAATTACTTTTCATTACCAAATACTTTCATTCAACTTTACAAAATACTTAAATAAAATCAAATCTGAAATTGAGTTATATTACAGGAAATCATGTTAATAATTTTGAAAATACTTTTAAATGAGAACAATTAATATTTAATTCTTTCCCTCCCCCAAACTTAGATTTTTGAATATCAATACAATTAACATGGGAAGAAAGAAAATATATAAACATATATAACTCATACCTCAATATGTTGGGCTTTTCAAACCTTTGAGTTTAAGCAGGTTTTTCTTCATAAAGTAGAATAGTAGGCATGAAATAATTAAGAGCATTTCTATACACAAATATGAGTTAGAAATTTGTAAGGGAAGAAGTATAAAAACATACAACATAAACTATACACACGACATTAAGATCCAACTGTTACTACACAAATAAAACTAACAAACCAAACACATGCAAACTCTACTATCACATCACATACATCACAAATTAACATAAAGTCTGCTACAAATACAACCAAATACACATTACATCACAAATAATAATCAGAAAGAGTCTCAGGTACATCACATATATAAAACACAAATACAAAATAAAATGAAAATAAAACTATAAAACTACCAATCTTCATCTGTAGGAGCTCCATCATCATCAGGTCTAGTATGGAGTATACTCAGGGTAAGTAGGAAATACAACACCAGTGTCTCCCCTAAAAAATCTCATCTGTGCATTATTATAAGTGACTCAAGGAAAAAATGTTAAGATTTTCATGTCTATTTTATATTGATTTTGATGAAATTGCACTTTAAAGAAGGGTATTTTTAGTGTTTTTCTACAGGTATGTTGATTTATGGACAATGAAGCAAAAATATGCAAAAAGGAGTGAATTTGGAGCAAAAAGGACCAAAATTGTGAAAATTTAATCTAGGGCGCCGACGGCGAGGTCGATGGCGCCGACGACGTGTTTTTCTCTAGATTTCAGAAAATATACTACATGGGAGCCCACCGACGATGAGATCGAGGCCGCCGACAGCGGGGCTTATTCAGAAGGGGTCCAAGTCTAAGTATTTTAGAAGGTCGCCGAAGGCAAGCTCGAGGCCGCCGATGGCGGGATCAGTGGTTCTTTCACGAGGTGGGTTTAGAGAGTCACAGCAGTGCTTGAATGTGGATAATTTTTGAATGGATGCTTGGAAAACTCTTGGAAACTCTTCTACAACTTTAAAAGGAGCAATTTGAGGCCGAAAAAAGAGTCCTCTAGCGTCCACAACGTGTCATTCTAATCCTTTAGAGAGTTAAGTGTGTGTGTCCACTAAGGTCCAATAGTGTCATATAGTGTTTCTAGTGTTAAATTAGTGAGTTTAGATAGTGAAATTTGTGAGGAATTCTTCGAGAGATTTAAGAATGGAAGGGAATTAAGTGATCTCTTCTTCATTGCCGTTTCGAAGTAGAATTCTGCGTATTGTAAAGAAAGAAAGAGATTCAGAGGAACTTCAAGGAGTTTGCTTGGGGAGGAATTTAAGTTAAGTTGTGTTTACTTACTTTAGTTTGTAGAACTTTATTTTTATATATGAAATGCAAGTTTTATCGTATCCTCTCCATGAATTCTGAGTAGTTTTTCTGTCTTTCTCCTTATTTTAATATTTTTGTGAAATGGAATTTTGAACTAGTGTGTCAAGAAAAATTTTTAAAAGAAGTTGTGATAATTTTTTACTTAGATCTTAATTTACTTTCAATCTGGCCAATTGATTAGTTAAAATATGTTGAATTTAACAACTATAGTAAAGATTATATCCAAGATTCAGGGAGATCACAAATCCTTGGAAGTAGGGTGCAAATAAATAGGGAAATAATATTCATCAGGCGTAGAATTCAAGATTTTAGAGTGACAGGCTAAAATCCTCAATTCGGTCATATCGTTTGGGTGATGAAGTGTAGATGTTAGCCCTCGGGCGAGGGGAACGTGGGAGCTTCGAAGTGAGAGCCGGTATCCTCCCAGCTTAACCACAGATTCAGTAACCAAGTATAGGATTAGTGAGAGTTCTTTATGCCTGGACCAAAGGGTAAAGAATAGGTATGCTTCTATTTTGCACAACACCATTTTGAACTAGTTCTAATTATCCATTCACTTAAATTTCTTAACAAAGGAGAAAAATTCTTGCTTACATATTTGAACTTCACTTTATTAGTAGATTTAATTATCTGTTAGTAGAACTAGTTTATTTAGAACTTCATATTATTGTCAATTGCATATTAGTGACAGATAGGCAATTTTGATTTAAAAGTTGTGATTCTGAATTGGGTTCTATAATCCTAGTTTGTACCTGACCCACAATTTTATATTATGATATTTTTAATTTAATTGTAACGACGCCAAAAAAACTTGACCCCGCTATATTATATGTATAGAATTGTAATTGTTTATGTTGTGGATGCTACGCAAGTATACGTATCGTATTAAGTAATACAGGGCTCTAGTGGAGTCCTGGTTATCGATCCCGCGGGGAAAAAGAAAATTAAATAACGATTAATTTTAAAATAATAATAATAATAATAATAATAATAATAATAATAGTATACGAAAATTTGGAATTCGAATTTAAGCGCAATAAAGTAAACTAAGTAATTCAATTAGGTAAATTAACTAAGTAGAAAATTAATACGTATTGAAAGTGCGGGAAATTAAACTAATTGCTTAAATAAGTCTTAACTATTCGGAAAAAGTATCTTTCCCCTTGTTTAGAAATTTAAGTGATTGATGAATTTAAATAGATAATTTTAAGGTATTGTGACAAATAGGAGCATTCTATTCTTTACCCTTTGGCCCGGTGTAAAGAATATTGACTAATCTATGTTTGATTGCTGAATCGCGGCTAAGTCTGGGAGGATACCGAGCTGCCACTTGAGCTCCCACGTTCCCCTCGCCTGAGGGCTAACATCTACACTTCGGCTCTCGAAGCAATAGGACCGAATTGAATATTTTAGTCCGTCACACTAAAATGCTCGATTCCATGCCCGATGATATTATTTCCCTATTTATTTGCACTCTCCTTCCAAGGCTTTTGAATTCCCGAATATCGGATGTAATTTTTACTATAGGCGATAATCAACATATTTTAACAAATCGAATGGCCAGTTTGAAAGTAAATTAAGTTTTAAGTAAAAATTATCACAATTTATTTAATATATATAAAAATACTTCTATTTTTAGTTCATCAAGTCACTTAATTTCATAACAGGGAGAAAGACTAATAAACTACTCAGAATGCATGTTGACTAAACTAAGCATGAATTTCATTTAAAGTTAAAAACAATAAATACAAATACTTATCTCAATTTATCCCCAAGCAGACTCCTAGCAGTTCCTTTGACTCTTCCTTCCAATACAGAAGACTCACTAAAAACTCACTAACTCACTAACTCACTAACTCACTAACTCACTAAAGACTGCACCAATTAACAAAATAACACACACACTAATACACTTAGAAAAAATTAACTTAGAACACAAAAAATAACCACAATTAGAAGCTGAATTTCGGCTTCTATATATAGAGGTGAGCAAAGGACCAAGAGGTGTGTAAGCATCCCTTCAAAAAGTGTTCAGGTTCAATGTATCTGCGCCATTTGAACTATCTCGCCGTCGGCGACGAACTACCTCGCTGTCGGCGAGGCTTCTAGAAGATCTTCAAACCTCGCTATCTCGCTGTCGGCGGGCTCGGGCTCGCTGTCAGTGAGACAGTTATAAATCATTCAAAATTTTCTTCTCGTAACCTCACCGTCGGCGAGTTCGATCTCGCCGTCGGTGACTTAGCACAAATTGCATTAATTTCTTCCTTTTTGCTCCAAATCCGCTCCTTTTTATGATTTTTGCTTTTATCACCTAAATTCTCCATTCCTGCAACAAAATAAAGAAAATACCTTTCTTTAAAGTGCAATTTCATCAAAAATAGGTATGAATTTCTTAATAAAATTTTCAGTGATCAAAATCCCCCAAACTTACTTATTACTTGTCCTCAAGACTGCTAAGACTGCTAAGCTTAGAAACGATATCACATCTTTCAGGCAGTATGAGGGAGAATCGATATATGAATCTTGAGAAAGATTTAAAGAACTTCTTAGGAGATGCCCACATCATGCTTTACCAGATTGGTTAATTATTCAAACATTTTATAATGGATTAGTAGGATCTCTTAGATCTATTATTGAGCTATCTGCTTGGTGGATCACTAATGTCTAAACCTTTTGAAGAAGCCTATGCTTTAATAAAAGAAATGACTACGATAATTTTCGATGAGTCTGCGAAAGGGTAAATCTGAGAGAGTAGCCAACATTAATTATTCAGATGCTTTAACTATGATAGTTTCTCAAATTGCTGCTCTTTCAAAGAAAATAGATCAATACAGAATGAATCATTCTCAAACACCTCCTGTGTTAGAAGAAAATTCATTGGGACAAATTGTAGATGGTCAATCTTCATATGAAACTATAAATTTAGTAAATAATAGACATAATAATCCTTATTCAAACTATTATAATCTAGGTTGGAAGAATCATCTAAACTTTAATTGGAATAACCAATGAATACTAATCCTGTTAATCCTCAGTGGGGGAACAATCCTGTAAACCAATTAGGAAATACAAAGAATCATGGTAATTCTAATTATAGACCTTCTAATCCACCAAGTTTTTATAATAATTCACAATTTAAGGAGAATAAGTTATATATGGAAGAACTAGTTTTCAATATGGGTAATAATTACAAAGTCAAGGAGCTGCTATTGAAAACATAGAAAACCAATTAAGGCAAATTGCTACTGCACTGAGCAATAAACATGTTGGAACTTTACCTAGCAATGTTGAAGTAAATCCTAAAGATCAAGGAAAAGGACAGATTAAGGCTATTCAATTGAGAAGTGGAAAAGAGTTAGAAAAAAGAGTTTAAAAAGAAACTGTAGTTATAAAGGAAAAAGTAGAAACTGAAGGAGAAAACAAAAGTTTATATCCTGATTTTCCTCTGAAACCTATGAAGATCACTGTTGAAAGACCACCACCACCATTTCCTCAAAGACTAAAGCAACAAGATAAAGGAAAAAGATTTGTTAATTTCTTAGAAATTTTAAAAAATTGTCAATAAATATTCCTTTTGTTGAAGCTCTAGAACAAATGCCTAATTATGTTAAATTTATGAAGGATATACTCAACAAAAAGAGGAAGTTTCTAGATCATGAGACTGTTGCACTCAGTGAAGTGTGCAGTGCTATAATTCAGAGAAAGCTTCCTGAAAACTTAAGGATCCTGGTAGTTTCACTATCCCGTGTGTTATTGGTGAAAAATTTTACTGGCGAGCATTACGTGATTTGGGAGCTAGCATAAATTTAATGCCTTTATCAACTTTTAAAAGGTTAGGAATATGAGAGATTGCACCAACTTATGTAACTCTGAAGTTAGCTGATCTGTCGACATATTTTTAGGTTTGTGTTGTATTTTAAAAAAGGGGGTCGCCTACAGAAGTTGTCGGCGAATTTTAGATTTTAAATTTGATTTAAATATATATAATTTGGAAAGTAGCATTTGATTTTTGAAAATAATTTTAAGTATGAAAATTTTAAGATATGAAATCAAACTGATCTCACATCCCAAATAGTTTATATAAACGAGCACCACACCACAAACCGTGTATATATCCCGAAGAATAGACACACTGCTTGATGATGGGGCTCGATTAAATAAACTAGAAGATTTGTGACATCCGTTTGGTTTGCGAACCAATTTTATAAGCCGACAAGTTCCCCTGCTTAATATAAAGAAATTAAGCAGGGTTTATATTACTCAGGTTCTTAAAGTTCCCTATAAGAGCGAGCCCCTATAGTTAATTACATCCTAAGTGACGTGAATCACTTAAGAAAACTCTCGATAATGATCAGTGGTTTTGCTCTCAAGAATTTCAAAGTTTAAAGTTTTCAAAGGATTGGATTTTTTAAATTTCAAAAGGGAATGGATCAAATTTGAAACAGTTAATTTCGGGAGTGCGAAAGGAAGAAAAGTAGGAGAAGGCGAGGATCCAGAAGAATCTTGACAACTTCTCGAACTATCCTATTGTTTGGCTTCGATTTGGGAGTTTATTTAATGTTTCAATCCTGCCGAATTTAATTAATTAGGACTTATATTTGTATGACATGATCATACGAAATAGCCTTGAAGATGTGAGGGTTTATGTCGTATCGAACGACTACCTCGGAGTCCTAAGACCGGTTAGGGCTTAATTTGCATAACATGATTATACAAATGCCTAACAAAGAGTTGAGGATTTATGTTGCACTAAGCAAACTACCTCGAAATCCTATGGCTTTGTTGTTTAAAACTAGGAAAGGTTTTGTTGAAGTAGATTCAAGTTTTGCTGATGACGATGACCGTGCTGCCCACCATGCTCTAAGTTCCTTGTTGTTGCAGAGGTTTAGTTGTAGAAGGTGAAAATCAAGAGATGAGAAAAGTGTTTTGGTTTAGAAATCTTAAAATCCAAGTGTTTTTAATATTTTAATTAAAACGAATCTTAAAGTTGTTTAAACGGAACCGATTAAGATCCCGCGGTTCCGTCATCCCGGCACCAGTTATTTTCATCGAATTCACTTAGTTCGGATGAATTTGCTAAACTCAACTAAATGAGTTCCACACTTTCATTTAGACAGTGGGAAATCCAGTTAGCAACACGTGGGTTACTTCATCCGAGGTATTCCCGATCATTCAATGAGACGTTTTAATTTAGTTAAAGTTGTAGTTTTGTTGTTCTGTTTGTGATTAAATTTTGAGTTGTTTTATATTTTGAAATGTTGTGGCGGTGATTTTTTATCATGTAATGACTTTTAATTTAATTTTGGTTTCGGTTCGGGAGCTATCCTAAAGGTTTTGGTTTTCATGCAACGGTCGTTTATCATGCGAAAAAGTAAAGTACGGTGCATGTAAGTAAATTGCAATAAAGTAAATTGCAACAAAATAAAAGCGTACTGGAGGGTCTTCCAGTCATCCCAGTTGCACTTAAAACACATGTTAAGACATTTAAATGTTTTAATAAGTACCTAGGTAAAACTAAGGGAGAGGTTTTGGTTGTCTACCGAAGTCCTCATCCTATAGCTAGTCATCTCTATGACGTCTAGGTTCTTGTGTTTTGGTTTAAGGATGATTTTCTTCATCGAAGAACAATTAAATTCGATTGTTCTTATAAACATCCTATCATATTGAGGAAGTGCTTAAGACGAGTCTTAAACATCTTTTAATACCTGCTAGGATTGTTTTAAGTCCAAGAGAATTTAATTATACAAGTGAATTAATCATCTTGGAGTTTAAGTTTTGTTCTCTTGCTCAGTGAACTAGGACATTTGAATATCCTATGAGTGAAGTAATACTTCACTTGATACCTCATTTAATAGTTATAATAATAAGAGCTTTAAAAGGGCAAATCAACTTATTAAGCATTTTAATGATTTAAACTTAATGATTTAATTTTAATTTTGACTTAATTATAAAAAATAATTTAAGTTTGGAATAGTGTTCAAGTTATTTTAGATTTAATTCTTAATGATTTAATTTAGTTTGTTGATAAATGATTTTGATTTAATTTAATTCAATTTAATTTTAATCTAATTAATTTTAATTTTAATTTAATTTGATTTGATTTTAATTTTAATTTAATTTGGTTTAATTTAATTTAATTTAATTTGATTTTAATTTAATTTTTAATTCAGTTTAATTTAATTTAATTTAATTTGATTTTAAGTTAATTTTAAATTAATTTAATTTAATTTAATTTTAAATTTAGTTTAATTTAATTTAATTTAATTTAATTTAATTTAATTTTAGTTTTATTTAATTTAATTTAATTTTAATTTATTTTAATTTTAATTTAATTTCAATTTAATTTAATTTTAATTTAATTTAATTTGATTTTAATTTAATTTTAATTTTATTTTAATTGAGATTATTCTTTAAATTTTTTTTAGTTAAGACTTAAGTATTATTGAAGTGATTTATTTAGGGATCTTTTTAAATTAAAGAATAAATATCCTCTTAATAATATCCCTATTTTAATAATTCCAATTTCTATTATTCTTCCCAAATTTCAATTAATTAGTTAATTAAAGTTTTACTTTAATTATATTTGAAATGATTAGTAGGTTTCTACCCTCAATCATTTAAGTTTCAATCATCCAAAAATCAGTTTAAAATCAAATATTTTACCTTCCCCTTTTGATTAATCCTAAAATTTTAATTAAGGCTTGAAATTTTTAATTACCATTTTGCCCTTCAAGCTTAATAATTCTATAACTCACTAAAGTAAGCTCAAATAAACTTGAAATTTTTATGTAACCTCACTCACATGTCAATTAAGACATTAGAGGAGAAAATGTGATTTTTTTGTATTTAATTTATTTATGTAATTATTTTTAATGAAAAATAGGGGTTTTCAAGGAAAAATTAATAACATGACCAAGGAAATGTTTCTGTCCTTAATAAAATTATGGGATGTTTCTAATGACCAGTGGACCATTTTGACCAATTTTGGTGATTTTTAGAATTATATTTTATTTATTAGAATTATTTTTGAGTTTTGGAGTATTAATTAATTTTAAAATAAAATTAAAGTCGAAAAATATATTTTATATTTCTCTTAAATCGCTCTGACCTCAAGGAGTCTAGAGAAATAAATTTTTTATTTTTTTGATTTTTCTTTGATTTATTAGAATTATTTTAGTGAAAAGGTTGGAAAATACATTTTTTTAATATTAAAAATTACATTAAGCCTTTAAAATTCAATATCTTACCCTAGAGACTTAAGAAAAATATTTGGTTTGTTCCTAAATGATTAGAATTGAAAATGTGACATTTTGGTGATTTTTTAATATTTTTATGATTTTTATTATTTTTAATTATTAAAAATATTAAAATAATGATAAAAATCAACTTTTTTTTTTATAAAATTACAATTTTAATTTTCCTAAGTTCCCCTCATATCAGAGAAGCTCCAAAACCATTTTTATGAATTTTTGAAAAGTATTTTGTGAGTTATGAATTTTTAAAGTTTAACTTTGGTTATGTGACTTAATTAATTCATATAGTGGGGTTAAATATTTCCAATTGATTTCAAATTTTTATGTGATGTTCCTCTGATCCTAAAGATCAGTGGAAAATTGTTTTTAAGTCAATTTAATGTGTGGTTGACCCTAATTAATTAAAGTTCAATTTTGGGTATGTAGGCCAATTAGGGTTGTTCCACGTGAATTAACTCAAAACCTATTTTTCTTAAGTTCCTCTGGTCATAAGAAATATCACCAAATTTTCCTAGAATTTATTTCTCAACATGCTAATTATTGGAATTAAAATACTCAAAACAGTAACATGAACTTGAAAAACCAATAACTTCTCATAGGTATGGCCTCTGACCTTGGAAAATTCAGGGAATGTTCCCTATATTAGAGGCTTCAAAAGCCCTATGGTCTCATGCCATTGTGAATTGTCTATGCAAATAGAGAATTAAAATACCACAGAGAGTATATAAATCATTAAAAATAAAATACTTAATGAAATGACTTGATTTCTTTTCCACATTATTCTCCTCTGTTCACTGAGCAAGAGGGTATTCTTATTTTATTTTTAGGATTTTTCTACACAAAGTTATGCATTTTTGAAGTTTTGGGTATTTAATAAATAAGAAAATTCCCTATTTATCTACTTATCCACGCGACGCCACGCAATCCTCGGTAGCTCCGAACGCCCACGCGGCGCATTCCTATTCGACGCTGCCATCCGACTCAGCACTCCAGGGGCCCGCGGTTCATGTACGATTGCGCTGTCCGGCTCGATCTCGACCGTCCGCTCGATACACGCTCGATCAGATGGCTCACGGTCATCGTCTACGGCCGGTGTGCACCGTGACCGTCCACACTAAAACCACTAAGAACTTACTCGATTCTCGACGGATTTTGGTGTTCTTATGCTCACATGGATTCGTCTTGAAGAGACAAACACATCCATACGGTAAACATGCATTGAAATCGATTCATATCGAATGGAGAATCTCCGGAAGCTCGGGAGGAAGAGAGAGTTCATACCTTTGCTCGGAGAAGTGAGGCTTCGATCCGAGAGTTGTGTCGCGTTCGATTGGGTCCGAAGCAAGCTCCGGATGAAGTCCCTTGGCACAGTGAATTGCCTAGGTACAAAAGTGACCACAGCCGATCACAAAGCTTTTAGGCTGGAAGCAATGACTAGCCTGGTGAGGGGGCTTTTGATGGGAAACTTCTCCTCTTGGTACGAGTGAAGGTGTAGCGTCAATCAATTTGAGGATTGACTCACTGTGGTGAAGTGTCCTGGTTTTAGGTTTGAATTTCAACTCTGAAATTGAGCTTACAGAGAGGAAATGGCAGGGGGATTTCAGTGGGAATCAAGTTCTCCAGGTGTGGGGAAGAGTCTAGAATGATTTTAGCAGAGTTTCTGTATGGTTTATTTCAATGCCTCCTTTGGCCGAGAGGAGGTGGTGTTTAAATAGGAGTGGCTGGAGGGCCTCTCAGGGGGGTTTAATGGTTTAGATCAGCTTCTTAGGTCAAGGGAAGAACAACCATGGCAATCATTGGGCACGGGGCAACTCAGCAAGATGGAATTTCAGTGTTTGGCTCCTTCCAAGGTCTCGGCCATGGTGTTTTCCGGCGGCTGTGGTGGCTGGCCGGCCAGACATGGGTCACCCTCAGGGTCAGGGATGTCAGAGCTTGGCAATGGTGAAGTCAATTGGAGTTGGACATGTGTAAAGGTGGTGAATTGAAATGGAATGGGAAAGGAGTGATTTTGGCTTGGTTTGGGTCAACCCTTGGTTTTGGGCTAGGTTTACCTCCCCATGGCCTGCTTGGGTTGAGGGAGAATCACTTGGGTCAACCTCCCATGTGTGGTGGAGTCTCCATCAAGGATTAGGTGGAAAAACATGGTTTAGTGTGTATCATGGAGGAGGTTAAAAAGCTTAATTAAGGTTTAAGAAAGGAGGCCCTCCTTTTACCATTAATGGGATGTTGAGGTGTAAAGTGGCTTTCATGGCTCCCATGTGGCTTGTGCATGGCTTTATGGCTTGCCTATGGCTTAGGATGGCTTGGCTTGGTTTCATGGAAAAGGGTTTTGGAAATTTTGGGATTATTTGATGGGATTTCACATAATACCATTTTGGTTTGATTTTCATGATGGATTTAGCACTTAGGGAGTGATATTAATTGAGTGAAGATGAGGTGAAATTGTAGTGTGGGCTTTAGGATGGGTTTGGGCTTTTAAAATTTGGTAAAGGTGTGCTTTTAGAATGGTTTAAGGGGATGGGCCTTTAAGTTTAAAAACAAATTGGTAAGTGGAAATTTTGTAAAGGGCCATGCCAAATAAATGTTGGGTTTAGTTTAAGGATGTGTCATGAGTGATTTGGAATCAATTTGAAGTGATTTGGAATTGAATTGAGTCTAATTTGGGTCCCCTTGGTGATTGGGTCAAAACAGGTCAAAATGGACCAACTTGGGCTAAGGTTGGGCTAATGTTGAAATTGATGTAAAATTAATGTTGAGAAATGTTTATGGGAGTGTTTCAAAGAGGTTTCATCTTTGGTTGGGTTTTGATTTTGGGACTTGGGCCTTTTTGGGTTAGGTTTGGGTGTAGGCCCATTTAAGGGATTTTGGGTTTGGGTTGAATTTGAGTTGGGTTTGGGTCCAACTTTTGGGCAAATTATGTTAGTTGTTTGTTTTTGGGGATGTTAGGAAGGTTTTAGAAAAGATTTGGGTTAAATTGGGTTTGAATTGGGTTGGTTTGGGCTAAGTTTGGGTCATGGGTCAAAATTGGGCTTTAAGCTTAAAAATGAAATTGGATTTAAATACCAATCAAATTGGGCTTGGATTTGGTCTAGATTGATATTGGGGATATTTAATTTAAGTTTAGAATTGCATTGGACCAAAATTGAGGTCAATTGGGGTGGTTTGGTTTGACATTGGGTTCATTTGGGTTTAAAATGGGCTAAATTGGGGGTTTTGGTAAAAGTGGGATAAATTGACAAAATTGGCCCATGATGTAGTTAAACAAAATGAAATTAGGAATATTTGGGATTTTCTTGAATTTTTTGGGAATTTTTGGTATTTTTGAGTTTTGGGTCAAGAGGGGCATTTTGGTAATTTGGAGGGTATTGGGGGTATTTTTGGAAATTTTGGTATTTTTTGGCTATGGATGATCAATTTGATTGGTGGGGAAATGTTCAAGGTTAATTTTGGAAAATTCTGGGTTATTTGAAAATTTTGGTGGTTTTGAGTAATTTCAAGGGCTTTTAGTATGTTTGGTGGGTCCGGGGCCCCGAGGGTCAAAAATTGAAATTTTGGAGAAATGAAAATTGATCAAATTTGAGTAAAGTGGAATCACTTTGGTTGAGCCATGAAGTTATATTAAGCTCATAGGAGCCATGAGGGGACTCATTTGAGGCATTCACTATGTTGTTCCTAACCCTCTTAGCCAGGGACTTAGGGGTTAAGGACCATCCATATGAATTATTCACATGAGTCAGGAAGTCAAGCTAAGAATGAATAGTTTGAGGATTTGGAATGTGTGTGAAAGTGTAATGTATGTGCAGGTCAGCCCTCACCAGACCAGGCCACCTAGGGTGATCCTAAGGCCAAAAAGTCTTATAGGGAACTCATCCTTTAAACCTCCACATTTGATCTCGGCCCTCGAGGTGATTAGGGGTTTACAATCGAAGCTTGTGGGGTTTGCGGGGAGTTAAGAAGTGGCTGAGCTTCTAAAGGGGTAGGTTCCATCTCTAGTCCTCTAAGATAGTCAAAGGAAAAGCCTAAGGCTAGATCCTAAGTACTAAAGAGAGAAGAGAAGACCTCATCAAAAATGAGGTCAACATGATCGATCTATTACACATCCTAAAGGAGTTGTAGAAGATGTTTTGGTCAAGGTTGATAAATTTATCTTTCTTGTGGATTTTATCATTTTAGATATGGAAGAAGATAACAAAATACCAATCATTTTAGGAAGACCATTTCTAGCTATAGGAAGAGCAAGATAGATGTTCAAAAAGGAGTGTTGACTTTGAGAGTAAATGATCAAGAAGTAACCTTTAACATCTCAAAGTCAATGAAATATCCTTCAATAGAAAAAAATGATGAATGTTTTAGAATGAATATATGTGATTATCTAAAAAAAGAATATTTCAAGGAAAATTTTGAAGAAAAAGAAGACATGGAAAAAAATAAATATGATGAAATTGGTAGTGAAGAAGCTAATTATATTCAGGAACAATTTGAAACGCTCGATTCAACAGCACCCAAAAATGAAATATTAATTCCATCAGTTGTAAAACCCCCTGAACTTGAATTAAAAAATCTTCCAAATCATTTGAAATATGCACTTTTAGGAGAGTTTTCAACATTACCAGTAATTGTATCCTCAGACTTAAATGAAATTCAAGAACAAAAATTAATGGATACATTAAAAAAGTACAAAAAAGCTTTTTGATGGACTCTAGCTGATATTGAAGGAATTAATCCTTCAATTTCTATGCACAGAATTTTATTAAATGATGAATATAAACCAAGAATTGATCCACAAAAGAGACTGAACCCTATTATAAAAGAAGTAGTTAAAAAAGAAATTTTAAAATGGTTAGATGCTGGAATTATATATCCTATTTCAGATAGTACTTGGGTAAGTCCAATTCATTATGTTCCAAAGAAAGGAGGAGTAACTGTTGAAGCTAATGAAAATAATGAATTAATACTATCAGATAAGTTTCTGGTTGGCGTATTTGTATTGATTATAGAAAATTAAATGCCGCCACCAGAAAAGATCATTTTCCTCTTCCTTTTCTAGACCAAATGCTGGATAGACTTGCTGGACACAAGTACTATTGCTGAGGATCAACAAAAAACAACATTTACTAGTCCTTATGGAACTTTTGCTTTTTGAAGAATGCATTTCGGACTATGTAATGCACCTGCAACATTCCAAAGATGTATGATGTCTATTTTTAGTAAGTTAATTGATAATGGAATAAAAGTATTTATGGATTATTTCTCTGTGTTTGGAACATCATTTGACGCATGCTTAAATCATCTTGAAAAAGTTTTGGAGCTATGCGAAAGAACTAATTTAGTTCTAAAATGGGAGAAATGTCAATTTATGGTTGCAGGAGGAATTGTATTAGGGCATAAATTTTCAGAAAATGGCATGGAAGTAGACCTTGCAAAAATTCAAGTAATAACTAAATTACCACCTCCTACTACAGTGAGAGGGGTAAGAAGTTTTCTTGGACATGCTGGTTTCTACAGGCACTATATTAAAGATTTTTCAAAAATTAACAAACCTCTATGCAAACTTTTAGAAAAATATAAGAAATTTGAATTTAACAAAGAATGTTTAAATGCCTTTGAGTTATTAAAGGAAAAACTTATCACAGCACCTGTAATAGTATCACTTGACTGGGAGAAACCATTTGAATTAATGTGTGATGCTAGTGATTATGTTATTAAAGCTGTTCTTGGTTAAAGATATGTTAAAATTTTTAAAGTTATATACTACGCTAGTAGAACTCTTAATGATTTTTAAATTAACTATACAGTTACTAAAAAAAAGTTACTGGCTACTGTATATGCTTTTGATAAATTTAGATCTTATTTAATTGGAACTAAATGTATCCTGCATACTGATCATTCCGCTATTAAATATCTGATGCAAAAGAATGATACTAAACCTAGATTAATCAGATGGATAATTTAATGCAAGAATTCGATTTTGTGGTGATTGAAAGGAAGAGAACTGATAATTAAATTGTTGATCATTTGTCGAGACAAGAATATCATAAATTATTTAAAACCGACAATGAAATAACAGATAGTTTACCTGATGAACAACTTTATAATATTAATGAGTGAAAAATATCTTGGTATGCTGATATAGTTAACTTTATAGTAAGTGATATTTTGCCACCTATGCTAACATGCTACGACAACGAAAAAATTCATTCATGATGCAAAAGCATATTCTTGGGATGAACCATATTTATATAAGAAATGTAACGATCTTATTATTAAGAGATGTGTGCCTTATGAAGAAACTGAACTGATTATTCAGAAATGTCACGATTCTGAATTTGGAGGACATTTTGAGATTGATAAAACTATGCATAAGATTTTGCAAGCTGGAATTTATTGGCCTACTATTTTTAGAGATGTTTATAGATATATCAAAACTTGTGATAGATGCAAAAGAGTGGGCAATATATCTAGAAGAAATGAAATGCCTCTGAATTTCATGTTAGAAGTTGAAATTTTTGATGTTTGAGGATTAAATTTCATGGGACCATTTATTCCTTCATTGGGAACTTATATATTTTGATTGCAGTTAATTATGTATCAAAGTGGATTGAAGTACAAGCTTTACCTCGTTGTGATGCTAAAAGTGTTTCAAAATTCTTAATGAAAAATATTTTCACAAGATACGGTATGCTGAGAATGATTATCACTGACAGAGGATCCTATTTTAGGAATAAATATATTCAGAGATTGGCAGAAAAATTTAATATTGTTCATAGATTCTCTACTGCTTATCATCCTCAAACCAGTGGTTTAGCTGAAATTTCTAATCGTGAGACTGAACAAATTTTAAAAAAGACTGTAAAACTTAGTAGAGTAGATTGGTCTACAAGACTAGATACTGCATTATGGGCATACATTACTACTTATAAATCTCTTATTGGTATGACTCCTTACAGGCTTATATATGGGAAGACTTGTCACTTACCAGTGGAATTGGAGCATAAAGCATATTGGGAGATTAAAAAATTCAATTATAAATTGAAAAATACTGGTGAGAAGAGATTGTTGCAATTGAATGAATTATAAGAATTAAGAAACGAATCTTATGATAATGATAGAATTTATGAGGAAAAAATGATGTTAAGGCATGATCAGAAGATTAAACAGAAGAATTTTGAACCAAGATAAGAAGTTTTGCTTTACAATACAAGTCTGAAGTTATTTTCCGGGAAATTGAAGTCTTGTTGGTTAGGACCCTTTACTGTGAGTCAGGTTTATACTTATGGAGCTGTTGAAATTGAAGATTCGAAGACTGGGAATATATTTAAAGTAAATGGACATAGATTAAAACCATATTTTGAGGGTAAAAGACCAAATTTTAAAGAGTTTTAATGCTCAGTCAACCTAAATAACACCTGAATAGGTCGGGCTGACGACGTTAAACTAAGCGCTTTATGGGAGGCAACCCATAGTTATCTTTATTTGTTTGAGTTTATTGTTAGTTTGTAGTAATATTGAATTCTACTACTTGTATTTGTGATTTGATTATTAAGAATTTGGATACATAGAAAAAATTTGTAACGTATTTGACCACGACGTAAATGTGCAAAATTTTTCCTAGGGCACCATCAGTGCCCTCGACGCCACCGACGGTGGGTTTTTCCCGAGAGCCCTGAAATTAAATGGCACAAGGCTCGCCGACGGCGCCATCGAGGCCGCTGATAGCGGGATCGGCGAGTAGGCAATTTTTCAAGTTCGAAATGATGATATTTGGCAGTTTTTCGTGAATTCATCCCTTATAAACTCCTTTAGAAGGTTCCTAAACACTCCAAACTTCTAAAAACGAATGGAAACCCCTTTTAATTCCTCTCTAATGGCCTCCAATTTAGTAGATTACCCTAGATATCAAGTTCATAACCAGAGAAAGTTCATCAGTGCCGAGGCGCAACGACTTTTAAATAAGATGATGTCAAAGAGAAAGCTAATCAAGCAAAGACGATTTGTTAATCCAGGATTAAGTAATTCTTTGTCTGCAATTGAAGAAATGATCGTGCGATGAAGATGGGAAGTATTTTGCTATATAATTGCCGTAGTAGTCGTTCTAGTGGTGAAGGAATTCTACGCCAATCTGCATGGAATCAACCAAGGAAGCGTCTATGTGAGAGGTAGGTGAATACCATTTAATTCTGGAAGAATTAATGACTTATACATGCTTGAGAACATTCCTGTCTGCCATTATTCCAATTTCATGCCGACAAGAGAAAAGATGAAATTTACCAATATTTGATGGACGAAATTGAAGACTGGGAAGTTAGAGATAACGGGTATGTTAATTTTTCTGCAATACTTTTAAATCCCGTTTCGAAGAATTGACACTTTTTTATATCTGTAAAGTTATTACCGACAATGAAAATCGGTAAAGTTATGAAGGAGAATGCTATTTTGAACTATTGCATTCAAATGTGATGGCCCATTGATATTAGATCAATTATTATGAAGTCTGTGTTTGGCTTGATCGTTCAAGGATCATCTCAAAGGCTAGAACATCCTTCAAAAATTTTCTTAATATGCAGTCTGTTTCAATTTTCGTCTGAGATTTGGGAAAAGGTACTGCTACCTTGGAAATCATTAGACCCAACCCATATGTTCCCAGCCAATGATGAAGAGACTGATATGGGCGTGATTATGGATCAAGCACGTAGAATTCTGTTCCTATTCAAACTCTTGTAGCAGAAAAAAACACCTATGATCCTACATCGAATCAAGAATCAGGAAAAGCAGGTATAAAATTTAATCAGTACAGTTAACAATATGTCTGATTTCTTTAATCATATCGATTGGAGAATGAAGGAACATTTTGATCATACTGGGCAATCTGAAGCGAGTTTGATACGCTTAATGAAGAGGATGGGATGGATTGAAGAAGATTCAACTAAAGAATTACCATTCCGACCTTTTTATAACATGTTCGTCTATGTTCAAGCAATGTGAGATATCAGAGGAGAAACTAGCACTGATTCAGAAGAGTAGTAGAATTGCTTTATTATATTTGTTTCTTTATGTTGTATTTGATTTGAACAATGTTTGTATGTTTGCTTTATAATCTCAATATAGTTGAGATTATGATTGAATTGTTTGTTTACAGTGTTTTGAGTGTTGTGGTTTGGATTACGACGCTGATTAGATGAAATTAGGTTGAGAAAATACCTCCTTATGTGTGCTATGTAAAGTGTATGGTAAACACTTGGATTTAATATATAATTGTGAAGTTTTGTTGAGTGAATGTTTATGCTTGTTAATACATCACTTAATCACTTAAAATACATGATTAAAATGATCGAACGGATGACGATGAGGCTTAAAATTGATCGAAAACTCAAAAATTTGAAAAATGATAAATATTTGAGAATCTCGCCGACGGCGTGATTTTGTCGAGGCTATTGGAATTTAATTCAATTGAGCCCGCCGACGGCGCGAACGACCCCGCTGATGACAAGATCCTAAAATTTAACTTTTAACCGCGATTTTTGACCGGTCAACTGCCACTATTCATCTTCTTCTTCCCTGTTTTACCGAAAAATTTGACCTATGGCTTGATAGATCTCGAATTTGGAGCGATTTCAATACATTCTAACACTAGATCTCATCTTCCCTTGGTAAGAGCTTCACTCTTATGTAAATATTTTTTATTTTCACCATGAATTTCTTACACATTAAGAAATTTTGGAAAATTTGAAAATGTGGAGAAAAGACTTGGAAAGAATTCATGGAACTTGATTTAGATTGCTTTAAACCACCTTTAGAAGCCATTATATTATTATTTTGAAGATTAGTTTGGATTTTTGTGATTTTGATAGATCAAAAAATGGCTCCAAGTCAAAAGAGAAGACTTGAATTTGACGATGCTCGATTTATAAATGTAATGTCCCAATCGAAATACACTTCAGTCTTTCGAGGAAAGAAGTGTATTCAAGATCGAGTTTTCGATAATCCCGGAGGAGTGGTGGAACGATTCATTAGAGAAAGAAGATGGGAGAACTTCTGTTATACAACAAATAAAGCTGCTATTGAAGTTGTAAGGGAGTTCTATTCAAATCTGACTCAACTTGAGGATGAACCTGTCCAAGTAAGAGGATTTTCTGTCGATTTAATGCTGTCAGCATTAGTTCTTTTTACGAGCTTCACAATTACTTTTCTAGCGAGTATGAAACTTTTGGGACTATGGAAGATCCGTTAAACGTTGTTATTGATTTTCTCATTGATAGGAAAGGAGTTTGGAAAATTAAGAATTGTGAATGGATTAACTTCCCAGTTTCCATGATGAATGTCACTGCTAAGGCATGACATTACTTCATTTGTTCTACTCTGCTACCCACCTATCACCATAGTGAATTCTCGAGAGACAGAGTACGTTCTGAATTTTTGTATTCAGAACTACCAAAGTATAAATGTGGGGAGAATTATTTATTAGAATATTATGGCTACGACAAAGAGTGAATCAAGCAGATATTAGGGCATCCTGACCTAATCTATGCACTTTGCCTAGTATCTGGAGTGGAAGCAAGAGATGATGAAGAGTAGGTATACCCTATGAAACCCATTAGTAAAGCAAATTTGAAGACTTATGAATCCCATGAGGAATGAAGAACTGAGGGTAGGATCAAGGCACCTTCCACTAGTGGAGATATCCATTATACTAGTTATGACCCTCCTACATCTAGTTCCCCTACACTACATGATTTGATGACTGTCATGACCCTGCAGTGGAAAAGTTTTGAGAAGTTAGATGAAAAACTGGAAAGAATTGATCAAAGGATTGAAGGTTTAGAGCAAAGACATGATCATGATAGTGAGTATCTTCAGCGGAACTCTGATTTTGAGATGGCTTCTTATGATGCTCAGACTAGGTACTAGAGAGGAGAGCCTGATGTCATTTTTCCAGAATGCCCCTGTTATACTCGCTATCAGCCCAATCCACCTACTGACCAGGGTGATGAGGACATAGTATGGGATTTTGAAGATTGATCTTTGTGATTGTGATGTGATGTGATTGTGTTTTGTTGTAGTACTTTCATTTTGTTAATTTTATTTTGTGAACTGTTTTATTTTCTGAGAGGTATGTTTTGTTTTGTAGTTTGTATTTTCATTTCTGTTTGTGATGGATTGTGATTGTAATTGTAATTATGAACTTTTAAGTTAAAAATATTAGACTATTTGTTCTGTGTTGTGAAATGCATATGTCCTGTGTAGTATAGTTTATTATTGTTGTTAATGTTTAGTTTTATATATGTTTTGAAATTTCATTACCCCAACAAATTTTCTAAACTGTTATATGTGTAGAAAGATTTTTAATATTATAGGTCAGTTGAAGTTAAAAATTTTTTGAGAATGACCTGCAAAATTTCAAAAAGACAAAAATGCCTAAAGTGCAAAGATATGATTTCTTTTATATTTAGAATTTTTCTTTCCACCCTGTATTATTTCTATTATGAAAAAAATTAAGTTTGGGAGGTGGGGGAGAAAAATATTAACTATTATGTATTCTCAATTAACATATTTTAACAAATTTATAATATGATTTTTGTGATAAAATTTAATTCAGATAACTATTTTTAGATTTTATCTAACTATTATAAAAGATTCAAAGAAATATTTTTGGTAATGAAAATTAATTTTGTAGGTTAAGATATTTGTTATAAGAGGATAAGAATATAGTTAACTATTTAAAGTAAAGAGAACTATATTTTGAAATATTAAGAATCTTAGGAATTTAGTTGAGAAAGAAAAGATTGAGACTCAATAATGTAAAAACTATGAATTACATATAAGGTAAAGAATGTTTAAAAGTTTCAAATTTAGGAGTGAAGTTCTAAATCATTAACAGACTATCCATATATAATATCCTCACTTGAAAAAAAAAAAGAAAAGAAAAAAAAAGGATTGAAAAGCAATCCAAATGAAAAGAAAAAAAAACTAAGTGAGGGGAAACTTGAGGAGATGCCTTATCAAAAATGGGCATCACTTGGATTAACCTAAAGGGAAAACTAAAAACATTTCTGAACTTATATTTATGATTAGTTTCTTTACTAATAGTGTCCTCATGAATTTCCTATCTTCTGAATCTTCTAAGTGAATTGATATTGCAACATATAGTTATTCTTAAAATGAATAGAAAACTAGAACTCTTAAACTTGATGACTAGATAGCCTTACATCTGCAGAATTAATCTAGTTACTTGAAAATCTTTCTAAGAATTCTGGCTATAATATTTATTTAAATCAAAATTATAATATTTCTGAATTAAAACTTTACCACAATGAATCATAACTTTTATGTAGTACTAAAAATTACTTGAGAACAATTAATAGTTAAGTTTGGGGGATTTTGACTCAAGAAAAAAATGTTAAGATTTTCATGCCTATTTTATATTGATTTTGATGATATTGCACTTTTAAAGAAGGGTATTTTTGGTGTTTTTCTGCAGGTATTTTTATTTATGGACAATGAAGCGAAAATATGCAAAAAGGACGAATTTGGAGCAAAAAGGACCAAAATTGTGAAAATTTGATCTAGGGGGCCGACGGCGAGGTCGATGGCGCTGACGGTGTGTTTTTTCCCGAGAGTTCAGAATATATTACATGGGAGCCCGTCGACAATGAGATTGAGGCCACCGACAGTGGGACTTATTCAGAAGGGGTCCAAGTTTAAGTATTCTAGAAGGCTGTCGACGGCGAGCTTGAGGCTGTCGATGGCGGGACTCGCCGTCGGCGGGATCAGCGGTTCTTTCACGAGGTGCATTGAATGTGGAAGATTTTCGAAGGGATGCTTGGAAAATTTTGGAAAATCTTCAACTACTTTAAAGGAGCAATTTGGGGCCGAAAAAAGAGTCCTCTAGCGTCCACCATGTGTCATTCTAATCCTTTAGAGAGTCAAGTGTGTGTGTTCACTAGGGTCCAATAGTGTTTCTATTGTTAAATTAGTGAGTTCAGATAGTGAAATTTGTGAGGAATTCTTTAAGAGATTGTTAGAGTAGAAGGGAAGTGAGAGAGCTCTTCTTCATTGTCGTTTTGAAAGAGAATTTTGCGTATTGTAAAGAAAGGAAGAGATTCAGAGGAACTTCAAGGATTGCTTGGGGAGGAATTTATGATAAGTTGTGTTTACTTACATTAGTCTGTAGTGTTGACCTCATTTTTGATGAGGTCTTTTCTCTTCTCTCTCCTTAGTACTTAGGATCTAGCCTTAGGTTTTCCCTTTGACTATCCTAGAGGATTAGAGATGGCACCCACCATTTAGAAATTCAAACACCTCTTAACTCCCTTTAAACCCCACATGCACGATTGTAAACCCACTAAGCCACTTGGAGTGTTAAGATCGAAATGTGGAGGTTTAAAGGATGAGTTCCCTATAGGACTTTTTGGCCTTAGGACTACCACAGGTGGCCTGGTCTGGTGAGGGTTGACCTGCACACATTACACTTTCACACACATTCCAAATCCTAAAACCATTCATACCTAGCTTGACTTCTTGACTCATGTAGGTAATCCATATGGATGGTCGTCAACCCCTAAGCCCCTGGCTAAGAGGGTTATGAACAACATATTGAGTGCCTAAAATAAGTCCTCTCATGGCTCCTGTGAGCTTAATATGGCTTCATGGCTTAACCAAAATGATCTCATTTCACTTACATTTGATCAATCTTCATTTTTTCAAAATTTCAATTTTTGACCACGGGAGCACTACACATGCAAACCTACCAAATGCTCTTGAAACTACTCAAAATTTACAAAATCACCTAAATTACCCAAAATTCCTCAAAACCAATCCTAAACATTTCCCACCATTCAAATTGATCATCCTTAGCCAAATATAACAAAATTTCCAAAAATACCCTCCAATACCCTCCAAATACCCAAAATGTCCTTTTTAACCAAAAAAAATCCAAAAATTCCAAAAATTCCTAAAAAATTCCAAAAAATCCCAAATATTGCCAATTTCATTTTGTTCAACTACACCCAAAGCTAATTTTGTTAATTTAGCCAACTTTTACCAAAACCCCCAATTTGACCCATTTTTAACCCAAGTGAACTCAATGTCAAACCAAACCACTCCAATTAACCTCAATGTTGATCCAATTCAATTCTAACTTCAATTACATATCCCTAATATCAATTTAGACCAAATCCAATCCCAATTTGATGAACATTTCGATCCAATTTCAATTTGAAGCCTAAGGCCGATTTTGGCCATAACCTAAACTTAGCCCAAACCAACCCAATTCAACTCCAATTAGCCCCAAATCTTTTCCTAAACCTTCCTAACATCCCCACAAACAAAACACTAACTTGATTTGCCCCAAATTTGAACCTAAACTCCACCGAAACCTAACCCAAACAAAAAATCCCCAATTTTAGCCTAAACCCATCATGAACCCAAATGGGCCCAAATCCCAAAATCAAAGCCCATCCAAAGTTGAAAACTCTTTGTAACACTCCCATAAACATTTCTCAACATTAATTTTACATCAAATCTATCATTAGCTCAACCTTAGCTCAAGTTAGCCCAATTTGACCCACTTTGGCCCCTTCACCAAAAAAGTCCCAAATCAAACCCAATTCAACTCAAAATCACCTCAAATTTGTTTAAAATCACTCATGACACATCCCTAAACTAAACCCAACATTTATTTGGATCATTCCTTCACAAAATTTCTATCCACCAATTTGTTTTCAAACCTAAAGGCCCACTTTCTTAAACCATTCTAAAAGCCCATCCAAAATGATTTCAAAAGGCCGAAAATCAATCCAAAGCCTACATGACACTTTCACCTCATCATCCCTTTGATTTAAATCACTCCCTAAGTTTAAATTCATCATTAAACTTTTCTAAACTAAGCCATGTGCCAAATTACCCTTAAATATCCAAAATCCTTAAAACCCATTTCCATGAAATTGACTATGCTTGGCCCCAAGCCAAATGGAGTCATGCCCAAGCCATATGTAAGCCATGAGGAGTCATAGACTTGTCATCACTCCCTAAATGGCAAAAGGAGGAGATCCTTTAAGCACTCCCTAAAAGTTATTAACCCATTACATGATTCCCCTTAACCTAAATTTAATCCAAATAATCCTTGATGGGGACTTCACCACACATGTGAGGCTGACCCAACTGATCCTCTTCAGCCCAAATCAGGTCATGGAGGGGTGAACCTAACCCGAATCCATAGGTTGACCCATTTGGACCCAAAATCACCCCTCTCCCCATGCCACATAAATCCAATCCTTTACACATGTCCAAAGGCAATTGACGGCACCAAACCCCAGCCCTGACTCCCTTGAGTCAGATGGTGACCTGACTCTGGCCGGCCAGCCACCAGGCCGCCAGAAAATGCCATGGCTGAGGAGCTTGGAATGAGCCAAATTTCAAATTCTTACCTGCTGAGCTGCCCCACTCCAATTGGCCACCACAACTCTTTATCTCCTTTCCTAGGTAGCTGATCCCATCCATCAATTGCCCCTGGGAAGCTCTGGCCATGGCTATTTAAACCAGCACCCCCTCTCGGCCAAAAGGTTGGCTGAAATCAACCTTCATAGAATCCCTCCAAACTCCTCACAGAGCTTCCCCTAGCCAAGAGCAATCCATCCCCACTGTTCTCCTGCCCTAAATCCCATTAATTGAGCTCAATTTTGGAGCTCAAATCTCAGGCCAGAACAGGACATCTCTCAAACGTCCACCAAAATCAAATTAAACTCACCCACACCTACACAGGACCAAGAGAAGGAGTTCCCTAGTGAAAGTCCCCTCTCCAGGCCACCCAATTACTCTAGCCTCTAAAGTCTGAAATCGGGCCTGGTCACTTTCATACTTAGATCTTTTACCAGGGCAAGAGGCTTCATCCCTAGGCTCTTCCAGCTCCAACGAACGTGCTGAGCACATTTAGTTGAGGCCTCACCTCATGAACCAAGGTATGTAGACTTCTCTTTAACCCAAGTTTCTAGTGATTCTCCATTTTGTTTAAGTTAATTTCATAGCATGAAAACAGTATGGATGTGTTCGTCTCTTCAAGATGAATCCATAGAGTATAAGAACACAAAAAACCATTGAGAAATGAGGGAGATATTAGGGTTTGAGTGTGGACGGCCACGGGTGCACACCAGTCTCAGATGACGACCAGCCGCTGTTGGATCGAGCGTGTATAGACTGGACGACTCAGATTGCGTCAGACCAGGGAACAGTACGTGAACCAAGGGCCGCGTGGCGCTGAGTCAGATGGCGGCGACAAATGGGAGCGTGCCGCGTGGAGCTTCGGAGACATTAAGGTTGCCGTGGCGCTGAGTCGGATAAGTAGGAAAATATAGAATTTATAATTTAATTAAATGCTTGAAACTTAGAAAATCCATATCTTTGTGTAGAAAAATCACAAAAATAAAATAAAAATACCCTCTTGCTCAGTGAACATAGGAGAATAATGTGGAAAAAGAATTGAGTTAATTTGATGAGTATTTTATTTTTAATTTATTATTTTCTTATTTAAGTATTTTAATTCTCCATTTGCATAGACAATTCACCATGACATGAGACCATAGGGCTTTTAAAGCCTCTGATCTTGGGAACATTCCCTGAATTTTTCAAGTTCAGAGGCTATCTCTATGGCAAGTTATGTATTGTTCAAGTTTATGTCACTGTTTTTGGTATTTTAATTCCATTAATTAGCATATTGCTTAGAAAATTCTAGGA
The DNA here is from genome assembly GCA_022702705.1 of Papilionanthe hookeriana x Papilionanthe teres. Taxonomy (NCBI): domain Eukaryota; kingdom Viridiplantae; phylum Streptophyta; class Magnoliopsida; order Asparagales; family Orchidaceae; genus Papilionanthe; species Papilionanthe hookeriana x Papilionanthe teres. The sequence goes on from CM040434.1 coordinate 15,640,111, forward strand.
AAATTTGGGGAAGTCTTTTAGGACCAGAGGACCCTAGGATAATTATTTTTTTAGTTAATTCATTAAGAATAACCCTAATTGGCCTAATTACTCAAAACTGAACTTTAATTAATTAAGGGTTAACCACACATCAAAAGAACTTGAAAATAATTCTCCACTGATCTTTAGGATCAGAGGGACCTCACATAAAAATTTGAAATCAATTGGAAATGTTTAACCCCACTAAATGGATTAATTAGGTCGAATGAGTAAAATTAAACTTTAAAAATTCATAACTCAAAAAATACATTTTAAAAATTCCCCAAATTAGTTTTGGGACTTCTCCGGTAACAGAGGAGTCTAAGAAAATTAAAATTAGAATTTTCTAAAAATCTTCATTTTTCGCCTTATTTTAATATTGTAATAATTAAAAAATAATAAAAATCACAAAAATATTAAAAATCATAAGAATGTCACATTTTAACTCATAATCACTTATGAACAAACTAAATATTTTTACCAAGTCCCTAGGATAAGATATTGAATTTTAAAAGCCCTAAAACATTTTTTGAATTAAAAAATGAATTTTCCAACATTTTCACTAAATTAATTCTAATAAATCAAAGAAAAATCAGAAAATTATAAAACTTGTTTCTCTAGACTCCTTGAGGTCAGAGAGATTTAAGAAAAATATAAAATTCATTTTTCAACTTTAATTTTATTTTATAATCGATTAATACTCCAAAACTCAAAATAATTATGACGAATAAAATATAATTCAAAAAATCACCAAAATTGGTCCAAGTGGTCCTCTGGTCATTAGTCCCATAATTTTCTTAAGAATAGAAACCTTACCTTGGTCTTGTTGTTGAATTTCCATTGAAATTCCCTATTTTCTATTAAAATAAATATATAAATTAAATTAAAAAACAGAAAAATCACATTTTCTCCTCTAATGTCTTAATTGACATGTGAGTGAAGTAACATAAAAGATTTCAAGCTCATTTGAGCTTAATTTAATAAGTTATGAAATAATTAAGCTTAAAAAAGCATATTAATAATTAAGAATTTTAACCCCTAATTAAAACTTTAGGTTTAATCAAAATGGGTGGTAAAATATTTGATCTTAATTTTTTCTTAGATAATTGAAACTTTGGAAAATAAAAGGGTAGAAACTCATTGATCACTTTTAATAAACCAAAAAAATGAAACCTTACTTAATTAAAATCCCTAAATCCCCAAATGAATCACTTTAATTATATTTAACTTTTTGAAGAATAATTAAAAAAATTTGATTATTAAAATTGGAATATAATTTAAAGAGACTATAATCACTTAAATTAAAATCCCCAAATGAATCACTTTAATTATATTTAACTCTTAATTAAACTTAAGATGATAATTGAAATTAATAAATTAATAATAAAGAAAAGGTAACCATTAATTAAATTAAAACTTAAAACATTAAATAACTTGATAATTAAATTTAAATAAATTTAAAACATTAAAAAAATTAATTTCAAAATCACTTGAAAGCAAATTTAAAACAAACTCGAAACATCAAAATCAATTTCAAAAAAATAATTCTTAATTAAAAAATCAAACCAATTAAAAGTTAATCTAGAATATTGTAATTAAATTAAAATTAAATCATTAAAGTCTAAATTAAATAATTTAAACTCCTCTTTCAATTCAAATAGTTTAAAACACTTAAGAATAAAACAACTTGAACACTATTCCAAACTTAAATTTATTAAAATTTTATAACTAAATTAAATCGCCTTAAAACATTAATTCTAATTTTAAATCATTGAAATTCTTAATAAATTGATTTGTACCTAAAGACTTTTGTCATTATAAATCTTAAATGGAGCATCAAGTGAGGTGTCACTTCATTCATGGGATAATCAAGTATCCTAATTCACTGAGCAAGAAACAAACTAAACTAGATTTTTGGATGATGAATTCACCAGTACAATAAAACTCATTTAGACTCGAAATAATCTCAGAAGTATTGAAAGATGTTTAGAACCAGTTCTAAGCACTTCCTCAATACAATGAGGTGTTTTAAGAAGAATAATTGAACTTAATTGTTCTTTGGTGAAGAAAATCATCCACAAAATATAAAGAACCTAGACGTCATAGGAATTGACTAGCAGTAGGATTAGGATCTTGGTAGACAACCAAAACCTTTGCCTTAGCTTTACCTAGGTACTTGTTGCAAATATTCTAACATGTGTTTTAAGTGCAACTTGGAATGACAAGAAGACCCTCCAGGTACGCTTTTACTTTATTACAATTTACTTTATTACAACTTATTTACCTGCATTGCGCATTACTTTTCTTGCATGAAAAACAGGATTGTTGCATGAAAACTGAAACCTTTAGGATAGCCACAAAACTGAAACCAAAACTAAATTAAAAGTCACACAAGATAAAATTCACCACCACAACATCTAAAATATAAAACAAGTCAAAATTTAATCACAAACAGAACAACAAAATCACAACTTTAACTAAATTAAAACATCTTATTGAATGATCGGGAATACCTAGGATGATGTAACCCACGTGTTGCTAACGGGATTTTCCAAGGTCTAAATGAAAGTGTGGAATTCATTCAATTGAGTTTAGCAAATTCATCTGGACTAAGTGAATTCGATGAAAATAACGGTGCCGGGATGACGGAACTGTGGGATCATAATCAGTTCTATTTAATCAACTTTAAGATTTGTTTTAATTAAAACACTAAAGACATTTGGACTTTAAGATTTCTCTAAACCAAGACACTTTTCTCATCCCCTGATTTTCACCTTCTAAATCTAAACCTCTGCAATAACAACGAGCTTGGAGCACAGTGGGCAGCACGGCCATCGTCGTTAGCAAAACTTGGATCTACATCAGCAAAACCATTCTAAGAATTAAACAACCAAACCATAGGACTTCGAGGCAGTTTGCCTAGTGCAACATAAATCCTCAACTTTTTGTTAGGCATTTGCATAATCATTTTATGTAAATTAAGCCCTAACCAGTTTTAGGATTCCGAGGTAGTCGTTTGGTACGACATAAACCCTCACATCTTTGAGGCTATTTGTATGATCATGTCATACAAATATAAGTCCTAATTAACTAAAATTGGTAGGATTGAAACATTAAGTAAACTCTCAAATTGAAGCCAAACAATAGGATAGTCGGGAAGTCACCGAAGTTCACTTCGGATCCGTGACATCCCCTACTTCTCTTCCATTGGATTCCCAAAATAAACTGTTCCAAATTTGATCCATTCCCTATTGAAATTTCTGAAATCTAATTGTTTGAAAAACTTAAACTTTGAAATTCTTGAGAGCAAAACCACTGATCATTATCGAGAGTCTTCCTAAGTGATTCTCGTCACTTAGGATGTAATTAACTATAGGGGCTTGCCCTTATAGGGAACTTTAAGAACCTAGGTAATATAAACCCCGCTTAATTCCTTTATATTAAGCAGGGGAACTTGTCGGCTTATAAAAATTGGTTCGCAGACCAAATGGATGTCAGAAATCTTCTAGTTTATTTAATCAAGCCCCAACATCAAGCAGTGTGTCCATTCTTCAGGATAGATACACGATTTGTGGTGTGGTGCTCGTTTATATAGACTATTCGGGATGTGAGATTGGTTTGATTTCATATCTTAAAATTTTCAAACTTAAAATTATTTTCAAAATCAAATGCTACTTTCAAATTATATATATTTAAATTAAATTTAACATATAAAAATTCACCAACAATTTTTGTGGGCGACCCCTTTTCAAAACACAAACCTAAAAATATGCCGACATGTAGAACTTTGTTTTTATATATGAAATCCAAGTTTTATCGTATCCTCTCTAAGAATTCTGAGTAGTTTTTCTGTCTTTCTCCTTGTTTTAATATTTTTGTGAAATGGAATTTTGAACTAGTGTGTCAAGAAAATTTTTTAAGAAGTTGTGATAATCTTTTACTTAGATCTTAATTTAATTTCAATCTTGCCAATTGATTAGTTAAAATATGTTGAATTTAACAACTATAGTAAAGATTACATCCGAGATTCAGGGAGATCACAAATCCTTGGAAGTAGGGTGCAAATAAATAGGGAAATAATATTCATCGAGTGTAGAATTGGAGATTTTAGAGTGACAGGTTAAAATCCTCAATTCGGTCCTATCGTTTGGGTGTTGAAGTGTAGATGTTAGCCCTCAGACGAGGGAAATGTGGGAGCTTCGAAGTGAGAGCCGGTATCCTCCCAGCCTAGCCGCAGATTCAGCAACCAAGCATAGGATTAGTTAATGTTCTTTATGCTTGGACCAAAGGGTAAAGAATAGGTATGCTCCCATTTGGCACAACACCATTTTAAACTAGTTCTAATTATTCATTCACTTAAATTTCTTAATAAAGGAGAAAGATTCTTGCTTACATATTTGAACTTCACTTTATTAGTAGATTTAGTTATCTGTTAGTATAACTAGTTTATTTAAAACTTCATATTATTGTTGATTACATATTAGTGACAAATAGGCAATTTCGATTTAAAAGTTGTGATTCTGAATTGGGTTCTATAATCCTAGTTCGTAGCCTCTAAAATATTTCCTGTGGGATCGATATCCAGGACTCCACTAGAGCCCTGTATTACTTGAGCGATACGTATACTTGCATTGAATAGTAACTCTACAATTAAAGAATATATTATATACTTGTTAGAATAAATTAAAATTACGCTAAGTTTGTGGAGTGGTTCAATAAGCTATCTCATATTCTCTCAACCACTCTTCATAATCATCGTTTATCTTTTTCCTTACTTCTAGCCCCTCTACTCTGGTGTTCAACCTTTCTAACAGATTCATAATATCATGTAGAGTAGGCTCCCTAGATGTACGGTCTCTCGTGACTAGAATAAGGCTCATCAGCTTTTTTACTCCACTTCCATTTTACATGGGCTTCATAAGTTTTCATATTTAATTTAGTGATGGGCTTTAGGGGATAAACCACCTCATCATTATCTTCTGTTGCTACACCTGACTGAATACATAAGGCATGAATCAGGCTAGGGTGTCCTAATCCACCTGTAGTCTCTCCTTTTGAGCTTGTCAAAATTTTTTTTGAATAATTGCCCCAATATTGATATTCTTCATGTTTTGAATACAGTAATTCAAAACAGCTCTATCTACAGTAACCTCGCTGTGATGGTTGGTAGGTAAAAGTCTTGCAGAAATGAAATAGTGTCAGGCTTTTGATACAGGATTCAATGTATAAAGGAGGAAGTTAACTTTTAGTCTTTGTTTAACCTTCCATTCCCCTTTTCCATCAATCAAAAAGTTCAAAATCGTATCCAATGCTTCATTTGTAATAGGAAAAATTTTCGTATTCACATGAAAAAGGTGCTCTTAACTGATAAAATGCATTAATGCGAGCTGGAGTAAACTCAACCATTTGTCCTCTAACTAATATGTATTCACTCTCAAAATAATACATATTTTCATAAAATTCTCTAATAATTCGCAGCATCGTTTCAGCAGTAAAATAATGTAAAATCTCCCATTGATGATTCACAATAAGTTCTTCAAGCATACCTCCAGGATTTTCAAAGGCTTTCTCTTGAATACATTTCTTATTGCTAAGAAACATACTAAAGCGTGAATAAGCCTTGAAATTCACAAATTTTCTTTCATCATAATCAAATTTTCTCTTCTCCTTTGAAATTTTTAGAGCCATTTGTCTAAAATATCAAATTTATCCAAATCCTTGAATAAGCTCTGAAGTGGCAGCTAGTATCTTCCCAGCTTAACCTTAGATTTAGGGACTAAGCCTAGGATTTGCCAATGTTCTTTATAGCACTCTGAAGAGGGGGTACTTGGAAGAGTGTAAAGAATAGGATTTCTCCTATTTGACATATACAATATTTAATGCATCTCATTCCTATACATTATCCAATTCATTACATGAGAATAGTAGTTTTTATTATCTCAAAATTCACCAAACCAATTTCCCCAAAAAAGGTTATCTTTAGTATTAATATTTGCATTAGGGGGTAGTTATTATTCTTACATATAATCATCTGCATTTAGGAGTAGTTGTTAGAAAAATCACTTATATCACCCATCCAAACTAAGGCTGTTAGTAGTAGACTATAATTTGACTAAGAACCTCTTACCTCGCTTCCCTGTGGGATCGATAAATGAGACTCCATTACAGCCATCTATTACTTGATACAATACATATACTTGCATTGGATCATTGTGACTTTATAAAAATTGTTATGTATCTATTGTTCATAAATCCTTGCATATAAAAAAGTCGCATCAACTAGCGACAGTGCCGTTCGGCGCATTCTTCTGCTCTTATGGCCAAACTCTCTGTCTTTTGGCACGTCCGGCGCTAATGACAGCCCTGTTCGACACCTGTCCAAAAACTGGGCTTCCAACTTTATTTTGCAATTTCATTCTTTTCAAGCCCGCTCCGACATCTAATTTGTCTAATTAAGCATTGAATAACATTCTAGAGACATGGAAAATGATATTTTCTAACACAAACAACACAAATCATCACTTTCATATATAAAATCCAAGTTTTAGACACATACTCATAAAATTAAATACTACACATCGTCAAGCCATATAATTCTAAAATTAAGAGTCAATCACAACCACAACACAATAACACAGAAAACTAAACAAGAAAAAAATCTAAATATAACATCCAAGCAAAGCAAATCAATCAAACACATAAATATAGAAATACAATAATTAAGTCTTCATTCTTCATCAGAACTATCATCAACTTTAAGATCTCCAATTGATTTGGCGTGAACAAACATATTGTAGAATGGATGAAACGGGAATTCTTCAGTAGAATCCTCTTCAATCCACCCTTTCCTTTTCATCAACCGTGTCAAACTTCTTTCAAGATATCCAAAATGATCAAAGTGCTCCTTCATTCTCTAATCCAGTGATCAAAGAAATCAGATAGATTGTTGATTGCATTCATCAGGTGTTGTACTTCCTTCTCTAATTTCTTAATTTTCTTTAAGATGATATGTGAACTTTCAGGAAAGTAAGGAGGAATAGGTGTTGACCTCTGAGATGGTTGATCTTCAATAATGCTCATGTCATTCATATCACCAACTGCCTGGTTACTATATGCATATGCTGGATCTATAGGCTTCCAAGGTAGAAGTACTTTTTCCAAGTTCTCATATGGCACTTGTCATTGACTGCAGAGGAGAAATATGGTGGAAGGATGTCCATGCCCATACTTTGATCCATGAACGATCAATCCAAAAACAGACTTAACAATTATCAAACCAACATCAACAGACATCCCCTTTTGAATACAAAAGTTTAGAATATCATACTCCTTAGTTACTTTACTGATTTTCATTGTTGGGAGCAATTTTGAACATAAGAAATAATGTAAGTGTTTCGACGTAGGATTTAACAGTGTGGTTGAAAAACTTACATACATGTTATCTCTTATCTCCCAATCATCACTTTCATCCGTCAGATATCTGTGTATATCATTCATGTTGTCCTTCATCGGGGCAAAATTTGAATAGTGGTAGTTTGTCACATTCTTAATCATGTATAAATCATTAATCTTTGTAGGAGTAAATGTGACAAACCTACCTTGCACATAGACTGATCCTTGGTTGATTCTATGAAGATTTGCATAAAACTCCTTCACAACCGAGACAACTACGGCGGTAGTAGTATAACATAGCACTGCCCAACGTCTCTGAATAATAATTTCATCAATTCTACTGGTAGTATAATTCATACCTTGATTCACAAAGCCTCGCTCATTAATCAACCTCAATTTCAAGATATTTTTGTTCAATAGACATTGCGCTTCGAAACTGATAAACTTTCTAAGGTTGAAAACTTGAAATCTTGAAGTTTCTATCGAGTCAAAATCCATTTGAACGAGATTTGGGATCTTTCACTTCATTCCTTTGGTAGTTCCTGCATCTAGAGGTGGTTTTTGTTAGTTCAAGTGGAAGAATTTCTGCCTAGAACCGCCAAAACTCGAATTTAAAGATCAGAAACCGTTTTCTGAACAACGGCGAGGTCCGGCGTTAATAACAACGCCGTTCGACGCTAGTTCAATTTTTTCCAAACTTCGTTTCGATTCATTTCTTAAATGTTGTTAATGATAATTAAGGAAGAATATGACTTAATTAAGTAACAAAAAAACACAAATAACATATCAAACAAAACAATCACTCAATAACTGTGGGTTGCCTCCCACAAAGCGTTTGGTTTAATGTCATCAGCCTGACATAAATTCTAGTTATTCAAGTTGTTCTAACATTAAAACCTCTTTAAAATTATGTCTATTGCCTTCAAAATATGGTTTTAATCTTTGTCCATTGAACTTGAATATTCTTCCAGATTTAGGGTCTTCGATAATCATAGCTCCAAACTGATATATTTTTACGACAATGAAAGGTCCTGTCCATCTTGATTTCAGTTTCCTAAGAAATAATTTCAATCTTTTATTATATAATAAAACTTTTTGTCCTGGTTTAAATTCCTTTTTAACAATCTTCGGATCATGCCATATTTTTCTTCTCTCCATGTATATTCTATCATGATCATATGATTCATTTCTGATTTCTTCCAATTCATTCAATTGCAACAGTTTCTTCTCACCAGCATCTTTTAAATTAAATTCAATTTCTTTATCACCTAATATGCTTTATATTCTAATTCAACTGGCAAGTGACAAGTTTCCAAAGATTAATCTGTAAGAGGACATTCCTATAGGAGTTTTATAAGCAGTTTTGTATGCCCATAAAGCGATGTACGAGTACAGCGGACCAATCTAATTTCTCAGGATTAATGACTTTCTCCAAAATTTGTTTAATTTCACGATTAGATACCTTTGCCAAACCATTAGTTTTGGGATGATAAGCTGTAGAGATTTTTTGCATAATATTATATTTTTCCACCAATCTCAGAATCAAATTATTCTTAAAATGGGATCCTCCATCAGTGATGATTACTCTAGGCATTCCATATCTTGTGAAAGTATCTTTCATTAAAAACCTCGAAACATTTCTAGCATCACACTTAGGTAAAACTATTGCCTCAATCCATTTTGATACATAATCAACAGCAATCAATATATACATATTTCCAAATGAAGGTATAAATGGTCCCTTAAAATCTAATCCTAAGCATAAAAAATTTCAACTTTCAAAGTAAAATTAAGAGGCATTTCATTTATTCTAGATACATTGCCTATTCTCTGACATCTATCACAAGTTTTAATAAATCTATAAACATCTCTGAAAAGTGTAGACCAATAAAATCCAGACTGCAAAATCTTATGTGCAATTCTGTTAATTCTGAAATGTCATCGAAATTCAGACTCATGACATTCTTGAATAAATCTTTCAGTTTCTTCATATGACACATATCTCCTAATAATAAGATCTTTACATTGCTTATACAGATAAGGATAGTCCCAAAAATAAAATTTAGCATCATGCTTAAATTTTTTCTACTGTTGCATTGTTAAGTCAGATGGTAAAATATTACCAACGATTTAGTTTACAATATCAGCATATTACAGTAAATTTCCTTCAATAATATTATATAATTGCTCATCAGGAAAAGTTTCAGTGATTTCCTTTTCAAAGTCATCGAATTGTTCAAGTCTAAATAAATGAACAGCTATTTGATTATCGATATCATTCCTATTAACTATCTCAAAATCGAATTCTTGCATTAAAAGTATTCATCGAATCAGTCTTAGTTTTGCATTCTTCTTTTGCATTAAATATTTAATAGCAGAATGATCAGTATGCACTATACATTTAGCTCTAATTAAGTAAGATCTAAATTTATCAAAGGCATAAACGATCGCTAATAACTCTCTTTTAGTAGTATTGTAGTTAATTTGAGCATCAGTAAGAGTCTTACTAGCATAGTATATAACTTTAAACATTTTGTCATGTCTTTGCCCTAAATCGACTCTAATAGTATAATCGCTAGCATCACACATTAATTCAAATGGTTTCTCTTAGTCCGGTGAAACTATTATAGGGCAGGGATTAATTTTTCCTTTCATAGATCAAAAGCTTTAAGCATTCATCCTTAAAATCAAACTTCCTATTTTTTTTTTTAAAGTTGGCATATAGGCTTAGTAATTTTTTAGAAGTCTTTAATATATCCCCTGTAGAATTCTACATGTCCCAAAAAACATCTTACCCCTCTCACAGTTGTTAAAGGTGGTAATCTTTCTATAATTTGAATCTTCGCAGGATTTACTTCCATGCCATATTCAGATATTTTATGTCGAAGCACAATTCCTCCTGCAACCATAAATTGACACTTTCCCAGTTTAGGACTAAATTTGTTCTTTCACATACCTCTAAAACTTTTTCTAAGTTGCACATGCATGCATCAAATGAATCTCCAAATAATGAGAAATCATCCATAAACACTTCTATTCCATCATCAATTAATTTGCTAAATATGGACCCCATACATCTTTGAAATGTTGCAGATGCATTACATAATCAAAAGGGCATTCTTCTAAAAGCAAAATTTCCATAAGAGCTAGTAAATGTAGTCTTCTCTTGATCCTTAGGAGTAATAGATATTTGGTGATAACTGGTATATTCATCTAAAAAGCAATAGTACTTGTGTCCTGCAAGTCTGTCTAGCATTTGGTTTAAGAATGGTAAAGAAAAGTGATCTTTTCTGGTGGCGGCGTTTAATTTTCTATAATCAATACATATTCGCCAACCAGTGACTTATCTTGTCGATATAATTTTACTTCAATCATTTATATCAAGAGTCACTCCTCTTTTCTTTGGAACACAATGAATTGGGCATACCTAAACACTATCAGAAATAGGATATATAATTCTAGCATCTAACCATTTTAAAATCTCTTTTTTAACCAGTTCTTTCTTTATTGAGTCCAGTCTCCTTTATGGATCAACTCTAGGTTTATAGTGTTCATTCAATAAAATTATGTATATACAGATCGATGGACAGATTCCTTTAATATCAGTTATGGACCAACCAAAAGCCATTTTGTATCTTTTTAAGGTGTCCAATAATTTTTGTTCTTGATATTCATTTAAATCCAAAGATACAATGAATGGTAAGGTAGATGATTCTCCTAAAAGCATATACTTCAATTGATTAGGGAGAATTTTCAGCTCAAGTTTAGGGGGTTTTATGATAGATGGAATTAAACTTTTATCTCCATTTTCCATAGTATCCAATCTTTCAAATCTTTCTTAAAAAATTCTAAATTTTCAATATTCATATCATCCAAATCATCTTCACTTTCACTTTCATATTCATCCTCATATTCCAGATTTTCTTCAAATACTTCTTTAAAATGATCTTCTCTCAAATTATTGCAGATTTCCATTCGAATGCACTCATCATCTTTTTCAGTTGAAGGGTATTTCATAGATTTCATAATATTAAAAGTTACCTCTTGGTCATTAACTCTCATAGTTAATTCTCCTTTTTGAACATCGATCATAGCTCTCCTAGTAGCAGGGAATGGTCTTCCAAAAATAATTGGAATTTCTTTATCTTCCTCGATATCTAATACAATAAAGCCCATCCACCTTTACTAATACATCTTCCACAGATCCTTTAGGATAAGTGATAGAACGATCAACCAGTTGAAGATTCACAGATGTAGGTGAAATTTCTTCTATTCCCAATCTTTTGAAAGTTGATAAAGGCATAAGATTAATACTATCTCTAAGATCACATAAAGCTCTTCTGAAAAATTTCTCACCTATAGCACATGGGATAGTGAAACTACCTGGGTCTTTAAGTTTTTCAGGAAGCTTCTTCTGAATAATTGCACTACACTCACTGCTAAATGTAACAGTCTTGTGGTCTTTGAACTTTCTTTTCTTTTTAAGAATATCCTTCATAAACTTTGCATAATCAGACATCTGCTCTAATGCTTCAACAAAGGGAACATTAATCTTTAATTTCTTAAGAATTTCAAAAAACTTTGCAAATCTATTATCCCTGTTCTATTTCTTTATGCTTTGAGGAAAAGGAGGAGGTGCTTTTTCAACAGTTATCTTCATTGGTTCTAGCGGATATTCATCTGGATATATCTTGTTAGAACCTTTCTCAATGTTCACTTCCTCCCTTTCAACTTTGACTTTTTTTTGAACTCTAGGTTCCAATTCTTTTCCACTCCTTAATTGAATAGCCTTAATTTGCTCCTTGTTTTGATCTTTTGGGTTGATCTCAACATTGTTAAGAAGATTTCCAAAAGGTCTATTATTAAGCGTAGTAAAGATATGTCCCAATTGATTCTCAATGTTCTTCATCACAACGTTTTGAGCTTGAATTTAATTACCCATATTCATAATCATTTCTTCAGTAGATAACTTCTTTTTCTTAAATTGTTGATTACTATTAAAAATAGGAGGATAAGAAGGTCTATAATTGGTATTTCATTGGTTGTTCAGATTTCCAACTAGATTCATAGGATTGTTTCCCCATTGCGGGTTAACAACAACATTGGTGTTATTCCAGTTAAATTTTGGGTGATTCCTCCAACTAGGATTATAATAATTCGAATAAGGATTATTGACTTTGTTATTTATGGCATTCAATGTTTCATAAGACATTTGAGAGTTTATCATATGTCCTGGTGAATTTTCTTCTAACACTGGGGGTGTTGGAGAATAATTCATTCCATATTGATCTATTTTCTTAGAAAGTGCAGCAATTTGAGAGACTATCATAGTTATCACATCATAATCATGAATACTAGCTATACTCTTAGAATTTACCCATTCAAAGGGCCATTAAAAATTATTAGCAGCCATCTCTTCAATTAACAAATATGTTTCATCAAAAGGATTAGGCATTAATGATCCACCAGCAGCATCATCGATAATCGATCTCAAAGATCCCACTAATCCATTATAAAAGGTTTGAATTATTAACTAGTCTGGTAAAACATGATGTTGACACTTTCTCAGAAGAACTTTGAATCTTTCCCAAGCTTCATATATGGATTCTCCATCAAACTGACTAAAAGATGTGATATCATTCCTTAGCTTAGCATTTTTGGAAGGAGGGAAATATTTTGATAGAAACTTTTGTGAAAGCTCTCCCCAAGATTCAGGTGCTAACGAATTTAACCACACCTTAGCCTTATCCCTTAATGAAAAGGAAAAATTCTAAGCCTAACAACATTGTTTGACACTCCATCATATTTAAAAATAGCACACAGTTCTAGAAAACTAGTGAGATGTAAGTTAGGATCTTCATTAGGTGTTCCTCCAAATTGATTATTTTGTACAATTTGGATAATAGCAGGTTTAAGCTCAAATGAATTAACAGCAACATCAGGGTTTTGGATAGTTAAGTGAATTTCATATGTTGTTGGATTAACATAATCCCTTAAAGGTCTTACTATATTTTCATTTTGATTGTTTAAGGTGTTCGCCATTTTGTGAGGATTTGCAGATTGTTTTTGTTGTTTTCAGATTTTTCTAATAGTACGCTCTAATTCAGAATCGTACGACACTAAACCTATAGATCTGATACTATGCATATAAACACAATAAGTACACTAACAATAAACAAACACACACAATTATGACTTGTAATTCAAATATCTATAAAATTAAATTTTAGCAGATACCTTTCCACACCTCTTCGGCAACGGCGCCAAAAACTAGGTGCGACTTTTTTAATTTGCCAAAATTTATGAACTCAAATTTAGATATATATTGATTTTGTTTTATAATGAGTCACACAATTAAACGTAAGTATACGCATCGCTAAAGTAATACAAGGCTCTAGTAGAGTCATGGATATCGATCCCACAGGGAGACTTTAATTTTATGGCGTAGCACATAAATCACTTATCGAATGACAACACAATTACAAGTAAGTTTAATTCTTAAAATAAAGACAAATAGTTGTAGTTACTATTTCTACTAAAGTACGTTCTAAAATCTAGCAATTTAAACTAACACAAGATTAAAGTTATAACAAAGTTCAGTTTTAAGAAAGAGTTTTCCTCCTTTTCAATTGTATTATGATGATTATTGTGACATAGATCAGTGATGCAAATGTATTGTGCCAAATAGGAGCATTCCTATTCTTTACCCTTTTTTCAGCGTATAAAGAACATTGGCTAATCCTAAGTTTAGTCCACAAACTCGTGGTTAGGCTGGGAGGATACTGGCTCTCACTTCAGAGCTCCCACTTTCCTTCCCTTGAAGGCTAAGTCTCACTTTAGTTTCCAAATATTAGGACCAAATTGAGGATTTCAGCCTATCATCTAAAATCTCTAATTCTACGCCTATCAAAGTATATTTCTCTATTTATTTTCACTTAATCCCCATGAACTACGCCTCTCATTCATGGACTTTGAATGTGACCTTCACTTTTATTGTGGAACTCATAATTCATTTGGAACATATGTTTCCCAACAAGTTTTAACAATTCAATTGGCCAGATCAAAAAGTAAATGAAGTTCAAAGTGAAAAGGTCATCATAAATTCTCCATAATAAATCAACAAATCATTTTTATATCACAACATCAACACTTCACATGAAAAGGAGAAAGACAAATAAATCTACTCAAGTCTCATGAGTAAAAGATGACAAAGCATGGATTATATATATAATAACAACGTCATACAAATAGAGTAAAGAAAAAACAACTTATCTCAAACTCTTCCCCAAGCGAATCTCAAGGAATTCCTTTGACTCATCTTCTTTCTTCACAATAACACACAATTCTCTCTTTAGATAAGTAAGGAAGAAGAAATCACTCACTTTCCCTCTCCTCTTACACTCCTTAGAAGAGAAAACTGAAAAACTTAGATTTCCTAAACAAAATGAAAAGACACTCTCTCTAAACTCTCTCCACACTCTAAACTCTCCTCCCCTCTCTAAATTTGGCTCCAAAGAAGTTTAAATTAGGCCAAAACTGATTTCCCAAGAGTTTCCTCAAGCAACCCTCCAAAATCCGACCAAATACATTGAATCTAGTTTGAAATCGGGATAGGGCCCGGTCCGGCGCAGGATTGGGCGCCATTCGACGCATTATTCCGCCAATCGTTCACAACTCTCTATGTAAAATAGCGTGGTCCGACGCTGGTGACAGCTCCGTTCAGCGCTAGTTTAATAAAATGCACTTTTGTCCCTTTTTGCTCCAAATTTGGTCCTTTTCGCTTCCTTTTGCTCCAAATGCCTAAAATCATTGTACCTGCATGAAATAATAAAAAATAACTTACTTTAAAGTGAAATATCATCAAAAATAGGTATGAAATGAATAGTAAAAACTATCAAATTTTCAGTGGATCAATGACATTTAAAAATTCATAAAGTCCAAATTTCATTTGCGTGAAACTTTCTCATGACCCCATACATGGCATGGCATGTCCATGGATCCTTCTATGACCATCTTGAAGTCAAGTTTGCCAAAAATGGAAAGTAGAGGTGACCACTCTCACTTCACTCATCAACTTAAACTTGCCCTTAATTAAAAGACCTAATGATAAAAAAACAAAACTTGAGCTCCAAAACTTGACACTTCTCTCATCTGAATTGGACACTTCTAAAACTAAACCTACTTCGATGAGAAGTTAGAAGCATATACAGTGGGCAGCACGACTATCTTCAACAGCAATATAAATCTACGTCAACTATACCATTCCTTAGAAATAAATAACAAAGTCATAGGAATTTGAGGTACTTTGCCTAGTGCAACATAAACCCTCAATTTATCTCTTTAGGCCTTTACACCTCGTGCAATATAAGCCCTAACGCGTTTTAGGTCTCCGAGATTATCGTTTGTTACGACATAAATCCTCCTATCTTTTATGTTATTGTATGATCAGAATCATGCAACTGTAAGCTGTAAATAATAAAATTAGCAAAATGAAACATTAAATAATTTTCTATTAAAAATTGAAGCCCAACAATAGGATAGTTAGGAGGTCATTGAGGTTCTCATTTGGATCTGTGAGATTCCCTACTTCTCGTTCCTTTGGATTACAAAAACAAATTGTTCCTATTTTTATCAATCCCATTTGATATTTCCAAAATCCATCCTTGAAAGCTTTAAACTTTAAAAATCTTGAGAGCAAAACCACTAATCTTTATCGAGAGTCTTCTTGAATGATTTCAGTTATTTAGAATGTAATTAATTATAAGGGCTTGACTTTATAGAGACTTTATAGGGGATTTAGTTAATGGGTTTCTAGTATATTTTTTAGTGTTAAGACTTTGAAAATATTTAAATTTACCCATAAGGGTATATTTTCAAGTTCTCAAATACTTATTGATTTCAATTCTGATTTAATGATTTTACTAATGTCTTGAAATGTTTTAAGGATCATGTTTTAGTAGATTTATTTTTGGTGTTAGGATTTTTCAAAATTATCCTTGAGGGTAGATTCGTAATTAATCAATTTTTATTATGTGAGGGTAATTTCATAATTAGGGTAATTACAAAATCATCTTTTAGGAATTATTAAACTTATTAATTATCTTAATTAATATATTTTTTAATTTATCATGTTTTAATATTGGGTTCATTAGGTAAAATTGTCTCTTTTTTATTTTAGGTTTGGAGACAAAGGGCCAAATTATAGAGATTTCCCAAATTATAGTTTTACTCTTCATGTGTTTAAATTCATTTTTACTTTTTAGAGGTTAAAATACTCATTTAATGGTAGAAAATCAATTTCTTGAATTTTCTTATTATTTTCTAATTAAATTTATATTTTTCTAACCAATATATTAATTTTTATAATTATATTTCCAAATAAATAAGATTTTAATAAAATATTGCGGTTTTTTATGTTGGGAATGGTCTCTGTCCTTGAAAAAAATCAGGAAAGATCCTCAAGGACGGAGGGAGCTAAAACTCAAAATTTAGTTATTTTTTGTTTTATATTTACTTTTTAATAATTAATCACTATTAGGAGGTTTTTAATAATTTACAATTAAACATAAGTTAATTAATTTGGATTTTTTTTATTAATTCTACTATGTTCACTGAGTTCAAGGGTATTTTTCTTTTATTTCTGTGATTTTTTAATGTAATGATTTTTCTTGAAGTTATTTTGAATTTTATGGATTTAATTAATTAGGAAATCAGAATTTCTTACTTACCACCCAACTGCCGTGACATCCTCATCCAAGTCGAAGCTCCACATGTCGCTCCGCCATTCACTTTGCTGTCGATGCAAGTTGCTAAGGTAGCATTGACCCGCTGCGCTGAGGTGATCCCGCTACTTCACACATCCTGATCTTCACCATTTGTCATGATCCTTATTGACCATAACCCATCCACCGCACGTCTTCTAGGGTTAAATTCTTGCACTAGGTTGGATAGAATATATAAGTGATTGATCCTAAAGCTAGATCTAAACCTAACACTCCTATCTATATAGCTAAGTGGGCATGAAATGTTCATTCATTTCATAAAAAGCAAAACTTTATGGAGATTTAGGAAGTTTAGGCCATTACTGGATCCTAAGAGCCATGGCCTTAATTAGGTCTGACAGAAAGAATTGCTTTGGAAGCACACACCTCCTCCATGCCTCAATTTGATTTGAAATTGGGTCCCTACATGCTTTTAACCAAATGGTGACTCAGGTTGGTGTTTGGATGGGGTAGAGAGTGTGTGATGGAGGGATTTCTATTGGGGAAGAGGTTTTATGCCTCTGTGATGCTAATGAGAGGGGGTTAATTTGGTGTTTTTATGTGGTTGATGGTGAAACCGTGAAACTTCTGGATTTGGTCAGTGAAATTAGGGTTATGGAGTGGGGAAGATGGCCTAAAAATGGTATGGTTTATATGCTCTGGTATGTGGGAAGGTTTTTATTATTCAAGGCAAAGAATTTTGGTGAAGTGTTGGAGAAATTTGTTATGCATGGGAGGCTCTTGGGTTTGGCCTCTTTATGGCCTTAGGAGGTCATGATAGAGCTTGGAGATGGTTGGAAATCCTCTGTGAGCTCCGTAGGGCTTGGCCAGAGGGTGGTAAGGAGCATTGGGCAGTGAGGAGAAGCTTTCTTCATTTTTTATGTTTTGCACATGGTAGACTCCAATGGCAGTGGAGGGAGCACATAGAACGGTTGAGTTTATTGGGGAGACTTTTAGTGTGATGGCTAGAGCTCAATCATGCCCTAGTCTCATATTTCTTTTAGGTGGAATTGATTTAGCTTAACCAAGGTGTCAAGTGTTGGCCATTTACATTCAAGTGCATGCTTTGTACTTTTGTGTTTCATTTAAGTAAAATTTAATTTAACGTCTAGTTAGGTTGTTGTGTCATGGGTAGGTTAAGTGTGCCATGAGTTTGCTTTTAGGGTTGTGAGGTTTGGGTTTGTCACTTTGGTTCATGAGCTCTTAGGCTTGGACTCTTAATTTTGGGCTTAATGGTTGGGTTGACCTTAGGCTTTCAGGATTAATTTATGTTGATTAATTAAAATGTGTTAATTAGTCTATTTAATCATGAAGTTGATTGGGTCTTGAGTTTTATTTGCTTGATTTTTTTTATTAATTTTTTAGTTTATTGGTTAATGTTAAATTAAAAATTGGTATTAATGTATTTAATTATTTTGATTTTTTGTGCCACAACTTCCATTAGTTTGGTCACTTAAGAATTTTACTTCATCATTTTTAGTTTTAGGATGAATTCATTTTTGTTGTTATGTGATGGGTTTGAACTTTGGAATTTTAATTTGATACTTGAAGTTTTAATTTTGGAATTTTAATTTGTTAAATTTAAATTTTTGGTGATTTTAGTGACTTTTAATTTTAATGTAAGCAATTTGATTTTAGATGATTTAAGAATTTCAATAGGTTTCAAGTTTTAATTAATTTTTTTTCCTTAACATTGATAATTTTATTTTTCCTTTGGTTCGACTTTTATCATTTTTTGGGATTTCAAACTTTTAGGGTTTCACATTAGGGGGCGATTCTTAATTTGGTCTGAAGTCAACCTCATTTCTGATGGGCTTCTTTTAAACAAAAGAAGGATCACTAAACCATAGAGGTGCAAAGTGTTTCACCAAAAAGTGAAACCTAATCCTTTAGGGCCAAAGATCCACCTAGAACATTTCCATTCTATAGGAACTCGACTTGGGCTTCAATAATAAACCCCCCTAATCATCTCAACTAATATTTAGGGATTTTGAGTCTAGCCTTTGGAACCCGAAGGAGTGAAGATTTGCTTGAAGATTTAAGGGGTTTTGGTTTCATCTCCAATCATCTAAGAAAGCCAGTAGGAAGCCCTAAGGCTAGATCCTAGGCACTTATAGAGAGGATAGATCTCACAAAGGTGTCAATAAGCTCTAAGGTATGGGCCAATCTAAGATGACTTGAATTTTGACAGGATCAAATTCACAATAAACCATAGAAAAATAAATTTGGGCATACAGAAGAAACATTTTTTCTTATATTGATGTAGAGCTTTTTCTTCTATAACTTAAGTAACACTGAGCTTAGGTGACTTATAGTCATTGGGGCTGAAAATGAAAATTTCATCATAATAGACCACAAGACATGACTTACCACTCAGACGAACCATAAAATGTCTTAAAAGTTATCTTCCATTCATTCCTTGCCTTTATCCTAATATGGCGTTGATTACTTTTAAAGTCAATCTTAGAGAAAGCTATGAAATTTCTCACAAGATCTAACATATCTTCCAATCAGGGAATTTCAAATATAGATTTGATAGTGATATTGTTTAATGCATTATTATAAATGCACATTATCTAAGTTCCCTCTTTTTTAAGGGCTAACAATGTTGGAATTGCATAAGGACAAAGATTTTCTTGAAGGAAACTTTTCTTAATAGCTCTTCAACTTGCCATTTAAGTTTACCATGTTTAGTGTAGTTCATTCTATAATGGGGTAGATTTGGTAGCTGTGACTCTAGAAGAAATATACCATCTTAT
The DNA here is from genome assembly GCA_022702705.1 of Papilionanthe hookeriana x Papilionanthe teres. NCBI lineage: Eukaryota > Viridiplantae > Streptophyta > Magnoliopsida > Asparagales > Orchidaceae > Papilionanthe > Papilionanthe hookeriana x Papilionanthe teres. The sequence continues at coordinate 15,660,041 of CM040434.1, forward strand.
GGAACACTACACCATCTTATGGAACATCTTTCAAAGAAAGGAAAAGGAACAAAATATACCATCTTATGGAAGTAAATAATTAGGATAATTTTTTTAGCTCTGGCATGCCACAATACTCTTATCACTAATAATAACCATAATTTAATAAATAAGTTGATTATGAAGCTTTAATTTTTGGTTAGATTTAATATTGTTGATGGGCATTTAAGAAATTAAGATTTTTAGGGATTCTTAAGTAGTTGTTAACCAAGTGGCTAAAACATAAAAGTTCTTAAACTAAAGCTTCAGATATAATATAAATATTTAATGGAGCTCTTTAAGTAGATTCTTATAATGATTTTGTACAAAACTCCCTATGGTAAAAATAATTTGGCAAGCAATTTAACAAAACTTACAAAAGAACTTTCTTGCCTCAAGAAGAATCTATTCTAATATAAATGTAGAACCGCAAAATTTTATCACCTATAGATATGGAGTATATGAGCAAAAAAATGAGTGAAAAGAAGGTTTTCCCTACTACATATGACGAAGTCATCAATTGAAGATAGCCATTAACTAACTATTTATAAGAAGGTAAACTACCTCACAAAAAAATTTCAATACATTTAATTATGAATGTTTTGATTCATGAAAATTTATGTTAATATTCATTTGATTAAATATGGCTATGTTGTCTTAGGAAGCATGAAATTTGAAAGATTATTTCTAAAGGAGCTTGTTAGATTGTAATATCACTAATGTAGCACTAGAATGAAAGTTCAAATAAAAATAATAAAATATTAATGGTCTTTTATGATTAACAACTACATAGTTGTTGCACATCATTATCACTAGTGTCAGATACATTATAGTTTTGCATCAGCTACACAATATTTTACACCCAATAATAACTTCATGGCCTTTCAAGACATAAAGCAAGAGATCATCAATCTTGTTAACCCTCCTTCTAAATGTCATAGATTTTTATTAATTATGACTAATTATTTCTCTTTATCAACAAAATGAATACCACTATGAGAAGTTAAAGCTCACTCCACTTTAGCACTTTAAGAATCATATCTTATAGAATCATATCTTATAGAATCATATCTGATAATGATTATGCTTTGAAAAGAACCAAATTTCATAATTTTTAAGATGGCACAACATTAATTGGACATAGTAAATTATTTGTTACAATCATGCTAATTTAGTTGTGGCCTTCAACAAGACACTTGTTAGAATCTTATAAAAATATTATTAATAAAAGAATAGTAATGGCACAAAATGTTTGATGAAGTCATGTGATTCTTGACTCAGTCCACTTTGTTTGCCTTAGTTTACTGGCACGAGTATGTTCACTTGTCAAAATTATTGCTTATCTCACAAAGGATTTTCATCAACAATTAAATCATTATTAAAAAAATTTCTCAAACTTATTTGTAACAAATTGAAGTCCTTGGAGAGAAATAACTGTAGAGTTCAGAAAATTTTGAGTTAGTTAATTCACATATAAGTCAAGCTAATGATAAATTTGTTCATTCTAGAACCTTTAAGGTTAGAAACTAGGTCCCGATTCTCTTAAGACTTATTTCAGCTCATTATAGAGTGTTAGGCAAGTTTGTGCCAATATGGAAAATCCAATTTGTGATAATAAAGTTTATTAAAGTAGATTATATCCATTAATCAATTTTAAGTGTAAACATCCAATTCTTTTTATTAATGAAAAATGTATAATTAAATGTTATGCATATTATATTCATAAATAAATTTAATTAACAAATATTTTATTTATGATGCATTTGTGTTAATTTCAAGCAAATTGTCAGGACTAGCTCCTAATGACTGAAACAAAATGTTCTTAAATGTTTTTTCTCCCTTCTCCCTCCCTGGCATAGATAACCTAAAATTTTGAATCACTAATAGAAGTTTGAGACATTTTTTAGCTCTAAAAAGGGGAAAAGGTTAAACAAGATAACTCCAAATTAAAATTCAGTAAGATCACTTCCATAACAGAACCTTTCTCATTTCTACTGTTAAAATTTCTCCTTTTTTTATCGATAGAATTTTGGTCTCATCAGAATTTGGACTATGTTATTTAGACCCTTCTTTAATGTTAGATTTCTAAATATTGGTTAAGATAAAACCTACTTAGGCATTCACATGTATAACCCAATAAGATCTAATATAGCTTTATTTGGATGCTTATTGATCTGCTTTACATTTATTTACTCTATTAAGGCATAAATGGTTTTAGTAAATCAACTCCTTAAATTTTTAATCTACATTTGGACAAAGTCCATAACCATTTCTTAGTTTAGTTTTGAATACACAAATCAAAACTTTTAGGTAAATATAAGATTGGTTAGACAGCCAAAGGCCTTCAATAGTCTTAATTAAATCAAGCCCTAAAATAAATTCGTCCTTAAATTTGACTAGTAAAGCTAAGTTAACAACAAGCCTCTTAGACATCTTGCCTATCGTAAGCATTTGGGATCAAGCCTAACCCTTCTTAGGAAATTATCTATCCTCCTTAGATCAGTTGATCTTGTTGTGTTATAGTTGGTTCACTAGAGTAACATCTTAGCTAATAAATCTTAGTTTAAATTTAGTCCTTATGACTTCTTTCCAAGTTTAGTTTGGCGAGCAGTTAGGATTGTCATTGGGCGAACTACCAGGCTATTCTGCAAGTTATCTTTGGCCTAAGATAAGTTGAAGAGTTGTCATTGTTGTATCTATAGGTGGATCTACTTTGAATTGACCTATAAACCGATTTTGTAAGTTGGCAGGTTTAATTTGGTTTGTTAGATTTTTGGTGTGCAATGGGCTAATGTGGTGGCTTTAATTAAAATCTTATGAGTTAATGCTCTTTATTGATTTATTTTAAGAGGTTAGTGACCTGAAATTAATTATAATAAAACTATCTTTTGTAGTATTTCTTAATTACCGGTTTGAAAAAGAAAATTATAGTACACATTTTCTTTCTTCCTTCTAAGTAAAAAATATTTTAAAACTATATAAAAAAAATTACATGTGGAAGCACGTGAAACAAGAGAGCCTAAAACTAAAGAAAAGCCTAAAGAAGTTAAGTATATAATTATTTTGGGTAACCTTTAATTTTTTTTATTATTATTTTGTTAAACTAGGTGTAATATAAAATGATACATGATGAAAATCGATAATGTTCAAAATAAAAATTTTATATAACTGTTTATATACTTATACTTTATCATCTTAAAAGCTTCAATGAAGACAATGTTTGCATAGAAAATTTTAAAATTCTTCGTATCCTCTAAAAAATCAAGGCAAAAAAAAAAAAAAAAAAGAGTATTTTAAATCTCAACATATTATATATTGTATTACAAAAGTCTATTATTCCACGCTTTTAAAGAAGTTGGTATTACAAAGTTAATAACACTTGGTTTTTGTTCCTATAATAGAGATTGTGAAGAGATAAAATCAGAAGATGACGGTAAAAAAGTAAGTGTTATGAGATGTCAGTTGAGCGAAGACATTGTGTATAACAATTTAAAGATACCAATTTAATTCATTTCTTCTAATGCTCAATTTTATTCTTTATTATTTTTCTAAAAATTTTAGTCATACCTCAATGCTTCATCTGAGCTCATTTGAACTTGGATTAATCTACTTTAGACTTTTAATGCCATTAAATTACTTTAATTGAAATAATCAAAAATATAAATTTTATTAAATTGAAATTAAAATGTTTCAATACTAAATTTTGAAAGTTTTGAACCCTAAAATGAACTAAAATATGTTTAATTTAGATAACATTTTATCTCTTATTTTTTAACATCAAAGCCTATGTCAGCCATAAAATATATGTTATATGTTTGAAAATTATATGGTATAAAATATAGGGTGTAATTATCTGAAAGAAATGAATGTGAACAAAATATATACAACATTATTAAAGAAGTTACTCTATATTTTATTTCTGTTCTAAGGTTAGCATTTTACTTACATAAAACATTATTAAAGAAGTTACTCTAAACTCCCTAAATTTGCTTGAAATTAATTGTAGAGATTTCAATAAGCACTTAAAATACCAAAATTATGCTTATAATAAAAAAATGATCCTATAAAACCAAAATATTCTAGAAAAGGCATGTGTGAACTCGAAATTAGACCTACACATGTCGCTATAATGTATAGAGTATGTTTTTAAATATAATCATACTTTTTAAAAATAATTAAATGCATTTAAATTCTTCAAAAATAAGTTAAAAAGTTTAATATTCTTAAAAACTTTATAAAAAATAGTATAATTTTTCATCGACCATTTTAAGTATGAATACTCACTGAGTAAGATAAAAATTTACACCAACATTTAAATCATATGATTGAGCTAGTATCCTAAAAATGGCACTTGTCTCCATTTAGATAAATTGAAGTCAAGTTATATGATATTCTCAATCCTTACATTTAAGCTTTGGCCTTCTCTAAAAAATGAGTTGATTGTTTCCTTTTAAATGGATTGATTTCAAGGTGAGAGGAAGATTATCAATCCTTATGATAGATTCCAAAAAAAAAATTTAATTGAGTTGTTCTCCATTTGGTTGGGTTAGATTCAACAGGAAACAGTTTATCTCATTTTAAGGCTCCAAGTTTCTTATAAAAAACTTTAATGGCTCTCAATTATTCTTTTAACTTTTGTTACTATGATGATTAATGTTGAATTATGTCTTTGTGTGGAGTTGACAAAATGTTTAAATCCAAAAATACCAATAATTTGCACAATACATTGATTTTTGTGAAGTTTACAAAGATACCACATAATTCTCATGTATTTACAAATTTAACACTTCATGTTTCAAATTTACAATTAGAACACTTGGATGTCAAAACACTAGTGCATGGAAATGCCTACTTCACTTTTAAATAGTTAGTAATTGTGGCATTTGTTTATGTAATATTAAAGATTTGACTGATGTACATGCAAATATGAAAGTTTAGGTGTTAGATACATAAATACAAAAGATTTGTGGTATATAAGTTATTAACCCTTGTTTTTAGCTTTTGTTTTGCTTTTTCTATTCATGCATTAATTTAGAAGCAATTTTGACTTTGATGTTATTGAAATCATTTGAGATGTGTTGTAGTCGACACAAAAATTACATTCATGCAATAAAATTTAATTGAAAAAATATTATTTGTTAGAAGCAGATCAAGAGCTTAATAGTTTGACGATTACGAGACAATGATAAGATTTTTTTATTTATATAAGCGTTGAATGCATTTTTAATGAAGTATTTAAATTCTTCGAGGTTTGTTATAAATTCGATATGTCATGAGTAATTCTTCAAGTTATAACAAAAATTAATGAGAATTACAACATTGAATGTATTGATCCTTTTAAGAATTGTGAGATTTTTAGACGAATTAGAGACTTATATCTTCTGAGAACTAAGTTAATATGACAAACTTTATTTAACTTATGTGGATTACACCATTTAGTATTTTTTGAATAAGTAGAGAAGCTTATAATAAAATTAATATATTATTTTAATATGACAAACTTTATTTAACTTATGTGGATTACACCATTTAGTATTTTAGTAATTAGAATATATATATATACCTTCAACAACTTGTACATTAAGATCTTAATGGATGAGAGAAAAAGAAATTATAATTTCTTAGGCTTATGTATTCTAAAGTTTTGTGATGAATAGAAAAATGCATCCCTTCTAAAATTTATACTCCTAAGGTTTATAAATTTTTTGGAAAAGTTTATTCATTATAATCATTATGCATTTTGATATTCTTAAAAAATCACATTTAAGGCTTCAACTTTTGATATTTTAAAAATATAAACCTTTAGAGGTTTTCATCTTTCAAGATTTTTTAGATTACTTGTATTTGATATTTTTAAAAAATATACATCCTCTAAGGCTATTAACTTTTAAGGCTTTTAGATAACCTATTTCTCTTGAGGCTTTTACTTTTCAATAACTAAGTTATGAGAATTTTTTATCTTCTGAGATTGTTAGATGTAGTGCTTTTTTAAATTCTTCTATTTTCTTTGGAATATAAGAAACTTATGCATTTAAAAATTCTTGTGAGTTAAGATCTTTAGAGAATAAAAACTATTTGAGATATTTGTCTTCTAAGAAATATAAATAAGTGTAGATCATATCAATCACTTACCCTCATAGATTCGTTTTAACAAGGATTATATTTTCCGCCAGCCTTTTAAAAATGTTTTCTTATAGGTGTGTGACCACAGAAAAATGCATTGAGAAATTTATACCAATTTTATATGAAATTGCACTTTAAAGAAATGTATTTTCTTTATTTTATTGCAGGAATGAAGATTTATAAGTAATGAAAACAAAAAGCACGAAAAGAAGCGAATTTGGCGCAAAAAGGACTGAAAAAGATGAAAAGTGAACTATCTCGCCGACGGTGAGATTTAAGCCGCCGACGGCGAGATCGAGGCCGCCGACAGTGAGATCGGCACGGTTAGCCCATCTTCTAGAAGTCCGCTGACGGCGAGATCGAGCCCACCGACGGCGAGACAGTTGAAAAGAGCCAAGATACATTGAACCTGGACGCTTTTTGAAGAGGTGCTTAAGCAACCTTTGGAGATTTGACTCCTTCTATAAATATAGACGAATTTTAGTCAGTTGTGTGTCATCCTAGAGTCTTTTAGTTTCTATATAGAGTCTTTTTAGTGTGTAGATAGAGTGTTTAGCTTTTTGGTGAGATTAATTAAGTGTGCTGTACTAGAAAGAAGAGTCAAAGAAACTTCAAGGAGTCTGCTTGGAGAGAAGAATTAAGATAAGTATATTTGTTTATTGTTTGTTAACTTTAATGTAATCCATGATTTGTGTTATTCTCATGTATTCTGAGTAGTTTCCTTAGTCTTTCTCCTTGTTATCGAGATTTTGCGAAATGATGAATTAAAGTAGGTTGTACTAAAAATATGAAAATAGAAATTGTCTTAATCTTTTACTTAAATCTTAATTTACTTTCAATCTGACCAATTGATTTGTTAACATATGTTGAATTATCAACTATAGTAAAGATTACATCCAAGATTCAGGGAAGTCAAAAGCCTTGGAAGGAGGGTACAAATAAATAAGGAAATATTAATTATCGGGGGTAGAATTGGACATTTTAGTGTGACAGACTAAAATCTTCAATTTGGTTCTATTGTTTGGGAGCTGAAGTGTAGATGTTAGCCCTCAGGCGAGGGGAATGTGGGAGCTCTGAAGTTGCAGTCGGTATCCTCCCAGCGTAGCCGCAGATTCAGTAACCAAACATAAGACTAGTCAATGTTCTTTGCACCTGGACCAAAGGGTAAATAATAGGAATGCTCCTATTTGGCACAATACAATAAAAAACTCATTTAATTCTTCATTCACTTAATTCTCTTAAACAAGGAGAAATATACTTTTATGAAATCTTATATTCAACCTTTTAAGCATTAGTTTATTTTAGTCTAAGTGTTCTTAATTTCCGTATACTAGATTAGTAAGTAAATCTACTTTAAGTTGTCTTTAAAATTCTCTAACTTCCTTGGGGGATCGTTATCTAGGACTCCATTAGAGCCCTATATTACTTGATAACGATACGTATACTTGTGTAGTATCCACAAAATAAATCATAAATTCCATAACAGGATCATCAGTATATATATATTCAGTGCGGGATCAAGTTTTTGGTGTTGTTGCTAATTTTCATATCATAGTTGTAAGTATAAATATTGAAAAGTGGATCAAGTTTTTGGCACCGTTGCCGGGGAAGTAAAGTAATTATTAAGGTAATTAATAGAATTATTAAAATAATTACTAGAGTAGCAGACTATTTTAAATATTACTTAAAAATTGTATGTGTAAATTTGGAAACGAAAATTTAATACCTTACGATTTAGAATTAGAGCGCACAATTAAAAGAATTAGAAAATAAAAGAGAGAAATTATAAATTTAATACAAATGGCAAATAATCCAGAATTTGAAAATATAAACCAACAAAGATACATTAGATGAAATTCACCTAACTATTCAAAACCCTGATGTAGCTGCTAACTCATTCGAACTTAAACCTGCAATTATCCAAATGGTACAGAATAATCAATTTAGTGGTTCACCTAATGAAGATCCTAATTTACATCTTACTAGTTTTTTGGAACTATGTGCTACTTTTAAATATGAAGGAGTATCTAAATGATCTTTATTAGACTTAGGCTTTTTCCTTTTTCTTTAAGGGATAAGGCTAAGATGTGGTTAAATTCATTAGCACCTGGATCTATTAAAACTTGGGGAGAATTATCACAAAAATTTCTATCCAAATATTTTCATCCTTCAAAAACTGCAAAACTTAGAAATTATATAACACCTTTTGGTCAGTTTGATGGAGAATCTATATATGAATCTTGGGAGAGATTTAAATAACTTCTTAGGAAATGCCCACATCATGCGTTACCGGATTGGTTAATTATACAAACTTTTTTACAATGGACTAGTAGGATCTCTTAGATCAATCATTGATCTTCTTCTTTGGAGGTTCATTAATGTCAAAACCATTTGATGAAGCCTATGCGTTAATCGAAGAAATGGCTACTAATAATTTTCGATAGCTTCTTTGAAAGAATAAATTTTAAAAAGATAGCTAGTGTTCATGAAAATGATGCAATATCTATGTTAGCTTCTCAAATTGATGCTATATCAAAGAAATTAGATCATTTTGGAATGAATTACTCTCCTAATATATTATAAGAGAACTCATCTGGACAAATTATAGATTCTCAATCTCCTTATGAAACTATAAATGCTATTAATAATAGACCCAATAATCCTTATACGAATTATTATAATCCTAGTTGGAAGAATCATCCAAATTTTAATTGGAATAATAATACAGCTAATCAACAATGGATGAACAACTCTATAGGAAATCCACCTAATCAAGGAAATACAAATTATAAACCTTCTTATCCACCTGGATTTAATAACACTCAATTTAAAGATAAGAAGTTATCTATAGAAGAATTAATATTAAGTATGGGTCAGTACTTGCAAAATCAAGGAAATCAATTACAAATTCAAGAAGATCAATTACAAAATCAAGAAACAACAATTAAAAATATTGAAACTTAACTCGGACATATCGCTACCGCGCTTAACAAAAGAATTCCTGGAACTTTTCCTAGTAATGTGGAAATAAATCCGAAAGACCAAGGAAAAGAACAAATTAAAGTGATACAATTACGAAGTGAAAAAGAGTTAGAAACTAAAATTCAGAAAGAAACAGAAAGTAAAAATGAGGAAGTGGAAATCGAAAAAGAAAAGGATCAGTAAGATCAAAACTTAGAATATCCATTAATCCCTATGAAAATATCTATAGAAAAACCACCACAATCATTTTCTCAATGACTAAAGCAACATAAAAAAGATAAGCAATTTGCTAAATTCCTTGAAATTTTAAAAAAATTAACGGTAAATATTCCGTTTGTAGAAGCATTAAAACAAATGCCTAATTATGTAAAATTTATGATAGATATTTTAAATAAAAAAAGAAAATTCACAGATAATGAAATTGTTGCACTTAGCGAAGAGGGTAGTGCAATTATTCAGAAAAAGCTTCCTAAAAAATTAAAAGATCCTGGTAGTTTCATTATACCTTGCGCTATTGGAGAAAAATTTTATGGAAAAGCTTTGTGTGACTTAAGAGCAAGCATCAATTTATTGCCTCTATCAATTTTTAAAAGATTAGAATTAGGAGAAATTTCACCTACTTCAGTAACTCTTTAGTTAGCTGATCGATCAGTGACTTATCCTAAGGGAGTTATTGAAGATGTGTTAGTAAAAGTGGATAAATTTATCTTCCCGGTAGATTTTATTGTTCTAGATATAGAAGAAGATAAAGAAATTCCCATAATATTAGGAAGACCCTTTTTAGCTACTAGAAAAGCAATGATTGATGTTCAGAAAAGAGAATTGACTATGAGAGTAAACGATCAAAAAGTAACTTTTAACATAGCAAAATCAATGAAATATCCTGCTTTAGAAAAAGATGATGAATGTTTTCGAATGGAAATACTTGAACATTTGTAAAATGAACATTTTAAAAGATATTATGAAAAAAGTTAGAAAAAGAAAATACTGAATAAATTGAAGAAGCAAATAATGAAAAATTGGATTATATACTGGAAAAATTTGAAATGTTGGATAATACTGAAAAATGCTGAAAAGAATATAGTTCCGTCAATTATTAGACCTCCTGAACTCGAATTAAAAATTTTACCTAATCATTCAAAATATGCTTACTTAGGTAACCATTCAACCCTACCAATTATTATATTAGCTGAATTGAATGAATCACAAGAACAAAAACTGTTAGACACATTAAAAAAATATAAGAAAACTTTTGGTTGGAATTTAACAGATATTAAAGGAATTACTCCTTCAATCTGTATGCACAGAATTATTTTAGATAATGAACATAAGCTAAGAGTAGATCCTCAAAGGAGATTAAACCCAATAATGAAAGAAGTAGTCAAGAAAGAAATATTAAAATGGTTAGATAATGGTATTTTATATCCTATTTCGGACAGTGCTTGGGTAAGCCCAATTCGTTGTGTTCCTAAGAAAGGAGGAGTGACTGTTAAAGCTAATGAAAATAATGATTTAATAACTATAAGACAAGTTACTCGATGGCGTATATGTTTTGACTATAGAAAATTAATTGCAGCCACCACGAAAGATCACTTCCCATTACCATTTTAGACCAAATGTTGGATAGATTAGCCGGACATAAATATTTTTGTTTTTTAGATGGATATACCGGTTATCATCAGATACCTATTGCTCCTGAGGATCAAGAGAAAACTACATTTACTAGTCTTTATGGAAAATTTGTTTTTCGAAGAATGCCTTTTGGATTATGTAATGCACCTGAAACATTCCAGAGATGTATGATGTCTATATTTAGTAAATTAATTGATGATAGAATAGAAGTATTTATGGATGATTTCTCTGTATTTGGAACGTCATTTGATGCATGTTTGAATCATCTTGAAAAAGTATTAGAGGTATGCGAGAAAACTAACTTAGTTCTAAATTGGGAGAAATGTCAATTTATGGTTGCGAGGAAGGAATTGTATTAGGGCATAAAATTTCGGAAAATGGCATGGAAGTAGACCTCGCAAAAATTCAAGTTATAGCTAAATTACCACCTCCAACTACAGTAAAAGGGGTAAGAAGTTTTCTTGGACATGCTGGATTCTACAGACTCTACATAAAAGATTTTTCAAAAATTACTAAACCTCTATGCCAACTTTTAAAAAAGGACAAGAAATTTGAATTCACAATTGAATGCCTAAATGCTTTTGAATTATTAAAAGATAAATTAATCACAGCACTTATAATAGTTTCACCTGATTGGGAGAAACCATTTGAACTTATGTGTGATGCTAGTGATTATGCTATAGGAGCAGTACTTGGGCAAAGATATGATAAAATTTTTAAGGTTATATACTATGCTAGTAAAACTCTTAATAATGATGAAATGAATTATACAGCTACTGAAAAAGAGCTATTAGCAATTATTTATGCTTTTGATAAATTTAGGCCTTATCTAATTGGAACTAAATGTATTGTGCATACTGATCACTCTGCTATTAAATATCTATTGCAAAAGAAAGATTTCTAACCAAGATTAATTAGATGAATATTACTAATGCAAGAATTTGATTTTGAAATCATTAACAAAAAGAGAACTGATAATCAAATTGTAGATCATTTATCAAGGCTAGAATATAATGAATTATCGGACACTGATAATGAAATTACTGACAGTTTTCCTGAAGAACAACTATATAATATAAATGAGTGGAAAATACCATGATATGCTGATATAGTACATTATATTTTAAGTGATATTTTACCACCTATGTTAACTATGCAACAACAGAAAAAATTCATTCATGATGCTAAAACATATTTTTGGGATGAACCATATTTATATAAGCAATGTAAGGATCTTATAATTAGAAGATGTGTGCCTTATGAAGAAACATAACAAATCATTCAGAAATGTCATGATTTTGATTTTGGAGGACATTTTGGAACAGATAAAACTGCTTATAAAATTTACAATCTGGATTTTATTGGCCTACTCTTTTTAGAGATGTTTATAGATATATCAGAACTTGCGACAAATGCCAACGAGTAGGTAATATATCTAGAAGAAATGAAATGCCTCTAAATTTTATATTAGAAGTTGAGATTTTTGATGTTTAGGGATTAAATTTTATGGGACCATTTGTTCCTTCATTTGGAAACTCATATATATTAGTTGTTGTTGATTATGTTTCTAAATGGATTGAAGCACAAGCTTTACCTCGATGCGACGCTAAGAGTGTTTCAAAGTTTCTAATGAAAAATATTTTTACTAGATTTGGAATGCCGAGAGTGATTATCACTGACGGAGGATCTCATTTTAGAAATAAATATATTCACAAACTAGTAGTAAAATATAATATTATTCATAAGATATCAACTGCTTATCATCCACAAACCAGTGGATTAGCTGAAGTTTCTAATCGAGAAATTAAACGTATTTTAGAAAAGACTGTAAACCCTAATAGATTGGATTGGTCTATAAGACTAGACACTGCATTATGGGCATACAGGACTGCTTATAAAACTCCGATTGGAATGACTCCTTACAGTATTTTTTTATGGAAAGACTTGCCACTTTCCAGTTGAATTAGAACATAAAGCTTATTGGGCAATTAAAGAATTTAATTATAATCTGAAAGAAGCTGGTGAGAAGAGATTTTTGCAATTGAATGATTTAGATGAATTAAGAAATGAATCTTATCATAATGATAGAATTTATAAAGAAAAAATGAAATTATGGCATGATCGGAAGATTAACCTGAAGAATTTTTTGCCAGGAAAAGAAGTTTTGCTTTATAATACAAGATTAAAATTATTTTCTGGGAAATTGAAATCTCGATAGTTAGGGCTTTTCACTATAACTCAAATATTTTCATACAGAACTATAGAAATTGAAGATCCAAAAACTGGGCATAGATTTAAATTAAACGGACACAGATTAAAACCTTATTTTGAAGAGAGAAGACCAAATTTTAAAGAGGTTTTAATGCTCAGTCAACCTGATTACTAACTAAATTAGGTCGGGCTGACGACGCAAAACCAAGCGCTTTATGGGAGGCAACCCATAGTAATTATTAATTATGATCTATTTATTAATGTTATAGAAAATTAAAATATAGAATAAATTCTACTACTCATTTTACTTTTTAAATCATCACAAATTTGAATCTATACGAAGAAATAAAAAAATATTCGGACTGGAGCGAAATTGGGCAAATTTACCTAATCTCACCGACGGCGAGATCGATCCCGCCGACAACGAGATTGGTGCGCCCAAATTCAGTTTAAAAATATTAACTATCCCGCCGATGGCGAGATTGTTATCGCCGACAGCGAGATAGTTGAAAAATGATTTTTGTGAGTTATTTTGCGATTTTGGGCAATTCTAAGGCCATTTCTCTATATAAAACGTTCAGAAATTCATATTTACACTATCTTCTTCCTTAGAAATGATTATAGCCCCTCCAAAATAATTTATTATGGTCCCCAATCCACCAGAAACCACAAAATCTGGAGTTTTTAATCGAATGAAATTCGTCAGTTCTGAGGCTCAGTGACTATTCAACAAGGTTTTGATGAAGAAGCGATTGATTAAAGAAAGAGGATTCATAAAAAGAGGAGCGGAGAATTCGACGACAACAATTGATAAAATGATTGTTTAGTGACGTTGGGAGGTATTATGCTATACAACATCTGCTATAGGCATTTCAGTAGTTAAGAAATTCTACTCTAATCTGCATGTGATCCATAATAGAAGTGTTTATGTAAGAGTCATATGGGTAACTTTCACTCCTTCTCGAATCAATGAATTATACTCGATTGAAATTACCCCTGTTTGCCACTATTCAAATTTTGTTCCTACAAGATACAACATGAATGAGATCTACAGATATCTGACCGACAAACCTGACAATTGGGAATTATGAGAAAACGGGTACGTTAGTTTTTTTGCGTCACTTCTTAACCCCATCTCAAAGCATTGGCATTTCTTTATTTCATCAAAGTTATTACCCACTATGAGGGTAAATAAAGTCTCTAAGGAATAAGCAATTTTAAATTATTGTATTCAATCTGGATTACCTATCAATGTTGGATCTATCATTGTGAAGTCTGCATTAGGATTAATTGTGCATGGGTCGATTCATGGACTTGGACACCCATCAAATATATTTGCTTTATGTAGTTAGTATCAAGTTTCCTACGAAGCTTGGGAAAAAGTGCTATTGCCTTGGAAACCACTAGATCCGATAGATATGTTTCCTACATTGGATCACAATGATGAAACAATAATTATTTCTGATCAAGCATCTCAAAACAATCCTTTAATTAGGCCCTCGGCCGATAGAACAAACCTCATTTTAAGGAAACTTAAAGGATTGGAGAAGGAACTATAGAATGTGATGAATTCTATTGATAATATCTCTGATTAATTCGATCACATCGATTGGAGAATGAAGAAGCACTTTGACCATACAGGACATCTGGAAGCGAGTTTTATACGACTATTGAGACAGAAAGGGTGGATTGAAGAAGATTCTGCTGCAGAATTCCCTTTCAGACATTTCTATAATTTTTTTGTGCACCTGCGTTCTATTGGAAACATCAGAGAAGAGATCAGTTCAGATTCCGATGAGTAGCAGAAATTTCTATTCATATAATATGTATGTGTGTTGATTTGAATTTAGTTTTTGATATAATTTGAACTTTACGAAGTTAATCTCTGTTTATATGAGATTGTATGTTGTTTGTTTAGTCTCAGCATTTAGAGTATTGTGGTATGGATTGCAATGCTGAGTTAGATGTGTTTTGGTTAATTTGCTAAGTCAATTGTTAGTTTTGTGGTATTTGAAGTTTGTAAGTTCATGGATTTCATTTATAAAAGTTATAATGTTTGTGTTGTGTAAACCTTATATGAGTCAGTAATATCTAATCTTAGAAAAGTATATCAAATTAAGTGACCGAACATTAGAACAAGGCTTAATTAAATTAAACATAATTGAAAATATTAAAATTTTTAAAAATTCAGAAATCCCGCTGGTGGCGAGATCGACACCGCCGACGGCGAGATTTTCCCTAAACTTTGGCCTTGGTGAATTAATTAGCTCGCCGACAGCGAGAAATTTCTCTCCGACAGTGAGATCGTGAAATGTACTATATTTTGACCGGTCAACCGACGCTATTCATCATCCCCTTCCTCAAAACTTCAAAAAACTGACTTAGGGCTTGATAGATCTGGGATTTGGAGAGATTTCAACACATTTTGATGCCGAATTTCATCTTCCTTTGGTAAGAGCTTCACTCCTATGTAAAATTTTTTTATTTTCACCATTAATTTCTTCTACATTGAGGAATTTGGGAAAATTTTGAAATGAGAAGAAAAGACTTAGAAGAAATTCATGAAACTTGATTTAGATTGATTTTAGTAACTATTGGAAGCCATCTTAGTAATATTTAGAAGTTTAGTTAAGATTTTTGTGAATTTCATAGATCGAAAAATGGCTCCATGATAAAAGAGAAGAATGGATTACGACGAAAACCGTTTTGTGAATGCAAGGGCGCAATCAAGATATTTTCACAATATTCAAGCCAGAAAATGCATTCAGGATCGAGTTTTCAAAAATCCTGGAGGAGAAGTAGAGCGAATAATAAAAGAAAGAGGATGGGAAAACTTCTATTACATAACCAACAAAGCTGTTGTGGAAGTGGTAAAAGAATTCTATGTCAATCTGACTGCGATCGAAGATGCACCAATCAAGGTGAGAGGATTTTTGGTGGATTTCAGTGCTGCAAGGATTAATTCATTCTACGAAGAACGTGACTTATACACCAGTAAGTACGATACATTTGGAACTATGGAAGGACCACTGGAAGAACTGATCAACTTTCTCACTGACGGGAAAGGAGTTTGGAAGATTAAGCAGCGTGCAAGGGTAAACTTTCCTCTCTCAATGTAGAATATCACATCTGAAATTTTGATAACCAGAGATTTCTAGGTGTGATATCTATTCTGAGTTCTTAAATCTCCTATAAGAGCAAGCTCCTATAGTTAATTACATCTTAGACAATTAGGATCATCTAAGAAAACTTGTGATTAATATCAATCACTTGTTTTCTAAGAAATGTCAATATTCAATCCTGGGGGTAATATGTTTCTAAATTTTATGTACTAGCTTAAAGATTTGATTTTGTCAATGTAATTTGTTATGTCAGTTTTCGCCTTTTTAGTTTTTTATTTCATTGTTGTTTTGTCTTGTAATTTGTCATTTGCCTTAAAGTTTAAGTTTTGTGATTATCCTAAAGATTTAGGTTTTGTTTTACTATTTTTTTTATTTTGATTTTATTTTTTTAATGTTTTTTTTATTTTTGTTTTGTCAAATGTCATTGTTTTGATGTCGTTTTGGTTTTGTTATGTTTTGTTGTCATTTGTCTCGTCTTTAGAATGTCGTCCTGAAAAATAGAGTTAGCACACCCTAATAATATGTAAAGTAAATCTAAAGCGATATTTGTCTTCAACCTACAAGAAAATAGTGTCAGAATGATTCTTACAAAAGAAATAATGTCAATTTTATTTGTTAAAATGTTAATTTAGTTGATTAGATTTTAATTTTAGAAAACCCGGTCAAGATGTCCATGGCTCCGTCATCCCAAGATCATTAGATGCCTTGATCAACATAGTCCAAAAGGTGTTTAAACCAGGACCGAAAGACTCCTATCAATAAACAGGATTGCATCATCCAAGAAATCATCGTAGATTAAGAACGCTGGGGTTCAAGTTGCAATCAGTGATCTTTATTCATTAAGGTTTCAATTATTGTTTAATTTATTTTTGAATTTTAGGTTATTTATGATTTATTAACCAATTAAAATATTCCGTGTGTCATTTTAACAGATTTCTATATGTCAGTTTTGATTTGTTTATTTAAGTATAATGTAATTTAGACCTAAAGGAAGGAGTCAAGTATATTTAGATATAATGTCTGTAAGATCTAATTAGACTTGAGAATTTTAAATTTAGTGTCGTTTGAATCTAATGCTTTCGAGTTAAATCTAATATGAATTAGATTTAGAAATTTAGATTCAATGTCTTTTGAATCTAAAGGTTTTAAGTCTAGTGTAAATTAGACTTAGAAATTTTTGATTTAGCGTCGTTTGAATCTAATATTTTTGAGTTAAATCTAATATGAATTAGATTTAATAATTTAGATTCAATGTCTTTTGAACCTAAAATTTTTTGAATTAAGTCTAATGTAAATTAAACTTAGGATTTTAGATTCAGAGTCGTTGGAATCTAATATGCATTAGATTTAAGGAATTAGTTTCAATGTATTTTGAATCTAAAAAGTTTTGAATTAAGTCTAATATAAATTAGACTTAGGATTTCAGATTCAATGTCATTTGAATCTAATAATTTTGAGTTAAATCTAATATATATTAGATTTAATGATTTAGATTCAATGTCTTTTGAATCTAAAGTTTTAAGTCTAATATAGATTAGACTTTATTGACCTCATTTTTGATGAGGTCTTTTCTCTTCTCTCTCCTTAGTACTTATGATCTAGCCATAGGGCTTCTCCTTGACTATCTTAGAGGACTAGAAATGGGACCCATCACTTAGAAATTCAAACACTTCTTGGCTCCCTTCAAAACCCACAAGTTTGATTGTAAACCCCTAAGCTACTTGGAGGGTTAAAATCAAATGTGGAGGTTTAAAGGATGAGTTTCCTATAGGACTCTTTGGCCTTAGGATTACCCTGGGTGGCCTGGTCTGGTGAGGGTTGACTTGCACACACACTACACTCTTTCACATACATTCCAAAGCCCTAAAACTACCTTTAACCAATTTGACTCCCTGACTCATGTAGGTAACTCATATGGATGGACCTTAACCCCTAAGCCCCTTGCTAAGAGGGTTAGGAACAACATAGTCAATGCCTAAGATGAGTCCTCTCATGGCTCTTGTGAGTTTAATATGGCTTCATGGCTCAATCAAATGGTTTCATTTCACTCACACTTAATCAATCTTCATTTTTCCAAAATTTAAAATTTTGACCCACGGGACCCTAAACCCACCAAGCCTACCAAATGCCCTTGAAATTGCCCAAAATTTGAAAAATTGCCTAAATTACTCTAAATTCCTCAAAATCAATCCTAAACATTTCCCCCCACTCAAATTGATCATCCATGACCAAATACACCAAAATTTTCCAAATACCCCCTCAATACCCTCCAAATACACAAAATACCCTTTTAACCCAAAAATTCCAAAAATTCAAAAAATTCCCAAAAACTTCCAGAAAATCTCAAATATTCCCAATTTCATTTTGTTCAACTACACCATAAGCCAATTTTGTTAATTTAGCTCACTTTTACCAAAACCCCCAATTTGACCAATTTTTAACCTAAGAGGCCCCAATGTCCCACCAAACTAACCCAATTGACCTCAATTTTGATCCAATTCAATCCTAAGCTTCAATTTAATATCCCTAATACCAATTTAGACCAAATCCAAACCCAATTTCATCAACATGTGGATCCAATCTCAATTTGAAGCTTAAAGCCTAATTTTGGCCCATGACTTAAACTTAGCCCAAACCAACCCAATTCAACTCCAATTAACCGCAAATCTTTTCCTAAACCTTCCTAACATACCCACAAACAAAAATCTAACTTGATTTGCCCCAAATTTGAAACCAAACTCCACCCAAACCTAACCCAAACCAAAAATCCCCAATTTAGCTTAAATCCATCATGAACCCAAATGAGCCCAAATCCCAAAATCAAAGCCCAACCAAAGTTGAAAACTCTTTGTCACACCCCCATAAACATTTTTAAACATTAGTTTTACATCAAACCCAACATTGGTCCAACTTTAACCCAAGTTAGCCCAATTTGATCTACTTTGGCCTCATTACCAAAAAGACCCAAATTGAACTCATTTCAACTCCGAATGGCATCAAATCTCTTCTAAAGTTCTCATGGCACATTCTTAAACCTATCCCAACATTTATTTGACACAACCCCTCACCAATTTTCATCCATCAATTTATTTCAAAACCTAAAAGCCCACTTCCTTAAACCATTTTAAAAGCCCATCCAAAATGATTTCAAAAAGCTTAAGACTTATTCCAAAGCCCACATGAAATTTCCTTTCATCATCCTTTTAATTGAAATCATCCATAAGTCCTAAATCAATAACCAAATCATTCCAAATCAAGCCACATGCCAATTTCCCCAAAATTCATCAAAAATGCCAAAACCCATTTTTATGAAAATAAGCCAACCTTTTCCCAAGCCATGGGCAAGCCAAATGAAGCCATTCACAAGCCATATGAAGCCATGAGAGCTTTGACACCTCACCAAGCCATTAATAGCAAGAAGAGGGGGATATTTCTTAAACCTTCATTAAGCATTTTTAACCTCATCCATGCTACACTCTAAACTAAGCTTAGCCACCTCACCTTGGATGGAGACTTCACCACTCCAACTCAGCTGACCCAAATGATTTCCTAAGCTCAAAACCAGGTCATGGGAGGGTGCACCCAACCCATTTGCATGAGTTGACCAAACCAAGCTCAAAATAAGCTTCCCCTATTGCCATTTAAATCAAACCCTTTACACATGTCAAACCCCAATTGATTGTAACAACTTCCAACCCTGACCCCACTGAGTCAAATGGTGACCCATGCCTGGTCGGCCAGCCACCACAGCCGCCGGAAAACACCAGGCCAAGAGCCTTATTTGGCTTTAAAAAATTCAAACCCACTGTCGTCTTCGTCCCAACCTAAATAGACACCATGACTGTTCTTCTCCTCCCCTGAGCAGCTGATCCCAGCCTCCAATTGCTCCAGGGAAGCCCTCCAGCCACCTCTATTTAAACATCACCACCTCTCAGCCAAAAGAGGTGTTAAACCAAACCTTACCAAAACTCTGCCAAAATCACTTCAGACCCTTCTCCAAACACAGAGCACTTGATCCCCACTGAAATCCAGCCCTGAAACCCCCTTTGCGAGCTCAATTTCTCAGCTCAAAATCCACCCAAAAAACATGACACTTCACAACAGTGAGCCAATCCTTAAATTGATTGACCCTACACCTTCACCATACCAAGAGAAGAAGTTCCCCAGTAAATGCCCCCTCTCCAGGCCAGCGATTTCTTCTATCGGCCAGCTTTGAAATTGGGCTTGGTGGAAGTCTAGTCTAGACAATTCCCCAGGGCCAGAGGCTTCATCACTAGGCTCCTCTAGCTCCAACGAATGTGCTAAGCCCTCTGATTGAAGCTTCACTTCTCAGAGCCAAGGTATGGAACTCCTCCTTCCTGAGAGCTTCCAGTGATTCTCCATTTCATTTATGCTAATTTCAATTTATTTTAGTCATATGGATTTGTAGCTCTTGTTTAAACGAACACATAGTATCAAATTTCATGTAAATTGGTTAAGAAATGAGGGAGATATTAGGGTTTTAGTGTGGACGGCTCTCGGGACACACCAGTCAGAGACGATGACCAGCAGCCATCGGATCGCGCGTGTATTGAATGGACGATCCAGATCGAGCTGGACGAGGAGATGAAGCGAGACCGCGGGACGCGTGGCTGCTGACTCAGGTGGCAGCATCGAATAAGAGCTCGCCACGTAGGCTTTAGGAGCTGCCGAGGTTGACGCGGTGCTGACTGGGTTAAGTAGATAAATAGGGTATTTTCTATTTATTTAAATACATGAAACTTTAAAAATCCATATCTTTGTGTAGAAAAATCACAAAAATAAAATAAAAATACCCTCTTGCTCAGTGAACAGAGGAGAACAATGTGGAAAAAGAATTAAGTTATTTTGATGAGTATTTTATTTTTAGTTAATTATTTACTAATTTTAGTATTTTAATTCTCCATGCATTTAAACAATTTACCATGGCATGAGACCATAAGGCTTTTGTAGCCTCTGTTCATGGGAACATTCCCTGAATTTTCCAAGACCAGAGGCCATCTCTATGGCAATTTATTGATTTTTCAAGTTTAAGTGTCTGTTTTGGCATTTTCATTCCAATCATTAGCATGTTGATCAATAAATCCTAGAAACATTAGGGGAGGTATCTTATGACCAGAAGACCCTAAGAAAAATATATTTTGAGTTAACTCAATAAGAATAACCCTGATTGGCCTAAACATTCAAAATTGAATTTTAATTAAATAGGGCTAACCATACATCAAAATCACTTGAAAATAATTCTCCACTGATCTTTAGGGTCAGAGGAGTCTCACATAAAATTTTGAAATCAATTGGAAATGATTTAACCCACTAAATGGATGAATTAAGTCACATAACCAAAATTAAACTTTAAAAATTCACAACTCCCAAAGTACATCTAAAAAATTCACCAAATTGGTTTTGGGACTTCTCTGATATCAGAAGAGTCTAAGAAAATTAAAATTAGAATTTTCTAAAAATCTTTATTTTTCACCATATTTTAATATTTTAATAATTAAAAAATAGTAAAAATCACAAAAATATTAAAAATCATAAAAATGTCACATTTTCACTCCTAATTACTTAGGAACAAACCAAATATTTTTCCCAAGTCTCTAGGTTAGGATATTGAATTTTAAAGGCTTAAGACAATTTTTAATATTAAAAAAATGAATTTTCAAACCTTCCCACTAAAATATTTCTAATAAGTCAAAGAAAAATCAGAAAAAATATAAAATTTTCTTCTCTGAACTCCTTGAGGTCAGAGAGATTTATGAAAAGTATAAAATTCATTTCTCAACCTTCAATATTATTTTATAATTAATTAATACTCCAAAATTCAAAATAATTATAATAAATAAAATATAATTCAAAAATCACCAAAATTGGTCCAAATGGCCCTCTGGTCAGTAGGAACATCCCATAATTTTCCTAAGGACAGGAACCTTACCTTGGTCATGTTGTTGAATTTTCATTGAAAACCCATATGTTTCGTAAAAATAAATATATAAATTAAATTAAATTAAAAAAAAATCATGTTTTCTCTTCTAATGTCTTAACTGACATGTGAGTAAAGTGACATAAAAATTTTAAGTTCATTTGAGCTTAATTTGATGAGTTATGAAATGAACATGCTTAAAAGGACATAAAGGTAATTAAAGAATTTTAACCCTAATTAATATTTAGGTTTAATCGAGGGGAGGGTAAAATATCTGATTTTAAAATTTTCATTAGATGATTGAAACCTAGGGAATTAAGGGGTAGAAACCCATTAATCATCTTGAAAATATTTAAAGTAAATTTTAATTAATTAAACAATTTGAATTTTGGAAGAATAAGTTAAAATTTAGATTAGGGATATGATTTAAGAAGATATCAATTCTTTAATTTAAAATCCCTAAATGAATCACTTTAATAATATTCAACTCTTAATCAAACTCAAAAAATGATAATTGAAATTAATAATTAAAAAATTAAAAGGAAAGTAAACCTTAATTAAATTAAAAGCTTAAAACATTAAGTGATTTGATAATCAAATCAAAATAAATTTAAAACAATAAAATTAATTTGAAATCACTTAAAAAACAAATCTAAAAAAAATTTGAAGCATTAAAGAAAATCAACCTTAAGACAATTCATAATTAAAAACATAAAAAATCAAACTAATTAAAATTGACCTAAAGTGTTACAATTAAGTCGAATTAAATTTAAATCATTAAAAGTTTAATTAAATTGAATAATCTAAACATATCTTTAAATTCAAATAGTTTAAAACACTTAAGAGAAAAACAACTCGAATTTTTGAAACTAAATTAAATCATCCCAAATCATCAATTCAACTTTAATCAAAGCGGTTAAATTCTTTAACAAACTGATTTGCCCCCTAAAGGCTTTCATTATTATAACTCTTAAATAAAGCATTAAGTGAAATTTCACTTTACTCATAGGATAATCAAACATCCTAGTTCACTGAGCAAGAGACAAAACTCAACTAAACTTTGGATGATTAATTCACCAGTACAATAAAATTCATTTGGACTCAAAATAATCTCAGAAGTATTGAAAAGATGTTTAGGACTCATCCTAAGCACTTTCTCAATACGGTGAGATGTTTTAGAAGAACAATTGAACTTAATTGTTCTTTGATGAAGAAAATCATCCTTAATAAAACACAAGAACCTAGACATCATAGGGATTGACTAGCAATAGGATTAGGATTTTGGTAGACAACTAAAACCTTCCCTTAGCTTTACCTAGGTGTTTTCTTGCAAATTATATAAATGCTTTAACATGTGTTTTAAGTACAGCTTGGAAATGACGAGACGACCCCCAGGTACGCTTTTATTTTATTGCAATTTATTTACTTACCTGCACTGCACTTTACTTTTCTTGCATGTTAAACAAGATTGACACCCTGCATGAAAAGCGAAACCTTTAGGATAGCCACAAAGCTGAAACCCAAAACTAAATTAAAAGTCACAACAAGATAAAATTCACCCCCACAACATTTCAAAATATAAAACAACTCAAAATTTAATCACAAACAGAACACAAAACTACAACTACAACTAAATTAAAACGTGTCGTTGGATGATAGGGAATACCTCGGATGATGTAACCTACGTGTTGCTAACGGGATTTCCCATGGTCTAAATGAAAGTGTGGAACTCATTCAGTTGAGTTTAGCAAATTCATCTGGATTAAGTGAATCCGATAAAAATAACGGTGCCGGAATGATGGAACCGTGGGATCTTAACCGGTGTTGTTATAATCAACTTTAAGATTCCCCTAATAAAACATTAAAAATACCTGAACCTTAAAACTCTTCTAAAACAAAACACTTCTCTCATCTCCTGATTGTCACCTTCTAAAACTAAACCTCTGCAACAACAAAGAGCTTGGAGTATAGTGGGCAGCACGGCCATCGTCGTTAGTAAAACTGGAATCTACATCAATAAAACCTTTCTTAGAATTAAATAACAAAACCATAGGAATTCGAGGTAGTTTGCCTACTGCAACATAAATCCTCAACTTTCTGTTAGGCATTTGCATAATCTTGTTATGTAAATTAAGCCCTAACTGGTCTTAGGACTCCGAGGTAGTCGTTTGGTACGATATAAACCCTCACATCTTTGAGGCTATTTGTATGATTTTATCATACAAATATAAGTCCTAATTGATTAAAATTGGCAGTTACAACATTAAATAAACTCTCAAATTGAAGCCAAACAATAGGATAGTTTGGGAAGTTGCCAAGATTCTTCTTGGATCCTCAACTTCTCCTACTTCTCTTTTTTTGGACTCCTGAAAATAATTGTTCCAAATTTGAGCTAATCCCTTTTGAAATTCCAAAATTCAATCCTTTGAAAACCTTAAACTTTGAAGTTCTTGAGAGAAAAACCACTGATCATTATCGAGAGTTTTCTTAAGTGATTCCCATCATTTAAGATGTAATTAACTATAGGGGCTTGCTCTTATAGGGAACTTTAAGAACCTAGATAATATAAACCCTGTTTAATTCTTTTATATTAAACAGGGGAACTTGTCGGCTTATAAAATTGGTTCGCAAACCAAACGGATGTCACAAATCTTCTAGTTTATTTAATCGAGCCCCATCATTAAGCAGTGTGTCTATTCTTCAAAGTAGATACACGGTTTGTGGTGTGGTGCTCATTTATATAAACTATTTGGGATGTGAGATCGGTTTGATTTCATATCTTAAAATTTTCAAACTTAAAGTTATTTTCAAAATCAAATGCTTCTTTCTAAATTATATATACATTTAAATTAAATTTAAAACCTAAAATTCGCCGACAATTTCTGTAGGCAACCCCCTTTAAAAACACTTAACTTAAAAATAAGCCGACATACTTCTGGCGACTCCGCTGGGGACTAGTTCCTCTCTCCATTTTAATCAGATGGTTTTGCTTTCATAAATCGGTAGTGAGTCCATACCCCTAGTGGATCAAACTACCATTCTTTTCGTTGGCGTACCACGTTCATTTCTGTCTTGAACGGGTATAATCAACTCCTTTTAGATTTTGGAGCCACTGTTTAGACACCCCTAAACAGAGAGGTTCCGAAATCCTTTTGCCTCTTTCTGAGTGGGGTGGACCCCCAATAGGTGTTAGCCTAGGAGCTGTCTTTTGATTTGAGAAGTCTTACGAGACTTTCTCTTCCTTTCCAATTCTGAATCGAATCTTTTACCTTTCCTTTAACCTTCCTCCATTAATCATTTTGCTCCAAATAAACAAATCCTTTAATTAACAACCTTTTAATAAGCAAACTCTTTTAAAATTCACAAATACACTAAGATAAAATAAAATGTGTTTGGACTCTTTCTTTTTTCGTCTTAAGTTTTGCGACAAAAGGAAGCATTATTTGGGACTGACATTCGGAATTCACCCTGCAGAAAATGACTGCACCAAAGTTAATTTTCTCCTTCACCAATGGAATGGACTTCACCGTCTATAAGGATGAACTGCCCGACAATGGAATCATCCATTTTGGATAAGGATTTGACAATACAGATATTAAGTTCGCTGGCGTCACCCTCTTCACACTAATGGACAATGTATTAGAAACTGAGGAGCCCGTAATTGAGTTTAACCTGAAATCGACTCAAGAGTTCCCTCCCCTGTAAAGGGTCCCAGCTGAAAGAAGTACCACTGTTCGTAGGAGGATTGTTTTCTCAACCCCCACCGGTCTAGTCTTCTCTGCACCTACCTCGACTCCTACCAAACTGAAGGGGAAGGAAATTCAAGTCTGTGATGAGCCTGCCACCGTGGAGGGTACAGATTTTGCTACAATACCTCCTGTCTTCGAGATAGGGTCCAGTTTAAGAGTTGAACCCCTGACTCGGATTCAGAGAAGAAATAGAAGCGGAAAGATAGCCAGGATCGAGAAGGCCAAGGCTGCTAAAGTTGCTTTTCTGGAAGAGATTCCTGAGAAGGAAGAGGAACTACCTGAAATTTCACCGATGTTGGGAGGAAGTAGGTTCCACCTTCTCTCTACTGCATCGGATGAAGAAGATGTTCCGAGAATCGCCGCCGCATTACCCCAGCCTGCATACTATAGTGACTGTAAGAGGAAGGGGGCCAAGACTACGCCGCTTACTCAACTGCAAGCTGTAGTAGAGAAACTAGCTAAGAAGGAAGGATGCCCCATATTAGAGATCTTGAGAAGAATGGGACGAGTGCCAGTCAAATCCCACCTCGGATCGCAAGTAGACCCTGTCACTGCTTCGAAGAGGCCAAGGAAGAAAGTGAGAGCTAGTTCGCCTGTTGTCGTATCGGGACACCATATTAGGGAGGACACCACCTACCGATGCACAGCCGATAAACCATCTGGTCCTAGGCCTTCTACTGCGAGAAGGATGGTGTGGCGACCTATTATTGTTGAACCGATACAAGCACAATGTTCTGGAAAGAAGAGTTTCGTCAGAAAGCCATAATCTGAAGAAAGCACCATTGCATTAAAAGAAACTCCTGATAAAGAAATTCAACAGTCATCACATGACAACCGCGAAACTGTTTGGAAGAGGACACTAGAGGATGCCATAGGCAAGCTAAGAACCAACATCCGACGGTTGGCAAAGGAAAGAGGAGAGAAATTGGAAATTGAAGTAGATTCATCAGAATTTATGGATGAAGAGTACGTCGAGATTAATATGGTCGAGACCCGAGCATCGGCAGCTTCACAAGGCACTCCGTCAGCTTCAGAAAGGGAGGAACCGGAAGTAATGAGAGCACAACTTCAAGAAAAGGATGATACAATTTCCAGATGGCAAAAAGGATGGAAGAGATGGCTGCTGCCTTAGCCACTCTCCAGAGTCAGCTGCAACCTCAAAAGGAAACACCCCCATAAATTATTCACATTTCAGATGGAGGGAAAGAGATCACATCTGTTAACGGAGATGAACAACCGAAGAAGGATTCTGCGCAAAGCATGATTCTTGAAAAGAATATCAAAAACATGATAGAACAGCAGGTGCGAGAAGCCTTAGCTCAGTCTAAGAGTGGAGCATCTATCCAGATGGGTAGACCATATCCTAAAGAATTTGATGCCGTCCAATACCCGAAAGGTTTCATACCACCTCTGTTCAAGACTTTTGATGGAACGAGAAACCCCTGGCAACATGTCGCACATTTTCCTGCTAGTTGTTGCAATGCCGGTGGGAGCGATGCTTTACTCTTTCAACAGTTCATCAGCAGTTTATCAGGGATTGCCTTCGACTGGTATGCAGAATTGTCAAATGGCTCAGTTAAGACCTTTTTCAGAGTTAGAAAACCTCTTCGTTAAGCGGTTTGTCGGAGCTCAGCACCATATCACTATCGGTGATTTAGTGGTGGAACAACAGAAACCGAACAAAACTCTAGTGGATTACATACTTCGATGGAGAAACTTAAGCATGAAGTGTGAACCACAACTTCAGGAACAGCATGTGATCGGTATTTTGCTGAAAAGTATCCATGGCCTGATAGCACTTCTCCTTAAAGGATTTACAATCAAGACTTTCGAGAAGTTGCTTAGCAAGGCCGGGAGCTCGCAGGAAGAAGCACAATAACTAAGTTTCGTGGAAAAGACCGATAAGCAGAAGCCTGTAAAGGCATTTGAAAAGAAATCTGGAATCGTCGCGACAGTAGATAAAGGTAAGCAGCCAGTGCAGATACAGTCAGAGCGATCACAGCCTTGTTATCAACCACCACAAAGGGTTTATCAGCAACCTCAACAGAACTACCAACAGCCTCGACCGAGCTATCAGTCGCCTCAGCATTATGAGCAACCGCCTCGTCCATCACGTACCCTGAAAGAACTTCTAAATAAGGAATATCCATTCAAAACTGAAGCAGTAGCGAAGATTTTTTGCAGTTTAATGAAGACACCAGATTTTCAGCTACCAGAGCATAAGAGGCCAGAAGAAGTCAACAAGAAAGATCATCCAAACTATTGCCCTTACCACCGGATGCTCGGGCACAAGATAGAGGATTGCATCACTTTCAAGAGTTGGCTTGACGACAATCTCCGGAAAGGGAACATAACGATCCCGAAGGAGTACATGAAGGAACCCCAAAAAGGAGGTTCCATCAATGTTATTTCAACGGATCCTATTGTTTCGATAGACTCTTACACGACCAATGATGGATGGAGTACCGTCTGGATAATGTCTTCGAAGAAAATCTTGGATCATATCCAAAACGCTTTGGTGCGCGCTTCAACTCAAAGTTTGAAACCTATCGAGCTGGTGTTATCGCTTGCGATTGAAGAACCGCCTCAAAAGGAGGAGAAGATCATGGAAGGAAAGAAGACCGAGGCTCGAAAGGGTTGACTAGGGGCCGCTTATCCTAGGATGGTTATTTCTTATTCGGGGGAGAAATCCCTCGGACCTATGACTCTGTATGATTATTTGCTCGCCCCAGCGGGATCTTATAATGATAAGAGTTTTGGTGTTGGCTACGTTTTGACTGTTTCTAACGATTACTTAACTAACGATAAACAACCTAATCTGGATCTCGATTCCAATACGATAAACGATTCTCAAATCATACTGAACCACGATGACCACGACGAAGGAGAAGACGCTCACAAAGATGGCTATGAAAGCTCAACAAGCAACGAGTCTATTTGTGAATTTCGAGGAGCTCCAATTACAATAGAATTAGAGTCATTAGATTCTGAAGTGATTCCAGAAGAGCAAGTCGTTTCAATTCAAGAGGAGACACCAGTAGATTCACCACCAGATTCAGAACGAGTAACTGAAGTCAACTTAAGAAGTGGAAAAGTTCTACCTCCGAGAATGGGTCCAAAGGATAAAGGAAAATAGGTGATTGCTCAGGAAGAGCCAACCCCAGCAGAAAAATTGCCCGTTCGGGAAGAAACCGAGGAACATGGTAATAAGGTGGATTATAACGTGCTAGCCCATCTTAGGAAGCTACCAGCCAAACTGAGCATATACGATGCTCTGATCCTGTCAAAGGAGATGAGGGAAACTCTGATCAAGGCTTTACTTGATCCAGAAATTTTCTTAGCTCAAATAGCTGGTAATTCCTTCAACAAGGTTTGTTCTTTAAAAGAACAGCGAGGTGTTACCTTCACGGACAATGATCTACTACTGGAAATAGCTGATCATAACCGACTGTTGTACATTTCAGTCACTATTGGAAAGTTCACGCTCTCCAGAGTGTTGGTTGATCCGGGAGCATCAATCAACATAATGAATCTTCGGACGCTAGCATATTTGGAAATTGATGCTCGCGACCTCGAAGCAGATAGGATGTTACTAAGAGGCTTCAATCAAAAAGGAGAAAGAGCCCTTGGATCGCTAACACTATTAATGAAGACCGGTGATTTAGCAAAGACAACCGCAAAATTCCATATAATTGATTCTGAGACATCATTCAACACTCTACTAGGTCGGCCGTGGATCCATGAGAATCGGATGGTACCGTCGTCTCTGCACCAGTGCATAAAATATTATGAAGGAGGAGAACAGTGTATCAAAGGTGATTTGCAACCATTCTTCGTGCATGAAATCGAAATTCACGAAGATGCAGCTTACTACGCACCTCCGAAGAAAACAGTCTTCTCTAGAAACACCGTACCAAATGAAGCAAAAGAAGTTCAAGACGACGAAGACTCCCTTACGATGAGATGGTGAAGGTTTCTCTAGAACTCGCACCCGAGGTCGAGGCCGGGGACGAGGTCATGGGAGAAACGGTGGAACAGTTGGACAGAAGAAACCAGTCATCGACGTTGATTGGGAGAACAGTTCCGAAGAAGAAGAAATCAAGAAAGATGCAGCGACAATAAATCAAAAGAAACCCCAGTTCAAAATCTCTCTCGAAGATGTAAAGAATGAAGAATACAAATCGATGTAAAAAAAGATTAACCATTATGTGCATACTATGACCCTGACCCCGATCTATCCTAATAAGGTCGAGGGTATGGTGGTCAAGGAGGTACATGGTGGCGGTACTAAACCGATCAAATTCTACTGTGGTGCTTCTTCTTCCAAAACTGAAAATGATGTACAATTTGAAGATGTTACTTCTTCCAAATTAATGGAACTACCTTTTGAGTGGTATTCTCCCTATGTTCAAAATTTAATTCAACTTGGTGTCTTACCTCGACGATGGACAAAAGGTCAATCACAACACTTTGAAAAATTATGGAATAATGCCAGTCGGCCTCCCAATTCAAAACATGGTCTCAGATTCGGCACAGTAGGATCAGTTGATGACACGGGATTTTGCTTGGTTGTCATTTTCAAGCCTAATGAAGTCTGCTTAGAAGCCTCAGATGATCTCAAAGATCTGCAAATTGAAAATGCTCCGCCAGAATTTGAAGAAGAAATTAAATCTACAATAGGAAAGTTAATGGAAGTTAACTTAGGTACTAGCAAAGAGCCTAGGCCGAACTTTGTTAGCTCCTTGCTCAATAAAGAAGACTCTGAAAACATGATCAAGCTACTGATGGAATTTAAGGACTATTTTGCTTGGAATTACGATGAAATGCCAGGATTAGCTCCAGAGATGGCAGTTCACAGGCTAGGAGTGGATCCCACAGCCTTTCCAGTCAGGCAAGCTTCCAAAAGAATGCGTCTAGAGATTGAAAAACAAGTAATAGCTGAAGTTAAGAAGCTAATAGACGCTAAATTTGTCCGTGAAGAATAATACCCGACTTGGCTAGCCAACGTGGTACCAATCAGAAAGAAGAATGAACAGATCAGAATCTGCGTGGATTTCAGAGATTTGAATAAAAGCATGTCCAAAAGATGAATTCTCACTACAAATTCCAGAACTGATGATCGACATTGCTTAAACACATGAAATCTTCTCTTTTATGGATGGATCTTCAAGATACAATCAAATAAAAATGGCACCGGAAGATGAGAAGCTCACAACCTTCAGAACGCCGATCGGAGTATACTGCTATACAGTCATGCCTTTCGGACTGAAGAATGCAGGAGCAACATACCAAAGAGCTATGACGAGGATTTTTGATGATCTCATTCATAACCAAGTCGAGTGCTACGTGGATGATGTGGTCATCAAAAGTAAACTAAAAGAAGATCACTTGTATGATTTGAGAATTGTTTTCGAGCGATTAAGATAATTTAACCTTAAGATGAATCCGTTGAAATGCACCTTCGATGTCACCTCTGGGAAATTCTTAGGATTTGTCGTCTGACATTGTGGAATTGAAATCGATCCGGAGAAGATTAAAGCTATCTAAGAAATGCCTCCTCCCAAAACATTGAAACAAACTATGATCCTTTCAAGGGAAGTTGGCATATCTTCGACGCTTTATCTCTAACTTGTCAGGTAGGTATCAGCCCTTCTCGGCATTGGTTAAAAATGATGCCAAATTCATTTGGGAAGAAAAATGCCAGCGGGCCTTTGGGGACATTAAGCAGTATTTAATGACACCTCCTATTTTAGCTGCCCCAGTCTCAGGTCGACCGTTAATACTTTATATCGCGGCTTTAGACAACTCCCTTGGAGTCCTGCTAGCCCAGGTCAATGACAAGGGAAAAGAAAATGCTCTCTACTACCTGAGTCGTTGTTTAATTTCGAAGGAAGTAAAGTATCCTCCGATCGAGAAGCATTTTTTGGCCTTGATCTTCGCCGCTCAAAAGCTCAGGCACTACATGCTTTCTCATAAGGTCAACCTTATCTCGAAGTTTAATCTGTTGCAATCCTTAATGACCCGCCTGACGCTTTCCGACAGACTTGCCAGGGGGTCAATGATACTATTGCAATTTGACAGAACTTTCGTTCCTCTTCGCGCCGCAAAGGGACAAGTCCTAGCAGACTTCCTCGCAGCACACCCTTTACCTGCAGAATCGCCTCTCAACGACGACTTGCCTGACGAGCAAATAATGAGCCTAGAAGACCCCAATAATCAGCGTTGGGAGCTGTACTTCGATGGAGCATTTTCAACACAGAAAGATAAAGAATGCAAACGATAGTGCCCGGCAAGGCGGGGATCAGAATAATATTTATATCACCGGAAAGGGGAATGTTAAGATACTCCTATTATCTAACGGAACAATGTACGAATAACGAGGCCGAATACGAAGCTCTCATAACCGGATTAGAGTTAACTACTTAGATGGGGATAACAAACATCAACATCTACGGGGATTCTCAGTTGATCATTCAACAGGTCACCAGACAGTACAGAATTTTAAAGGCAAGACTCGAGCAGTACTTTCATTATGCCATGAAATTGTTGGAACAGATTCCGAATGTAATGATCTACAAGATTCCCAGAAGAGAAAATGCTCTCGTAGATGCGTTAGCCCACCTTGCAAAGGAATTTTCTTGCTTACATGACAAATCATTTGAAGTGTCAGTTTAGGGACGACAGGTCCTATCACAACTCGACATGGATGCAATGAACAAATCAAAAGGAAAAGAAGAAGAAACAGTTACAGCAGTAACAGAAAATGCAGAAGATTGGCGGCAACCATTAATAGACTACCTACAAACAGGAAACATACTGGACGATAAATCATTAGCTCATCAGATTAAGAAAAGAACTCTGTCTTACGCATTAATAAACAATACGTTATACAGAAGGTCTTTCGATTAGATGTGGCTAAGGTGCCTGAGCGAGTCCGCGGCTCGTGAAATTGTTAAGGAAGTGCACTCAGGACTTTGTGGCGCTCATCAATCAGGTCTGAAAATGAAGATGAAAATTAAAAGATTAGGGTACTACTGGCCGTCAATGATGACCGATTGCATGAAATTGCAAAGAGTTGTCACCAGTGCCAAGCACATGGAGTGGTTTTACATCAACCTCCAAATGTGCTACATCCGACAATCGCATCATGGCCATTTGAGTGTTGGGGGCATGGATATTGTGGGTCTGATAGAACCACCTTCTTCAAGAGGACATCGCTTTATCCTTACAGCTATGGATTATTTTTTGAAATGGGCAGAAGTAGTACCACTAAGAGAAGTAAAAGCACATCATGTGCTATAGTTCTTCAAGAATCAAGTCGTCTACTATTTCTGGGTACCGCGCAGAATTATCTCGGATAATGGGTCCGCATTCAGAAGCACAAAGATCAACAATTTTGTCAGAAGACACAGGATCGACCGGCGTTATTCAACGATCTACTACCCAAGAGCGAACGGCTTGGCCGAGACGTTTAATAAAACTCTTGTCCAAATCCTAAAGAAAACTTTGGACGACAACAAAAGAAATTGGCACGAGAAGTTTTTAGAAGCCTTATGGGCATACAGGACGACTTTCAGATCTCCTACTTGGTCTACACCTTACGCTTTAGTATACAGTTCCGAGGCCGTCTTACCCTTGGAAGTCCAGCTTCCATCTCTCAAAATTGCAGTTGCGAACAAAATCACTACATAAGAGAATGCCAAATTAAGACTAGAAGAATTGGAAAGCTTGGAAGGAAAATGACTTTCAGCGCAACAAAATTTGGAATTGTATTAAGCCAAGATGATTCAGGCCCATGATAAACTGGTCCGCCCAAGGACATTCAAAGTTGGTGACTTAGTTCTAGTCCTCAAGAGACATATTCTTGCGCACCGCAATATAGGAGGTAAATTTGAACCGACTTGGGAAGGGCCATTCGTGTTGAGACAGTCTACTCTGGAGGTTCCTACCAACTGGTGAATTTCCATGGAGAACGACCTATGCTTCCAATTAATGGACGGTATTTGAAGAAGTATTACGCAACCGGATGTTTCGAAGGATGGACTTAAAAGTGGAGTCTCATTCCTAAAAACATGGGCACAGTAATCACTTGTAACTGGGTCCAAACCAAAACAAAAAAAACATAAACATAAAAATGGATGATAAAAATCATTAAAAAAATGTGTTAAAAAAAGAATGCATGTGAAATAGTAATAATAAAGTGTTAATCTTTCCTTTTAAATCAATTCATTCCTGATCTTTCCCCATCTCTTCCTACTCTCTTTAAAATTTAAAAGAAGTAAATAAAATTTTTCATTAATAAATATTTTCTTATTGTTCTTGTTCTTAGTACAGCCCCTGATCCTTTCCTTGTTTTTCGCAAGGAAATGTCGAACGGGCGGTTGGTTCTGAACTTTAAGAATGGCGTGAGTCTAGCACTCGACGAAAAGAGGGTGAGGGATGGAGCCGTGATTGAGATCGACTCCGATTTCACACTAGCCGGGCTACAATATGAAGAAACTGATTGGACTCCGATTGATCGGGAAGAGCTCCGCAGCCATACAGTGATGAAATTGGGTGACCCAATTCGGCCATCTACTAGCAAGAAAAGAAAAGCAAACTCTGCTCATGCAACGGGGAAGACAAGAAAGTTAAGTCTGTGGTTACTACAACAGAGGGCAGGCTTGTCAGCATCATGCCCACAAAAATTCAAGAAGTAAGGAGAGCTAATCTCACTTATACTCAGCGAAGAAACAAGAACCATTGCATATGCAAAATGCTGACCAAAGCGCAGCGGATCAACAAGAAGAAACAGACGCTACCGTCAATACAAATACTTCAAAGAAATAGGTTCGTCAGGAACCATAAAAGATGAGACCAACTCCAAGAACAACAGAAAAGATAAAAGAAATCCCAAGAAGAACGGAAATAGAATCAGCGCCTCGACACCAAGCAGATATACCAGTTCTGAAGAGTCTTGTTGCGAAAGCAACCCCGGAGGATGTCCCGACAGAGACTATCCCCGAGGAGCCAAGACATGCAGGAGAGTGTGCTGGGGTTGAACCATACATCCCATAGTACGTTACCAGACCTCACCGATTGCAGATAATTCCAGAATACGAGCTGGAAAGGATGCAGAATGTTGAGAAGAAAACCTTCGAATACTTTAAAAGAATCCGAGGCAAGAGGATTAATATCTTGGAAGGCCTTGAGCTGCATACAGATGTGTTCTCAGATTATGAACAACAACAAATTGTAGACTGCATCGTTGAACTTCAGAAAATGGGTCGAGCTGGCCGCCTAAGGGAAAAGACCTATTCAAAACCCCGAAGTTGGATGCCAGGAAAAGGAAGAGTTATGATCCAATGCGGGTGTTGCTACAACTTCACGGTAGACAGAAAAGGAAAACCACCAGGGATACTCCGTCGCAGTGAGGTGGATTCGATGCCAAGAATTATTAAGAGAATGGTAAAGAGGATGGTGACATGGAGGGTATTGCCCGCGGACTGCATACCCAACAGTTGCATCATTAATATCTATAAGGAGGGCGACTGCATACCTCCACACATAGACCATCATGACTTCGTCAGACCTTTCTGCACAGTGTCTTTCATCAACCAGTGCAACATCATGTTCGGATCTGACCTCCGGATTGCAGACCCCGGAGAATTCCGAGGGCCGGTGGAGATACCACTACCGGTAGGTTCTTTCTTGGT
Organism: Papilionanthe hookeriana x Papilionanthe teres; assembly: GCA_022702705.1. Lineage (NCBI taxonomy): Eukaryota > Viridiplantae > Streptophyta > Magnoliopsida > Asparagales > Orchidaceae > Papilionanthe > Papilionanthe hookeriana x Papilionanthe teres. Next base: position 15,695,511 of record CM040434.1, read on the forward strand.
GTTCAAAGGAAATGGAGCAGACATAGCAAAACATTGCATTCCAGGAGTGCTTATTGAGCGGATCTCCGTCACTTTTAGGAGGATGGATGACAGAAAAATGCCTTTCCACTTTCATCCAGATCCAAAGTTAGAGAGCCTTCGGCCCTAGGAGCTGTGAACTACATGGGAGATGGCACACCTCCAACGCATATCCGCACGGATTTCCTGCCAAGGGTGACTTGGAAGGTGATGTTATTGTCCATGTATCTTACTATTCAGACATGAATTTTGAAAGATACTTTAGGAAGAATCAATAAGAATCTTACACAATCCGTTTTGGATTTATGTGGATTGTATGAGATATTGAATTTTCGAGGAAAATATCATCATGTTTTGCATCGAGCTATGTGATGTATTTTCAACAAATTGAAATGGAAACGACTATGTCGTGTTTTGCCTTCACCTCCTTTTGTGCAAATTGACTGGGAAACGCCATTAAGTTAAATGAACTTTGAACTAAGAACAGAAAGAAAAGAGAATAAAAAAATGAATGAAAATAAAAAGAAAATGAATAAGAACTCTTTTTAAGAATTTGAATGTCAAAATGAACTCCAAATTAACACGAACTCTAAATAAAAAAAAATGAAATTGAATCACCAAAACAAACGAAACGAGCCTAAATCTCGAATTGAATTCCGATTTGAATTCATCAATTCAAATCTTTTAATTCTTCTTTCGACTGAAATCCATTTGAACCTCCTCTAAATCCTCTTTTGAGTTAATTCTTCCCCATAGAAGACTTCAACTTCGGTTTCAAACTTCAAATTCATGAATCTGAAATTCCCCAGCCTCAGGCTATTCTCAAACCTTTTTGACTCTCTGCGATTTCTTCCCTCTTTTGAGAAGGTCTACTAAATCTACTGACACAGAACCACAAAATTTTCGATTTGGTTCTGATGGCATGGATTCATATCCTTCGCTAAATAATCAAAATTCGATCAACTCTCCTGGGATGTGAAATACTTTCAGGTCTCACTCCAATCTTCCATTAAACTGAAATTTCCACAAAATCTTCCAAACCAAATCAAATACAAACTTTTGGGATTGGTACCTAAATTCCAATTCACATCCTTTCGAGACTGGTGCCAAATTACAGTTCACTCCTTTCGAGGTCGGTACCAAATTCCGACTCTCTATTTGAGATTGATACTAAATGTTAATTCTCTTTATCGAGACTGGTACCAATTTCCAGTTCTCTCCTTTCGAGGTTGGTACCAAATTTCGACTCTCTTTTCGAGATTGATACCAAATTTCAATTCTTTCTTTCGAGACTGGTACCAAATTCCAGTTCTCTCCTTTCGAGTTCGGTACCAAATTCCGACTCTCTTTTTAAGATTGATACCAAATTTCAATTCTCTCTTTCAAGACTGGTACCAAATTCCAGTTCTCTCTTTTTGAGGTTGGTACCAAATTTTGACTCTGTTTCCCAGATTGATACTAAATTTCAATTCTCTCTTTCAAGACTGGTATCAAATTCCAGTTCTCTCCTTTCGAGGTCGGTACCAAATTCTCTCTTTCCAAGATTGATACTAAATTTCAATTCTCTCTTTCGAGATTGGTACCAAATTCCAGTTCTCTCCTTTAGAGGTCGGTACCAAATTCCGATTATCTTTCCGAGATTGATACTAAATTTCAATTCTCTCATTCGAGACTGGTACCAAATTCCAGTTCTCTCCTTTCGAGGTCGGTACCAAATTCCGACTCTCTTTCTGAGATTGATACTAAATTTCAATTCTCTCTTTCGAGACTAGTACCAAATTCCAGTTCTCTCTATTCGAGGTCGGTACCAAATTTCGACTCTCTTTCCGAGATTGATACTAAATTTCAATTCTCTCTTTTGAGACTGGTACCAAATTCCAGTTATCTCCTTTCTAGGTCGGTACCAAATTCTGATTCTCTTTCGAGATTGATACCAAATTTCAATTCTCTCTTTTAAGACTGGTACCAAATTTCAGTTCTCTCCTTTCGAGGTCGGTACCAAATTCTGATTCTCTTTTGAGATTGATACTAAATTTCAATTCTCTCTTTCGAGACTGGTACCAAATTCCAGTTCTCTCCTTTCGAGGTCGGTACCAAATTCCAACTCTCTTTTTAAGATTGATACTAAATTTCAATTCTCTCTTTCGAGACTGGTACCAAATTCCAGTTATCTCCTTTCGAGGTCGGTACCAAATTCTGACTCTCTTTCTGATATTGATACTAAATTTCAATTCTCTCTTTTGAGACTGGTACCAAATTCCAGTTCTCTCCTTTCGAGGTCGGTACCAAATTCTGATTCTCTTTCGAGATTGACACCAAATTTCGATTCTCCCTTTCGAGACTGGTACCAAATTCCAGTTCTCTCCTTTCAAGGTCGGTACTAAATTCCGATTCTCTTTCGAGATTGATACCAAATTTCAATTCTCTCTTTTGAGACTGGTACCAAATTCCAGTTCTCTCCTTTCGAGGTCGGTACCAAATTCCGACTCTATTTCCAAGATTGATACCAAATTTCAATTCTCTCTTTCGAGACTGGTACCAAATTCCAGTTCTCATTTCGAGATCAGTACCTAAATTATGATTCTCATCCTTTTCAATCAATACTTAAACTCCGATTCTCACTTCAAGGCTGGTACCTAAATTCCAGTTCTCTTTTAAATCTTGAGGTTGGAACCTAGGTTCCAATTCTCATTTCAAATTCAGAATTTTCCTGAATCGATTTTAAGTTAAACTTCAATCAAAATTGAAACTCGAAACAAATTGAAATCCAAACTCAACATTAAACTTGAAATAGAAGATGAAACGAAATCTAAATCAAACTTCTTCAGATCTCGTGATCTGGAATTCACTTCCTTTTGTTTTCCCCAGCGAGAGTTCAGGAATCTTCAGTCTTGGAGGTTTACCTGTTACACCCCAGCAGAAATTTTTTTATGCTTCGTTCTAAGTGTGTCGCTTATACGTCTGTGTTGGTTTTGTTTATCTTTTTGGTCAACCCTAATACGCGCGGTGTGCTTGGTTAGCACACCACACCTATTGGGGGTCCATTTGTTGACCTCATTTTTGATGAGGTCTTTTCTCTTCTCTCTCCTTAGTACTTAGGATCTAGCCATAGGGCTTCTCCTTGACTATCTTAGAGGACTAGAAATGGGACCCATCACTTATAAATTCAAACACTTCTTGGCTCCCTTCAAACCCCACAAGTTTGATTGTAAACTCCTAAGCCACTTGGAGGGTTAAATTCAAATGTGGAGGTTTAAAGGATGAGTTTCCTATAGGACTCTTTGGCCTTAGGATTACCCTGGGTGGCCTAGTCTGGTGAGGGTTGACTTGCACACACACTCCACTCTTTCACATACATTCCAAAGCCCTAAAACTACCTTTAACCAATTTGACTCCCTGGCTCATGTAGGTAACTCATATGGATGGACCTTAACCCCTAAGCCCCTGGTTAAGAGGGTTAGGAACAACATAGTGAATGCCAAAGATGAGTCCTCTCATGACTCTTGTGAGCTTAATATGGCTTCATGGCTCAATCAAATGTTTTCATTTCACTCACACTTAATCAATCTTGATTTTTCCAAAATTTCAATTTTTGACCCTCGGGACCCTAAACCCACCAAGCCTACCAAATGCCCTTGAAATTGCCCAAATTTTGCAAAATTGCCTAAATTACCCAAAATTCCTCAAAATCAATCCTAAACATTTCCCCCCACTCAAATTGATCATCCATGACCAAATACACTAAAATTTTCCAAGTACCCCCTCAATACCCTCCAAATACCCAAAATACCCTTTTAACCCAAAAATTCCAAAAATTCAGAAAATTCCCAGAAACTTCCAGAAAATCCCAAATATTCTCAAATTCATTTTGTTCAACTACACCATAAGCCAATTTTGTTAATTTTGCTCACTTTTACCAAAACCCCCAATTTGACCAATTTTTAACCTAAGAGGCCCCAATGTCCCACCACACTAACCCAATTGACCTCAATTTTGATCCAATTCAATCCTAAGCTTCAATTTAATATCCCCAATGCCAATTTATACCAAATCCAAACCCAATTTCATCAATAAGTGGATCCAATCTCAATTTGAAGCTTAAAGCCCAATTTTGGCCCATGACTTAAACTTAGCCCAAACCAACCCAATTCAACTCCAATTAACCCCAAATCTTTTCCTAAACCTTCCTAACATCCCCACAAACAAAACTCTAACTTGATTTGCCCCAAATTTGAAACCAAATGCCACCCAAACCTAATCCAAACAAAAAATCCCCAATTTGGCCTAAATCCATCATGAACCCAAATGAGCCCAAATCCCAAAATCAAAGCCCAACCAAAGTTGAAAACTCTTTGTCACACCCTCATAAACATTTTTCAACATTAATTTTACATCAAACCCAACATTGGTCCAACCTTAACCCAAGTTAGCCCAATTTGATCTACTTTGGCCTCATTACCAAAAAGACCCAAATTGAACCCATTTCAACTCCAAATGGTGTCAAATCGCTTCTAAAGTTCTCATGGCACATGAAATTTCCTTTCATCATCCTTTTAATTGAAATCATCCCTAAGTCCTAAATCAATAATCAAATCATTCTAAATCAAGCCACATGCCAATTTCCCCTAAAGTCATTAAAAATGCCAAAACCCATTTTTATGAAAATAAGCCAACCTTTTCCCAAGCCATGGGCAAGCCAAATGAAGCCATTCACAAGCCATATGAAGCCATGAGAACTTTGACACCTCACCAAGCCATTAATGGAAAGAAGAGGGGGCTCTTTCTTAAACCTTCATTAAGCATTTTTAACCTTATCCATGCTACACTCTAAACTAAGCTTAGCTACCTCACCTTGGATGGAGACTTCACCACTCCAATTCAGCTGACCCAAATGATTCCATAAGCCCAAAACCAGGTCATTGGAGGGTGCTCCCAACCCAATTACATGAGTTGACCAAACCAAGCTCAAAATGAGCTTACCCCCATACCATTTAAATCAAACCCTTTACACATGTCAAACCCCAATTGATTGCACCAACTTCCAGCCCTGACCCCACTGAGTCAGATGGTGACCCATGCCTGGCCGGCCAGCCACCACAGGTGCCGGAAAACACCAGGCCGGGGGCCTTATTTGGCTTCAAAAAATTCAAACCCACTGGCTGAGTTGTCCCAACCCAAATGTACACCATGGCTGTTCTTCTCCTCCCCTGAGCAGCTGATCCCAGCCTTCAATTGCCCCTGGGAAGCGCTCCAGCCACCTCTATTTAAACACCACCACCTCTTGGCCAAAAGAGGTGCTGAACCAAACCTTACCAAAACTTTGCCAAAATCACTCCAGACCCTTCTCCAAATAGAGAGCACTTGATCCCCACTGAAATCCAGCCCTAAAACCCCCTTTGCGAGCTCAATTTCTCAGCTCAAAATCCACCCAAAAAATAGAACACTTCACAATAGTGAGCCAATCCTCAAATTGATTGACCCTACACCTTCACCAGACCAAGAGAAGAAGTTCCCCAGCAAAAGCCCCCTCTCCAGGCCAGCCATTTCTTCTATCGGCCAAGCTTTGAAATCGAGCTTGGTGGAAGTCTGGTCTAGACAATTCACCAGGGCCAGAGGCTTTATCCCTATGCTCCTCTAGCTCCAACGAACGTGCCAAGCCCCTCTGATTGAATCTTCACTTCTCAGAGCTAAGGTATGGAACTCCTCCTTCCGGAGAGCTTCCAGCGATTCTCCATTTCATTTAAGTTAATTTCAATTCATGTTAGTCATATGGATTTGTAGCTCTCGTTTAGACGAACACATAGGATCAAATTTCATGTAAATTGGTTAAGAAATGCGGGAGATATTAGGGTTTTAGTGTGGATGACTCTCGGGACACACCAGTCGGAGACGATGACCAGCAGCCGTCGGATCGCGCGTGTATCAAATGGACGATCCAGATCAAGCATGACGAGGAGATGAAGCGAGACCGCGGGACCCGTTGCTGCTGACTCAGGTGGCAGGGTCGAATAGGAGCTCACCGCATGGGTTTTCGGAGCTGTCGAGGTTGACGCGGCACTGACTGGGTTAAGTAAATAAATAGGGTATTTTCTATTTATTTAAATACCTGAAACTTTAAAATCCATATCTTTGTGTAGAAAAATCACAAAAATAAAATAAAAATACCCTCTTGCTCAGTGAATAGAGGAGAACAATGTGGAAAAAAAATTAAGTTATTTTGATGAGTATTTTATTTTTGGTTAATTATTTACTGATTTCAGTATTTTAATTCTCCATATATTTATACAATTCACCATGGCATGAGACCATAGGGCTTTTTTAGCCTCTATTCTTGGGAACATTTCCTGAATTTTCCAAGGTCAGAGGCCATCTCTATGGTAAGTTATTGATTTTTCAAGTTTAAGTGTCTATTTTGACATTTTAATTCCAATAATTAGCATGTTGATCAATAAATCCTAGAAAAATTAGGGGAGGTATCTTATGACCAGAGGACCCTAAGAAAAATATTTTTTGAGTTAACTCATTAAGAATAATCTTAATTGGCCTAAACATTCAAAACTGAATTTTAATTAAATAGGGCTAACCATACATCAAAATCACTTGAAAACAATTCGTCACTGATCATTAGGGTCACATGAGTCCTACATAAAAATTTGAAATCAATTGGAAATGATTTAACCCACTAAATGGATTAATTAAGTCACATAACAAAAATTAAACTTTAAAAATTCACAACTCCCAAAGTACTTCTCAAAAATTCACAAAAATTGGTTTTGGGACTTCTCTGATATCAGAGGAGTCTAAGAAAATTAAAATTAGAATTTTCTAAAAATCTTTATTTTCACCATATTTTAATATTTTAATAATTAAAAAATAATAAAAATCTTAAAAATATTAAAAATCATAAAAATGTCACATTTTAACTCCTAATCACTTAGGAATAAACCAAATTTTTTTCCCAAGTCTCTAGGTTAGGATATTGAATTTTAAAGGCTTAAGACAATTTTTAATATTAAAAAAATGAATTTTCAATCCTTCCCACTAAATAATTCTAATAAGTCAAAGAAAAATCAGAAAAATATAAAATTTACTTCTTTGAACTCCTTGAGGTCAGAGAGATTTATGAAAAGTATAAAATTCATTTCTCAACATTCAATATTATTTTATAATTAATTAATACTCCAAAATTCAAAATAATTATAATAAATAAAATATAATTCAAAAATCACCAAAATTGGTCCAAATGGCCCTCTGGTCAGTAGGAACATCCCATAATTTTCCTAAGGACAGGAAACTTACCTTGGTCATGTTGTTGAATTTTCATTGAAAACCCATATGTTTCGTAAAAATAAATATATAAATTAAATTAAATTAAAAAAATCATGTTTTCTCCTCTAATGTCTTAACTGACATGTGAGTAAAGTGACATAAAAATTTTAAGTTCATTTGAGCTTAATTTGATGAGTTATGAAATGAACATGCTTAAAAGGACATAAAGGTAATTAAAGAATTTTAACCCTAATTAATATTTAGGTTTAATCGAGGGGAGGGTAAAATATCTGATTTTAAAATTTTCATTAGATGATTGAAACCTAGGGAATTAAGGGGTAGAAACCCATTAATCATCTTGAAAATATTTAAAGTAAATTTTAATTAATTAAACAATTTGAATTTTGGAAGAATAAGTTAAAATTTGGATTAGGGATATGATTTAAGAAGATATCAATTCTTTAATTTAAAATCCCTAAATGAATCACTTTAATAATATTCAACTCTTAATCAAACTCAAAAAATGATAATTGAAATTAATAATTAAATAATTAAAAGGAAAGTAAACCTTAATTAAATTAAAAGCTTAAAACATTAAGTGATTTGATAATCAAATCAAAATAAATTTAAAACATTAAAATTAATTTTAAATCACTTAAAAAAATCTAAAAAAAATTGAAGCATTAAAGAAAATCAACCTTAAGACAATTCATAATTAAAAACATAAAAAATCAAACTAATTAAAATTGACCTAAAGTGTTATAATTAAGTCGAATTAAATTTAAATCATTAAAAGTTTAATTAAATTGAATAATCTAAACATATCTTTAAATTCAAATAGTTTAAAACACTTAAGAGAAAAACAACTCGAATTTTTGAAACTAAATTAAATCATCCCAAATCATCAATTCAACTTTAATCGAAAGCGGTTAAATTCTTTAACAAACTGATTTGCCCCCTAAAGGCTTTCATTATTATAACTCTTAAATAAAGCATAAAGTGAAATTTCACTTCACTCATAGGATAATCAAACATCCTAGTTCACTGAGCAAGAGACAAAACTCAACTAAACTTTGGATGATTAATTCACCAGTACAATAAAATTCATTTGGACTCAAAATAATCTCAGAAGTATTGAAAAGATGTTTAGGACTCATCCTAAGCACTTTCTCAATAAGGTGAGAAGTTTTAGAAGAACAATTGAACTTAATTTTTCTTTGATGAAGAAAATCATCCTTAATAAAACACAAGAACCTAGACGTCATAGGGATTGACTAGCAATAGGATTAGGATTTTGGTAGACAACTAAAACCTTCCCTTAGCTTTACCTAGGTGTTTTCTTGCAAATTATATAAATGCTTTAACATGTGTTTTAAGTACAGCTTGGAAATGACGAGATGACCCCCCAGGTACGCTTTTATTTTATTGCAATTTATTTACTTACCTGCACTGCACTTTACTTTTCTAACATGTTAAACAAGATTGACACCCTGCATGAAATCTGAAACCTTTAGGATAGCCACAAAACTGAAACCCAAAACTAAATTAAAAGTCACAACAAGATAAAATTCACCGCCACAACATTTCAAAATATAAAACAACTTAAAATTTAATCACAAACAGAACACAAAACTACAACTACAACTAAATTAAAACGTGTCGTTGGATGATAGGGAATACCTCGGATGATGTAACCTACGTGTTGCTAACGGGATTTCCCATGGTCTAAATGAAAGTGTGGAACTCATTCAGTTGAGTTTAGCAAATTCATCTGGACTAAGTGAATCCGATAAAAATAACGGTGTTGGAATGATGGAACCGTGGGATCTTAACAGGTGTTGTTATAATCAACTTTAAGATTCCCCTAATAAAACATTAAAAATACCTGAACCTTAAAACTCTTCTAAAACAAAACACTTCTCTCATCTCTTGATTGTCACCTTCTAAAACTAAACCTCTGCAACGACATGAAGCTTGGAGCATAGTGGGCAGCACGGCCATCGTCGTCAGCAAAACTGGAATCTACATCAATAAAACCTTTCTTAGAATTAAATAACAAAGTCATAGAATTTTGAGGTAGTTTGCCTAATGCAACATAAATCCTCAACTTTCTGTTAGGCATTTGGATAATCATGTTATGTAAATTAAGCCCTAACTGGTCTTAGGACTTCGAGGTAGTCGTTTGGTATGATATAAACCCTCAAATCTTGGAGGCTATTTTTAGGATTTTATCATACAAATATAAGTCATAATTGATTAAAATTGGTAGTATTATAACTTTAAATAAACTCTCAAATTGAAGCCAAACAATAGGATAGTTTGGGAAGTTGCCAAAATTCTTCTTGGATCCTCAACTTCTCCTACTTCTCTTCCTTTGGACTCCTGAAAATAATTGTTCAAATTTGAGCTAATCCCTTTTAAAATTCCAAAATTCAATCCTTTGAAAACCTTAAACTTTGAAGTTCTTGAGAGCAAAACCACTTATCATTATCGAGAGTTTTCTTAAGTGATTCCTATCAATTAAGATGTAATTAACAATAGGGGCTTGCCCTTATAGGGAAATTTAAGAACCCAGATAATATAAACCTTGTTTAATTCTTTTATATTAAACAGGGAAACTTGTCGGCTTATAAAATTGGTTCGCAAACCAAATGGATGTCACAAATATTCTAGTTTATTTAATCGAGCCCCATCATCAAGCAGTGTGTTTATTCTTCAGAGTAGATACACGGTTTGTGGTGTGGTGCTCGTTTATATAAACTATTTAGGATGTGAGATCGTTTGATTTCATATCTTAAAATTTTAAAACTTAAAGTTATTTTCAAAATCAAATGCTTCTTTCTAAATTATATATATATTTAAATTAAATTTAAAACCTAAAATTCGCGGACAATTTCTTTAGGCGACCCCCTTTAAAAACACTTAAACTAAAAATATGCCGACAGACTTAAATTAAGTAAAATCTAACAAAAGTTAGATTTTAAAATTTTAGATTCAATGTCTTTTGAATCTAAAAGTTTTAAGTCTAATATGAATTAAATTTAAAGTTTAGTCTGAGGTTCAGACTGGTTTTAAATTGATCCTGAAGTGTTAGTTAAATTCATCTTAACTTGAACTTAAAGTTTGATTGGGTTAAGTTCAATATAGATTGAACTTAAAAGTTTCATTAACTTGAGTTCAATTTTAAGTTAGAAGTTTGACTTAATTTCAATATGGGTTGAACTTAAATTTGGATTAACTTGGGTTCAAATTAGGTTGAATGTAAGTTAGAATTTTTGACTTAAGTTCAATATGGGTTGAACATAAGTTCAATAAATTTAGGTTGAACCTAAGTTAGAGTTTTTGACTTAAGTTCAATATGTGTTGAGCCTAAGTTTGGGTAAACTTGGGTTCAAGTTAGGTTGAACCTAAGTTAGAAGTTTTGACTTAAGTTCATTCTGGGTTGAACTTAAGTTTGAGTTAAATTGGGTTCAAGTTAGGTTGAACCAAAGTTAGAAGTTTTGACTTAAGTTCAATATGGGTTGAACTTAAGTTTGAGTTAACTTGGGTTCAAGTTAGGTTGAACCTAAGTTAGAAGTTTTGACTTAAGTTCAATATGTGTTGAACTTAAGTTTGAGTTCAAGTTAGGTTGAACGTGAGTTATAAGTTCTGACTTAAGTTCAATATGAGTTGAACTTAAGTTTGAGTTAACTTGGGTTCAAGTTATGTTGAACCTGAGTATTAAGTTTTGACTTAAGTTCAATATGGGTTGACCTTAAGTTTAAGTTAACTTAGGTTCAAGTTAGATTGAACCTAAGTTAGAATTTTTAACTTAAGTTCAATATAGGTTGAACTTAAGTTTGATTTGAGTTAAGTTAGACCTTAGTATAAGGTAAGGTTAGGTTCAATGTATGTTGAACTTAGAAGGTTTGAGTTTAACTTAGATTTAAGTTGAGTTAAACATAAGTATAAATTAAAGCTATTCAATATATTTTCAAAAGTTCAGGTTTGACTTAGGCTCAAGTTGGGTTGAACCTAAGTATAGGTTAAGGTTAGGTTCAATGTATGAACCTAAAAGGTTTAAGTCTGACTTAGGTTCAAGTTGGGGTGAACCTAAGTATAGGTTAAACTTATTTGGGTAAAATTAAGTTTAATTTGGTTATAATTAATTAAATCTTATTTGGATAAGGATTAGTGGTTAAGTCTAATTGGGTTATGGTTAATTAAACCTAATTTAGGAAATTTTTAATTGATTAATTAGACTTAATTAGTGGTTAAGCCTGATTGGTTATGGTTAATTAAACCTAATTTAGGCAAGATTTAATTGATTAATTAGAATTAATTAATTAAGTCTAATTGGGTTATGGTTAATTAAACCTAATTTAGGTAAGGTTTAATTGATTAATTAGAGTTATTAGTAGTTAAGTCTAATTGGGTTATGATTAATTAAACCTAACTTGTGTAAGGTTTAATTGATTAATTAGACTTAATTGTGATTAAGTCTAATTAATTTACGGTTAATTAAACCTCATTTAGGTAAGGTTTAATTGATTAATTAGACTTAATTAGGTTAGTTCTTATTAATATTATGGTTAATTAAACCTTATTTAGGTAAGGTTTAATTGATTAATTAGACTTAATTAGGGGTTAAGTTTAATTGGGTTATGGTTAATTAAACCTTATTTAGGTAAGGTTTAATTAATTAATTAAACTTAATAAGGGGTTAGGTCTAATTGAGTTATGGTTAATTAAACTTTATTTAAGGTTTAATTGATTAATTAGACTTAATTGTGGTTAAGTCTAATTTGGTTAAATTTAATTAAACCTTATTTAGGTAAGGTTTAATTGATTAATTAGATTTAATTAGTGGTTAAGTCTAATTGGGTATGGTTAATTAAATCTAATTTAGGTAAGGTTTAATTAATTAATTAGACTTAATTGTGGTTAAGACCAATTAGGTTATGATTAATTAAACTTAATTTGAGTAAGGTTTAATTGATTAATTAGACTTAATTGTGGTTACTTCTAATTAGGTTAAGGTTAATTAAACCTAATTTGGGTAAGGTTTAATTGATTCATTAGACTTACTTATGGTTAAGTTTAATTAGATTAAGGTTAATTAAACCTAATCTGGGTAAGGTTTAATTGATTAATTTGACCTAATTAGGGGTTAAGTCTAATTGGATTATGGTTAATTAAACCTTATTTAGGTAAGGTTTGATTGATTAATTAGACTTAATAAGAGGTTAAGTCTAATTGAGTTATGGTTAATTAAACCTTATTTAGGTAATTTTTAATTGATTAATTAGACTTAATTGTGGTTAAGTCTAATTAGGTTAAAGTTAAATAAGCCTTATTTAGGTAAGGTTTAATTGATTAATTAGACTTAATTAGTGGATAAGTCTAATTGGGTTATGATTAATTAAACCTAATTTAAGTAATATTAATTGATTAATTAGACTTAATTGTGGTTATGTCTAATTAGGTTAAGGTTAATTAAACCTAATTTGGGTAAGGTTTAATTGATTAATTAGACCTAATTAGGGTTAGGTCAAATTGGGACTAATTTATCTTAAACCTAATGTAATTAAGGTTTGAGGTAATTAAACAGGTCTAATGAGGGATTAGACCTAATTAGGGTTTATGCTGTTAAGACTAATGTGATTAAGTTTTAACAGGGTTTAATTAGATCTAATTGATGTTTTAGACCTAATTAAGGTTTATTAAGTTAAACCTAACGTGATTAAGGTCTAACTTGGTTCAATTAGGTTTAGATGGTGTCTTAGACCTAATAAGAGTTTATTAAGTTAAACCTAATGTGATTAAGGTCTAACTTGGTTCAATTAGGTCTATATGGTGTCTTAGATCTAATTAGGATTTATTAAGTTAAACCAAATGTTATTAAGGTCTAATTTTGATTTAATTAGGTCTAATTGGTGTATTAGACCTAATTCGGGTTTATTTTGAGTCTATTTGCAGTTAGACTCAAAATTTAACTTAGTCCAATGTGGAATACGCTAAGTTTAGTGAAGTTTTGAATCTTAAAGATTTTTAGGGTTTTTTAAATATTAATTAGAAATTAATAATTTTAACCCTAAAGTAAAAAATGTCATTTTAAATTTTCAAATGGCTATTGATTTGTCATTTTAGCATTTGTGTATGTCTCCTTAAATTTCTTAACCGATTTTGAAGTTAATTTTCCCAGTTCCTAACTCTTATAATTATTTTTAGAATAATTACTTAAGTTTCATAAGAAAATTGATATTCTTTACCAGCGACTCCTCTATCTCTTGGAAAAATCACAGAATGTTCCTAAGGATGAAAATGTTATTCTGTGAAAATTTCATAATTTTAGAATTATAATTATTTTTAAATAATTAAATTACTCCAGAGAGTAATTAATTAATTAAAATAAAATATAACTCATTAAATTATGATTTTGGTCTTATAATTTTCTCCTCATCACCTTGAGCCTGAGGACATTTTGCTTTATTTTTATGATTTTTTGATGTCAATATATGGATTTTTGATTGTTTTAAGGTTAATCTAGATTAAATAAATCCATATTAACCAAAAAATAACCAGGTGACGATATGTATCATAGGATCCTTCAAAACGCGCTTAATTTGCTGTGGGGATCAAAACACGGGATCGTATTTTATTTTATAAGAGTCGTCCATTTAAAAAAAAATGTACGACATCTATTTATCTCCCTCCATCTAGTTCACCACGCGAACCGTCCATGATCTAAGCATAAAATCTCACTTAGATCTTAATGAACTTTAAGGAAATTGTTTCAAAAGCTTCATCATGGCCAAACAATCATATCCATACTGATTTTTAGATGTTTTGAAATGGTTTCTTTCACAATGTCTGCACTTGAGCTTAAATTAGGTTAAAATGACTATACCTGAGCTTGATGAATTGAAGCTTCAATCAAGTTTGATTGGAGTGATGGTTTTGTCCTTGCGAAGCTCCTGGTATGCTCAATTTGATGTGAAATGTCTACAAGTATGAATTGGCCAAAATGGGGTCATAGTTAAGTGTTAGGTTGGGTTAGAGCTCACGGGAAGACCCAATTTTGATTGGGAACTTCTTCTCACACCTCAGGAAAGGTGTAGGAATGCTCAATTTGGAGGTTGGATGGGTTTCATTTTAGATCCGAAAATTTTCCTGTTTTCGGGTAGAGAAATTGGAAGGGGATGATGAATTTCAGAGCTTGATTCTATGGGGGATCAATTGCTCAGTGTATGGAGAGAAATTTTGCTATTGAAGGTTTTAGGAATTGGGCAGTGTATATGTGTCTTCCTCCTTCTTGTGTGCTTTCGGGTTAACTCTTTAAATAGCCATTGATGAGGTTGTGGAGGAGCTTGAATGAGTATGGATTTTGCTTAGGAATGAGGCTAACAACCTCATGATGGCATAAGGATAAACTTCATGGCTAGAGATATCCATGGTTGACATTCTCAAGATTATTCCATGTTGAACTCAACTATGGTGAATGTTTGGTTTAATTCCTTGGCCTCCCTCCATTGGAAGGTTTAGGAGGTGGATGAGGCTGCTAAAGTATGTCTTGAATCAACCTCCCCCATGTAAATTTATTAATTCAATCCCTAGGTGATCACCCTTAAAATTACCAAAATTTTTATATCATTTTTTAACTAATATTTTAAGGATATTACGCTTTAATGAAAGGTATTTCTTATGTTTTTGGTTACAGGTACAAGAAAAAGAGTTTATAAAGAAAAAGAATAACCGTTTGCGCCAGACTCAACAGGGAATTCTAGAGAGTTCTTGGACGGTTTTGTAACAGTTATTAATGACTCGGAAGCAATCTAGAAGTCTCTGGATAAATTCTCATATGTTATAAACAAGATACAATGAATATAGACACAGGGAATCAGTTATTTAACGAAGATGTGCAATTCAAAATCTGAAGAGACGCGTCCATTCTCGGAGGAAACTGGCTCCTAGGTGCCAGATCAGGCGCCTAGGTGCCACAGTTACCTTCTATAATATTCAACGAATTTGGACGAACTTTGAAGAGGTGCCTGAAGCAACCTCTAGTCATTATTGAAGCTCTATAAATAGAGGATGATTCTACAACAAAGTGTGGTCATTTGGAGTGTGTAGGTGTCATAAGAGTGAAAGAGCTGTGCCATTTCATTTAGTTAAAGTGTGTGTCGTGTTATTTACCTTTCTTTAGAAAGAGTTCAGAGAGTTTATAATGTGATTGCTGGAGTTGGAGTCTTGTAAAAGTCAGTCAGAGTCAGTGAAACTTCAAAGTATTGCTTGGATATTATTCCAGATAAGTATTTATGATTTTATTCTTATGTTTTGTACTTTGAATTTGAGTTATATAAATATGGTTTGTGGTGCAAATCATATGCTTTCTGAGTAGTTTTCTTCTCTTTCTCCCTATGAATATGAAATGATTTAGATAAGGATTTAATTTAGTTTTGAGAACTTATTTTTCTTCATCAATAAATTGTGATGATACTTTACCTGATTTTCATTTACACTACAACTTGATTACTTGCAATGTTAAAATCTGTGGAGAGTTTTTAAGATCTGACTGTAGGCTAAGAGTTCTTAACTTGTAAATCCTTAAAGGAGGAGGTGCGAATAGATAGGGAGATAATCTTTAAAGGGCGTAGAATTGAATATGTTTTTAGAGTGACAGGCTAAATTCTATCAATTTGGTTTAAGAGGAGGTGACGAGTCACTACTGGGCCCGACCATAGGCACCCTGGGGGGGACTAGAAGTGAGAGCCTAGAAATTCTTCCCTTACTACTAACAATACATCCTGATCCAATCTTCTAAAACTAGGTGATGTTCTTTATGCGTTGGACCAAAGGGTAAAGAATATATATGCTCCTGTTCGTCACAATACCACATTCTCTAAGTTCTCAAACTAATTTAGATATTTACTAATCATGAAATATTTCGTATGGGGAAAGAATCTTTGTTTATTGTGTTAAAAATTTTAAATTACGATTTTATTTACAATTGCTACTTTAATAACTTGCATATTAGTACTTGTTAGTTGATTAGTTTATACATAGATTGTCATTTTTCTTTCTTAATTATTTGTACTTAGCCTTCCCTATTGGATCGATATCTGGGACTTAATCAGAAAGCTTTATATTACTTGAAACGATACGTATACTTGTGTAGTACCCCTAGTGTATGATTTATATTTATTTATAAAAAATTTAATCTTTAATTATCGTACATTAGCAGCTTAATCTGATTTGGGGTCAAGTTTGGACATTATTTTATAAGCTATTTTACTTGTGTGATTGCGGTCGGGTCAAGTTTTTGGTGCCTTTGTCGGGGAACATAAGCACCAAAAATTAAATAATTAAAGAAAGATAAAATTTTTTATAATATTTATATTTTAAAGTATATTTTTCTTTTATTATTAATTAAAAATATTTTCTAATTCCTTTTTTATGCAAAGTTCAGGATCTGAAGGATTAATACCCTATAATTCTGAATTAGAATGCACTGTAAGAAAAATTAGAAAAGAAAAATGAATTCATAATTTGCTAGAAATGGCTAATATACCTCAAAATAATATGGAATAAAATATTGTAGAAAATGAACATCAAAATTTACATAGACCTTTAAGAGAGTACGCTAACCCTACATCTGATGGAATTTACTTAAGCATTCAAATCCTTGCTGTAGTAGAAAATTCATTTGAACTTAAACCTACAATTATAAAAATGGTCCAAAATAATCAGTTTGGAGGATCTCCTATTGAAGATCCTAATTTATACCTTGCTAGTTTTCTAGAACTGTGTGCTACTATCAAGTATGATAATGTTACTGATGATGCTATTAGGCTTAGACTTTTTCCTTTTTTTAAGGGATAAGGCTAAGATGTGGCTAAATTCGTTAGCAACAGGATCTATTAAAACTTAGGGAAAAATGACTCAAAAATTTCTAGCTAGTATTTTCTGCCTTCCAAAACTGCGAAACTTAGAAATGATATAACCTCATTTACTCAATTTGAAGGAGAAACTATTTATGAAGCATATGAACGATTTAAAGAACTTCTTAGGAACTGCCCACATCATGCTTTACCAGACTGGTTAATTATACAAACATTTTATAATGGATTAATAGGTTCTCTTAGATCTATTGTAGATGCTGCTGCTGGTGGTTCTTTAATGGCTAAGTCATTTGACGAAGCTTATGCTTTAATAGAAGAAATCAGAACTAAAAATTTTCAATGTCCTTCTGATAGTGTAAATACTAAAAGAGTGGTTGGTATTCAAGAAAATGAAGCCTTTTCTATTTTAGTATCTCAATTTGCTGCAATATCTAAGAAATTGGATAATTATCTCAATTATCACATTTTAAGTAATGATAATTCAGGAAGTACTGATGAATCTCAAACCTTAGAGACATTTCAAGCTATTGCTAACAAAACTAATAACCCATATTCCAATTACTATAATCCAGGTTGGAAAAATCATCCTAACTTAAATTGGAATAATATAAATCTGCAATGGGGCAACAAACAACCTAACCAAATTGGAAATTGGAATAATCAAGGTAATTCTAACTATCATCTTTCTTATCCTCCTGGTTTTAATAACCAGAATTTAAGGAAAATAAATTGTCTATGGAAGAATTAATTTTACAAATGGGTAGTCAGTTACAAAGTCGAAATGCTGCGATAAGAAATATTGAAAATCAAATGGGGCAAATTGCAAATGCAATTAACAACAGACCACAGGGAACACTTCCAAGTACTGTTGAAGTAAATCCAAGAGAAAATGGAAAAGATCAAGAACAGATTAAAGTTGTATTACTTATAAGTGGAAAAGAACTAAGGGATGGAAAGGAAAAAAAATTCAAAAAGAGACTTAAGTGATAGAAGTTGGGAAACTTAAGGAAATAATCACTAAAGAAGAAAAACAGTTTCTATCTCAAGATAAATTTGAAAAACCTCCACCCACATTTCCTCAACGACTTAAACAGCATAAATTGGATCAAAAATTTTCAAAATTTTTTGAGGTATTTAAAAAGCTTACCATTAATATCCCATTTGTTGAAACTTTGGAACAAATTCCTAGGTATGCTAAATTTATGAAAGTTATTCTTAATAAAAAAAGAAAATTTGAAGCTTTTGAAACTGTTGCACTACGAGAAGAATGTAGTGCAATTATTCAAAAAAAGCTACCTTAAAAGCTTAAAGATCCTATAAGTTTTACTATACCGTGTGCTATAGGAGACAGGTTTCATGGAAAAGCCTTATACGATTTAGGAGCAAGTATTAACCTTGTGCCTTTATCCATCTTTAAGAGGTTTGATTTAGAAGAAATATCTCATACAACTGTAACCTTACAATTAGCAGATCGATCTACTACTCACTCAAGAGGAATGATAGAATATGTATTGGTAAAAGTGGATAAATTCATTTTCCCTGTAGATTTTATAATTCTGGATATGGAAGAAGATGAAGAGATTTCTATTATTTTGGGAAGACCTTTCCTTGCTACCGTGCGTGTTATGATAAATGTACAAAACGGGGAGTTAACCATGAGAGTTAGTGATCAAGAAGTAACATCAAATGTTCTTAAATCAATGTGGTATCCTAATAAGGAGAAGTGTTACATAATGGATATCTTTGATTACATGAAAGCACAAAAATATCAAGAAAAATGACATTGGCGCTGTTGACAGGGATCAAACCCGGGTAACCAGCGTGACAGGCGGGAATACTCACCACTATACTACAACGACCCTGAAGATTTAAGTGATGAAACTGATTCTAAAGAAGATGTAAAAGATATTGATTATGTTAATGAAAATTGGGAAATATTGGATACAATTGAAAGTAATGAATTCAAACCATCAATTTAAAAGGCTCTTAAATTGGATTTGAAGGAATTAGACTCTCATTTAAAGTATGCCTTTTTATGGAATTCATTAACTTTACCTGTTATTATATCTTTTGAATTAACTATAGAACAAGAGATGAAATTGATTGAAGTATTAAAAGTGTATAAAAAAAGATTTTGGATGGACAATAGCAGATATTAAAGGAATTAGCCCATAAATATGTATGCACAAAATATTATTGGAAGATCACAGTAAACCCAATATTGAACTTCAAAGAAGATTAAACCCAGTTATGAAAGATGTTGTTAAGAAAGAAATATTGAAATGGTTGGATGTTGAAATTATTTATCCAATATCTGATAGTCCTTGGTTTAGTCCCATTCATTGTGTTCCAAAGAAAGGAGGAGTGACTGTTGTTGAAAATAAAAATAATGAATTAATTCCAACAAGACAAGTTACTGGTTGGCGAATCTGTATTGATTACAAAAAATTAAATGCTGCCACCAGAAAAGATCATTTTCCTCTTCCATTCTTAGATCAAATGCTGGATAGATTAGCAGTACATTCATATTTTTTTCTTTTTGGATGGATATTCTCGTTATCATCAAATACTTATAACTCCTGAGGATCAAGAAAAGACTACATTTACAAGTCCTTAGGGAACATTTGCTTTTCATAGAATGCCTTTTGGATTATGTAATGCACCTGCTACTTTTTAAAGGTGTATGATGGCTATCTTTTCTGATTTAATTGAAAAATAAATTGAAATTTTTATGGACAATTTTTCGATATTTGGAACTTCTTTTGATTCTTGCTTACATAATTTGACTAAAGTATTAAAGCGCTGTCAAAAAACTAATTTAGTTCTGAATTGAGAGAAGTGTCAATTTATGGTCACAGAAGGAATTGTACTGGGTCATAAAATTTCTAAAAATGGAATCGAAGTTGATCAAGCAAAAATCCAAGTTATTGTTGGATTACAACCCCCAACTAATATAACATGTATAAGAAGTTTTTTTGGACATGCTGAATTTTATAGAAGATATATTAAAGAATTTTTCAAGATTACTAAACCTTTATGCCATCTTTTAGAAAAATATATAAAATTTGAATTTGATGAAAATTGCCTAAATGCCTATAACTTATTAAAAGAAAAGTTAATCACAACACCAATCATAGTTGCACCTAAATGAGAAAAACTATTTGAATTAATGTGCGATGCGAGTGATTACACTATAGGGGCAGCTTTAGAACAAATATATGATAAGATGTTTAAGGTTATATATTATGCCAGTAAAACTCTTAATGAAGCTCAAATTAGTTACACTACTACTGAAAAAGAGCTATTGACTATAGTATATTCCTTACAAATTTTGATCATATTTACTTGGGAATAAATGTATTGTGCATACAGATCATTCTACTATTAAATATTTGATGACAAAAAAGGAAGCTAAACCGAGATTGATTAGATGGATCCTTCTTTTGCAAGAATTTGACTTTCAAGTAGTTGATAGAAAATGGCCTAATAATCAAATCACCGATCATCTATCAAGAATTGAAAATGATAAGGAAATAAATGATAATGAAGAAATAAATGATTGTTTTCCTGATGAACAAATTTATACTATTTTTGATGGATTAATCACATGGTATGTTGATATAGTTAATTATTTAGTTAGTAAAATTATACCATATGGATTAGATCATCAACAGAAAAAGAAATTCTTAAATGATGTGAAATTTTATTTTGGGATAATCCCTTTTTGTTTAAACACTGTAAGGATTCTATTATACGAAGATGTGTTCCTTATGAAGAAACTTTCTAGATTATTCAAAAATGCCACAACTTTGAATTTGGAGGGCATTTCGGAATTGATAAAATTGATTTTAAAATGTTACAATCTAGATTTTATTGGCCTACATTATTTAAGGATGTTAACAGTTTTGTTAAATCCTATGATTGATGTCAACGTATAGGCAATATTTCTAGGAGAGATGAAATGCTTCTAAATTTTAACTTGGAAGTAGAAATTTTTTATGTCTGGGGTTTAAATTTCATGGGACCATTTGTACCTTCTTCAGGAAAAATTTATATACTATTAGCTGTTGATTATGTTTTGAAATGGTTTGAAGCAAAAGCATTACCTCTTTGTGATGCCAAAAGTGTTGAAAAATTTTTAACTGAAAATATTTTTACCAGATTTGGAATGCTACGAATAATTATCACAGATGGGGGAAGTCACTTCAAGAATTTTATGATTCAGAAATTAATGAGTAAATTTGGGATTAAACATAGAATTTCAACAGCCTGTCATCACTAAACTAGTGGATTAGCTGAAGTTTCAAATCAGGAGATCAAAAGAATTTCAGAGAAAAAAGTTAACCCAAAATGAACTAATTGGGCTGATAGACTCAATGATGCTTTATGGGCTTATAGGACTACTTATAAAACTCTTATTGGGATGTCACCATATAGGCTTATATATGTAAAACCTTGTCATTTACCTGTTGAATTGAAGCATAAAGCTTATTGGGAGATTAAAGAGTTTAACTACAGATTAAGTGATGTTGGAGATAAATGATTATTGCAATTGAATGAACTTGAAGAAATTATAAATGATTTAAATGAAAGTGATCGGATTTATAAAGAGAAAATGAAGAAACTGCATGATAAAAGAATATTAAGAAAGACTTTTGAGCCTGAACAAGAAGTTTTATTATATAATTCAAGATTTAAATTACTTCAAGGAAAATTGAGATCCAAATGGATAGGGCCTTTTATTGTTAAGAAATTTTATCCTTATGGAGCAGTAGATATAATATATCAAAAAATAAATTTGGTAATTAAAGTAAATGGACAAAAATTAAAGTCCTATATTGAAGGAAGTCTGCCATCTTTTAAAGATGCGTTATATTTAAACCATTTGGAATAAACAGTTGGTTATGTTGGGTTAACGATGTTAAACCAAGTGCTTTATGGGAGGCAACCCATAGTATGATTTGATTTGTTTTGATATTAAGAGTGCTTTATATGTGACTTCACTTAGTTACATATCTTTTGATCCACATTTTTAGACCTTATTTTGGTATGAAACTTTTGAAAATTTGACGAAGGGAGAACCTATGAATTTCTAGATTTTGGCACCTAGGGGCCAGAACTGGCGCCTAAGTGTCAGACATCCGAAATCTGGGAGCCTAAGAGCCAAAATTAGCACTTAGGCACCACAGTTCTATATTGTGTTAAAATCACCTAATTGCAATTTTTACCACTCAAATCCCTATAAATCACTACTTCTTCATCCCCAAACGTCAAGCCATAAAATTTCAGACCTAAATCTATACTTTTGAGAAAGAAGAGAGATTTGATTGCTTCCATGGAGAGACTTACTGTGGAGAATGAAGGGAAAGCCAAGTTTATGCACAAGGATTCTCAAACTTACTTTAATGGCTACGTAGCCATGACATTGGAGAAGCTTTTTGGTCAACTTGAGAAGATTGAAGGAGAATTGGTGCATATTGGAGAAAGGATGCATGAAATGTACCATCAATATGAGCATATGGAATGGCAAATGAAGGTGCAATCTGATCATTTAGCTGCATTTGAAGACCATCATGTAACCATGTATGCTCAAAACAAATGGATTGATGAAAAGATGGCCTTGGAATTTCCTCGTGTCCCTTTGTTCCACTCCTTTGTTCGTAGTGAATTACCTTGTGGAACTAACGAAGGTTCTGATGTGAATCCTTAATTTTAGGGTGAATTTATGTGGAGAAATTGATTTTCAATATGAAGTGTTAAGTGATTTTCTTGATGTTTTGTGTAAGTGATTTGTGAGATTGTTATGTGTTGTTGTGAAATGTGAGAAGTTGCTTATGTGTATTTTCTGTATTTTTTGAACCTTATCTTGAAGATCAGAAATGGAATTAAGTAAAATTTGAGTTTGGATTGTATCAAATTGTGTTTGGAATGTATCTAAAATTTGGAATCTATTTTGGACTTTTATATTTTCTGGGAGATTATTGATGAAGTTTATGATATAATTTTAAGTTTACAGATGTTAGAACACCTAAATTACAAAATGTAAAAATTTGAGAATTTTTAGAATTTTTGGTGAATTTGGCACCTAGGCGCCGGTTCAACTGAACCAAAATTTTGGTCTTAAAACCAAACCCACCATCATTTTCATGCCTAAGCTTCATCTTCTTCCCCAAAAATAGTGAAAACCAGTCCTAGGGCTCCATATTGTGCTTGATTTGTGAAGTTTTGATGCTTAAAAACACCGGATTTCAACTTCTTGAGGTTAGATCTACACTTTGGCATAGTTATTTTGAGTTTTCACCGTGGATTTCTCTACATATGAATAGTGCCAAAATTTTGGAAGAAAATTTTGATTTTTAAGTAGAAAATCCATGGATCTAAGCTTAATTTAGTGTTTTAAGCTTAGATTTTGTGCCATTTAATGGATTTTTAAATTATTTGAAATTATTTTCAAAATTACAAAATGGCACCAAAATCAAAGTGAGGAAAGGAGAGGAGAAAATTTGATCAGTCCAAGTTTGCTAGCCCAAGTGTTCAAGTGTGCCACAATGAATTCGTGTCGGCTCGCAAATTCATAGCGGAACGAAGTTTTTATCATCCCGGCGGATCGATTAAAATATTATTGATGCTCGACAGTGGGAGCAGTTTTGTTATTTCTCTACTGTGGCCATCATTTTAGTTGTTCGAGAATTCTATGCAAATTTTCCTAAAACAGCTGATAATGAAGTTTATATTAGAGGAATAGGAGTTGAGTTCACTCCTGAAGTCATTAATATGTTTTAAGGTCTACCCCTTGCTACATATTGTTTCTATGATGTTTTTGTTCTTTCTGAAAGTGAGCTTAATGAGATTTTAACCTACCTGACTGATGGAAGAGGATCGTAGAAAATTCGAAACAATAAACAGATAAATTTTTCCTCTTTTATGCTTAATGCTACTTCTAAAGCCTGGAACTACTTTATTTCTGCCTGTATTCTTCCATCAAATCACCTGAGTGAAGTGACAAAGAACAAGCTATCTTAAATTACTGCATTCAAGATATGAAGCCTATATATGTGGGAGCCATTATATATGATGTGAGCAACACTTCAGCTAGAGGAAGTGTTATTTCTGGTTTAGGCTTCCTGACTCTCATTTTCTCAATTTGCAAGAATGTTGGTATTACTTACTCTCATTCTGAAGAGATGCTTAAGCCACAAAAGCTAATTGGAAAATCTCATATGGATACATATGGAAAGACAAAAAGTCAAGGTTCTACAACATATACTTCTTATATGCCTTCTACTTTTGCACCTGGACCTTCCACTTCTACTTCTGAGCCTCCACCAAATGTGTGGAATACTATTTGTCAGAGATACTTGGAGCATCAAAGTGATATATTCTTGATGAAATGCAGAGTAGATGAGATAGAAAGTAGGATTGATCATGTGTTTGGATATACACAGAGGAAGAGTGACTATGATGGGTGGTGCAACTTTTTTAATTTGCAAAAATTAATGAACTTAGTTTTAGATTTATATATTGATTTAAAGGATAATGAGTCACACAATTAACATAAGTATACATATCGCTCAAGTAATACAGGGCTCTAATGAAGTATTGAGATATCAATCCCACAGGGAGGCTTTACTTTTATGGCGTAGCACAGAAATCTCTTATCGAATCACCGCACAATTGCAAGTGGTTTAATTTTTAAAGTAAAGATGAATAGGTTCAGTTACTATTTATACCAAAGCACGTTCTAAATTCTAGCAAGTTAAACTATCACAGGATTAAATTTACAACAAAGTTCAGTTGCAGGAAGGAGTCTTCCTCCTTTCCATTCATAATGTGATGATTATTGTGACATAGTTCAGTGATACAAATTTATTGTGCCAAATAGAAGCATTCCTATTCTTTACCCATATTTCAGCGTATAAAGAACATTGGTTAATCCTAAGTTTAGTCCCCAAATCCGTGGTTAGGTTGGGAGGATACTGGCTCTCACTCTAAAGCTCCCACTTCCCTTCACCTGAAGGCTAACTCTCGCTTCAGTTTCTAAACATTAAGACCAAATTAAGAATTTCAGCCTGTCACTTGCGAAATCTCCAATTTTACGCCCATCAAAGTATATTTCCTTATTTATTTGCACTCAATCCCCATGAACTACATCTCTCATTCATGGACTTTGAATGTGACCTTCACTTTTGTTGTGAAACTCATAATCCTTTCGGAACATATGTTTCCCAATAATTTTTAACCATTCAATTGGCCAGATCAAAAAGTAAATGAAGTTCTAATTGAAAAGGTCATCACAAATTCTTCATAATTAATCGACACATCATTTCCATTTCATAACATCAACACATCACATGAAAAGGAGAAAGACAAAGAAATCTACTCAAGAATCATGAGGAAAAGATGATAAAACATGGATTTTATAAATAAAAACAACGTCATACAAACAAAGTAAAGTAAAGGCAACTTATCTCAAACTCTTCCTCAAGCAAATCTTAAGGAATTCCTTTGACTCCTTTTCTTTCCTCACAACAACACACAAGTATCTCTTTAGAATAGTAAGGAAGAAGAAATCTCTCACTTTCCCTCTCCTTTCACACTCCTTAGAAGAGAAAGTACAACCCTAACTTCCTACACAAAATGGAAAGAAAACTCTCTCTAAACTCTAAACTCTTCTCTTCATTTCTTCCCCCCTTTGAAATTTGGCTCCAAAAGTATTTAAATTCGGCCAAAACTAAATTCTCAAGTGTTTCCTCAAGCAACCTTTCAAAATCTGCCAAATACATTGAATCTAGTTCAAAATCGGGATAGGGTGTTGTATGGCGCTGGTAGGAGCGCCGTTCGGTACATTATTTCGCCAAGCATTGTAACTCTCTGTAAACTGGCGATGTCCACTGCTGGTGACAGCGCGTTTTGGCGCTAGTTCAATAAAATGCACATTTGTCCTTTTTCATTCTAAATTTGCTCCTTTTCACTTCCTTTTGCTCCAAAGGCCTAAAATCATTGTACCTACATGAAATCATTAAAAATACCTTCCTTTAAAGTGCAATATCATAAAAAACAGATATGAAATGAAAAGCTATCAAATTTTCAGTGGATTAAGATCCCCCAAACTTAACTATTACTTGTCCTCAAGTAATTTTAGTTAATACATAAAATTATGAGCCACTGCAATGACCTTTCTTTCTAGAATACCATAATTTTGATTTAGATAAGTACTATAGTAAAATTTTCAGAAATATCTTTGAATAATTCAAGTAAATTCTGCAGGTGTAAGAATATCTAGTAATCAAGTCTAAGAGTTCTAGCTTTCTATTCATTTCAAAAATGATTGTTGATTGTCATATTAAGGCACTTAAAAGGATTAGATGAAAAGAAGTTTATGAGAACACTACTAGTAAAGATGCTAATCCATACATATAAGTTCAGGAAAGTAATTAAGTTTTTCCCTTTAGGTAGGTCCAAGTGAAGCCAATTTTTTATTAAGCATCTCCTCAAGCTTCTCCTCACTTACATTTTTCTCTTCTTTTCTCTTTTTTCTTTTCTTTTCTTTTCTTTTTTCTTTTTGCTTTCCTTTTCTTTTCAGTGAGGATTAATGTATCTGGATATCCTTTAATTATTTTGAACTTCAACCTTCTCACCCTAAATTTGAAACTTACCACATTCCTTTACCTTATTGGCATTTATTTAGCTTATTAATGATTCATCATAGAGTTTCAATCATTTCCTATCACATAGAATTTTAAGATTCTAAATATTACAAACATAAAGTTTTTCTTACTTTGAATAGTTGACTATAGTCCTATACTTTTACACCAAATATCTTACATTACAAAATTATTTTTCATTACCAAATACTTTCATTAATTTTTATAAAATAGTTAAATAAAATCAACATACAATTATCTAAAATTGAGTTCTATTACAGGATATCATGTTACTAATTTTTTAAAATAATTTTAAATGAGAAAAATTAACAGTTAATTCTTTCCCTTCCCCCAAACTTAGATTTTTTAATATAATTAACATGGAAGAAAGAAAAGATCAAAATATATAGCTCATACCTCAATATGTTGGGTTTTTCATACATTTGAGTTTAAGCAGATTTTTCTTCATAAAGTAGAATAGTAGACCTAAAATAATTAAGAAGCATTTCTATACACAAATATGTGTTAGAAGTTTATACAGAAGAAGTTTAAACACATTAAAAAGTGCACACAACATTAACATCCAACTGTTAATATTACAAATAAAACTAGCAATCCAAACACAAAAAATTCACTATCACATCACATACATCACAAATCAACAACAAAGTCTACTACAAGTACATCCAACACACATATAACATCTCAGATACAAATCATAAGGAGTCTCAGGTACATCACAAACACAAAACACAAATACATCATTAAGTTCAATGAAAAATAAAAATAAAAATACACAAACTACCAATCTTCATCTTCTGCATGAGCTCCACCATCATCAGGTTCTTCAGACTGGTATGGAGTATACTCAAGGTAAGTAGGAAATACAGCATCAGTGTCTACCCTGAAAAATCTCATCTGTGCGTCATGATAAGCTATCTCATATTCTCTCTATCGCACTTGATAATTATCATTAATTTTGTTCCTTACTTCTAGTCCCTCTACTCTGGTGTTTAACCTTTCTAACTGATCCATAACATCATGCAGAGTAGGCTCCCTAGATGTACATGGGCTATCTAGACTAGAAGAAGGCTCATCAGCTTTCTTACTCCATTTCCGTCCTACATGAACTTCATAAGTTTTTAGATTCAGTTTAGTAATAGGCTTTAGGGGGTGAACTACCTCATCATTTTCTTTAATCACTACACTTGACTGAATACATAGAGCATGAATCAGACTGGGGTGTCCTAATCCTCCTATAGTTTCTCCTTTTGAGCTTGTCAAAATGTTTTTATGAATAATAGCCCCAATATTTATATTCTTCATGTTCTGAATGCAGTAATTTAGAACAGCTCTATCAATAGTAACATCACTGTGATGGTTGGTAGGTAACAGACTAGAAAGGGGAAGTTAACTTTTAGTCTCTGCTTAATCTTCTATTCCTCTTTTCCATCAGTTAAAAAGTTCACAATCATATCCAATGCTTCATTTATAAAAGAAAAATTTTCATATCCACAATGGTAGGGTGCTCTCAACTGATAAAATGTACTTATGCTGGTAGGGGTGAATTCAACCATTTGGCCTCTAACCAGAATGTATTCACTCTCAGAATAATACAGATTAGCATAAAATTCTCTAACAATACTCAGCATCGCATTTGTAGTGAAATAACAGAAAATCTCCTATTGACGATTACAATCAGTTCTTCCAAAATTCCTCCAGGATTTTCAAAGGCTCTTTCTTGATTACATTGCTTATTGCTAAGAAATGTACTGAAACGTGAATAGGCTTTGAAATTCACAAATTTACTTTCATTATATTCAAATTTCTTCTTCCCTTAGCCAATCCTAGAGCTATTTGTCTAAAAATACCAAAATTTTCAAAATCAATTTTAAAATTACAATGCAATCTACTCCAAGATAAATTGAAAAAGATAAGAACTCAAAATCCATGAAAAATCTCCAAATTTTCTCTAAAAACTTCAAAATTTTGAATTTTCCTAATGTAGGAGATTTCCACAATCAAAATAAAAATTTTAGGTTAAAGTATAGCTCTGACCAAGAGAAGATGAAATCCGAATTTTTTTGGCCACGAAATCACTTCAAATCCAAATGTTAGTGAGCCCTAGACACAAAAATTGAACTTGGTTGGAGGTTGAAGACAAATATTTGGGCAAAAATGGTAGGTCCCAGGGTTAAATCATGAAAATTTTGAGTTTCGAGCATTTTCGAGTTCGAGCGTTGTCCGGCACTGGAAGCAGTGCCGTTCGGTGCATTGTTCTACTGAAACAACCAAACTCTCTAACTTTTTGTGCTTGTCTTTGGTGGCAGGGTCGTTCGGCGCTAGTTCAAAAACTGGGCTCCCGACTTTCTTTTGCGATTTCGATCTTTTCAAGCCCACTCTGATGTCTAATTAGTCTTATTAAGCATTGAATAATATCTTAAAGCCATGGCAAATGATATTTTAAAACACAAACAACACATACATTACTTTCATATATAAAATCCATGAGTGATACACATACACACAACACTAAACATTACACATTTTCAAGCCATAGAATCTTAAATTCAGCATGTCACACAACCAAAACACAATAACGCTGAGAACTAAACAAACAAGCATGTCCAAATATAACATTCAAACCAAATAAAGTAAAGCAAAGCAAAGCAATCCGATACACAAATACAATTATCAAGTTTCATTCTTCCTCCGAACTATCATCAATTTTAAGATCTCCCATTGATTGAGCATGAACAAATAAATTGTAGAATGGATGAAACGAAAATTTTTCAGTAGAATCCTCTTCAATCCAACCTTTTCTTCTCATCAATCGCATCAAACTTCCTTCAAGATATCCAAAATGATCAAAGTACTCTTTCATTCTCTAATCCAGATTATCAAAGAAATCCGAGAGATTGTTGATTACATTCATCAGATGTTGTACTTCCTTCTCTAATTTCTTGATTTTCTTCAAGATGATCTGTGAACTTTCAGGAAAATAAGGAGGAATAGGTGCTGACCTTTGAGATGTTTGATCTTCAATAATGCTCATATCATTCATATCACCAATTGCCTGGTTATTATATGCATTTGCTGGGTCTATAGGCTTCCAAGGTAGAAGTACTCTTTCCTAGTTCTCATATGGCACTTGTGATTGACTGTAGAGGAGAAATATGATGGAAGGATTTCCATGCCCATACTTTAATCCATGAACGATCAATCCTAAAGCAAACTTAACAATTATCGAACCAACATCAATAGGCATTCCCATTTGAATACAATAATTCAGAATAGCACACTCCTTAGTTACATTGCTGATTTTCATTGTTGGGAGTAATTTTGCACAAATGAAGTAATGTAAGTGTTTTGACGTAGGATTTAACAGTATGGTCGAGAAACTTACATACCTGCTATGTCTTA
The DNA here is from genome assembly GCA_022702705.1 of Papilionanthe hookeriana x Papilionanthe teres. NCBI lineage: Eukaryota > Viridiplantae > Streptophyta > Magnoliopsida > Asparagales > Orchidaceae > Papilionanthe > Papilionanthe hookeriana x Papilionanthe teres. Next base: position 15,725,746 of record CM040434.1, read on the forward strand.
TCTCCCATTCATCACTTTCATTCGTCGAGGCAAAATTTGAATAGTAACAGATTGTCACATTCTCAGTAATGTATAAATCATTAATCTTTGCAGGAGTAAATGTGACAAACCTACCTCGCACGTAAACTGATCCTTGGTTGATTCCATGAAGATTTGCATAAAACTCCTTCACAATCGGAACAACTATAACGATAGTAGTATAACACAATACTTCCCAACATCTCCTAACAATAATTTCATCAATTCTAGTCGTAGGAGAATTCATATCTCGATTTACAAAGCCTCGATCCTTAATCAATCTCATGTTCAAGATATTTTTGTTGAAAAATCGCTGCGCCTCGAAACTTATGATCTTTCTACGATTGAACACTTGAAATATTTAAGTTTCCATCGAATTGGAATCCATTTGGACAAGAATTTGGGTCTTCCTCTTTGTTACTTTGGAAGTTCCAGCATCTAGGGGTGGTTTTTGGGAGTTACAATGGAGGATTTACTACCTAGAATCACCAAAACTCATATTTTAAAGAGGAGAAACAATTTTTTGAATAGCAGCGCTGTCCGGCGCTAATGGCATCGCCGTTCGGCGCTAATTCAAATTTACCAAACTTCACTTCGTTCAATTTTTTTTCCAAATTTTGATTTGATTCATTTCTTAAATGTTATTAATGATAATTAAGGAAGAATAAAACTTAATTAAGTAACAAACAAACATAAATAACATATAAAACAAAACACACACAATAACTGTGGGTTGCCTCCCACAAAGCGCTTCGTTTAACGTCGTCAGCCCGACATAACTTTCAGTTATTCAGGTTGATCCAACATTAAAACCTCTTTAAAATTAGGTCTATTGCCTTCAAAATATGTTTTTAATCTTTAGCCATTAACTTTGAATATTCTTCCAGATCCAGGGTCTTCGATAATCACAGCTCCAAACTGATATACTTTTACAAGAATGAAAGGTCCTGTCCATTTAGATTTCATTTTCTCAGGAAAAAAACTTCAATCTTGTATTGAATAGTAAAACATTTTGTCCTGATTCAATTTCATTTTTGATAATCTTCTGATCATGCCATATTTTTCTTCTTTCCTTATATATTCTATCATTATCATATGATTCATTTTTGATTTCTTCCAATTCATTCAATTGCAACGGTCTCTTCTCACCAGCATCTTTCAAATTAAAATTCAGTTTCTTTGTCACCCAATACGCTTTATATTCTAATTCAACTGACAAGTGACAAGTTTTTCCAAAGATTAATCTGTAAGGGGACATTCCTATAGGAGTTTTATAAGCAATTTTGTATGCCCATAAAGCAGTATATAATCTAGCAGACCAATCTATTTTTTTAGGATTAATGACTCTTTAGAATTTGTTTAATTTAAGGATTAGATACCTCTGCTAAACCATTAGCTTGGGGATGATAAGCTGTATAGATTTTATGCATAATGTTATATTTTTCCACCAATCTCTGAATCAGATTATTCTTAAAATGCGATCATCCATCAGGGATGATTACTCTTGGAATTCCATATTTTGTGAAAATATTTTTTATTAAAACCCTCAAAACACTTTTAGCATCACACCTAGGTAAAGTTATTGCCTCAATCCATTTTGAAACATAATCAACAGCAATCAGTATATAAATATTTCCAAATAAAGGCATAAATGGTCCCTTAAAATCTAATCCCCATGCATAAAAAATTTTAACTTCCAGAGTAAAATTAAGAGGCATTTCATTTCTTCAAGATATATTGCCTATTCTTTGACATCGATCACAAGTTTTGATAAATTTATGAACATCTCTGAAAAGTGTAGGCCAATAAAATCCAGATTATAAAATCTTATGTGCAGTTCTATCAATTCCAAAATGTCCTCCAAATTCAAAATCATGACATTCTCGAATAATTCTTTTAGTTTCTTCATAAGGCACACATCTCCTAATAATAAGATCTTTACATTACTTGTACAGATAAGGATCATCCCAGAAATAAAATTTAGCATCATGCTTAGATTTTTTCTATTGTTGCATTGTTAAATCAGGTGGTAAAATATTACTAATGATGTAGTTCACAATATCAGCATGACACAGTAAATTTCCTTCAATAATATTATATAATTGATCATCAGGAAAAGTTTCAGTAATTTCCTTTTCAAAATCATCCAAATTAGGTTGTTTAAGTTTAGATAAATGATCAGCTATTTGATTATCGATCCCTTTTCTATTAATGATCTCAAAATTAAATTCTTTCATTAAAAGCATCCATCGAATCAGTCTTGGTTTTTCATCCTTCTTTTGCATTAAGTATTTAATAACAGCATGATCAGTACGCACTATACATTTAGCTCCGATTAAGTAAGATCTAAATTTTTCCAAGGCATATACAATTGCTAATAACTCCCTTTCAGTAGTTCTGTAATTAATTTGAGTTGCAGTAAGAGTCTTACTATCATAGTATATAACTTTAAACATTTTGTCATGTCTCTGCCCTAAAACAACTCCAATAGCATAATTGCTAGCATCACACATTAATTCAAATGGATTCTCCCAGTCAGGTGAAACTATTATAGGTGCAGCAATTAATTTTTCCTTCAATAGATTGAAAGCTTTTAAAAATTCATCGTTAAAATCAAACTTTCTATATTTTTCCAAAAGTTGACATAGAGGCTTAGAAATTTTTTAAAAGTCTTTGATATATCGCCTGAAGAATCCTACATGTCCCAAAAATCTTTTTACCCTCCCATAGTTGTTGGAGGTAGTAATTTTTCTATAACATGAATTTTTGTAAGATCTACTTCCATGTCATATTCAGATATTTTATGCCTAAGCACAATTCCTACTACAATCATAAATTGACACTTTTCTCTGTATAAGACTAAATTTGTTCTTTTGCATACCTCTAAAACTTTTTCTAAGTTGCAAAAATATGCATCAAATGAATCTCCAAATACTGAGAAATCATCAATAAACACTTCTATTCCTCATCAATTAATTTACTAAATATGGATGTCATACATCTTTGAAATGTTGCAGGTGCATTACATAATCCAAAGAGCATTCTTCTAAAAGTAAAAGTTCCATACGGGCTAGTAAATGTAGTTTTTTTTTATCCTCATGAGCAATAGATATTTAGTGATAACCGGTATGTCCATCTAGAAAGCAATAGTACTTGTGTCCAACAAGTTTGTCTAGCATTTGGTCTAAAAGGGGTAAAGGAAAGTGATCTTTTCTGGTGGTGGAATTTAATTTTCTATAATCAATACATATTCGCCAACCAGTGACTTGTTTTGTCGGTATAATTTCATCTTGATCATTTACATCAATAGTCACTCCTCCTTTCTTAGGAACATAATGAATTGTGCTCACCCAAACACTATCAGAAATAGGATATATAATTCCAGCATCTAACTACTTTAAAATCTCTTTTTTAACCACTTCTTTCATTATTGGGTTCAGTCTCCTTCGTGGATCAACTCTTGGTTTGTGTTGTTCATCCAATAAAATTCTGTGCATACAGATCGAAGGACTGATTCCTTTAATATCAGCTATGGACCAACCAAAAGCCTTTTTGTATCTTTTTAAGGTTTCAATTTTTTTTGTTCTTAATATTCTTTTAAATCCAAAGATACAATGATAGTCGGTAGGGTAGATGATTCTCCTAAAAATATATACTTCAAATTATTATGAAGAATTTTTAGCTTAAGTTCAGGGGGTTTAATAATAGATGGAATCAAACTTTTATCTCTATTTTCCATAGTATCCAATCTTTCAAAATTTTCCTGAACAAAGTCAAACTTTTCATTCTTCATATCATCCAAATCATCTTCATTTTCACTTTCATTTTCATCCTCACATTCCAGATTTTCTTCAAATACTTCTTTAAAATGATGTTCTCTCAAATAATCACAGACTTCCATTCAATAGCACTCATCATCTTTTTCAGTTGATGGGTACTTCATAAATTTCAGAATGTTAAAAGTTACCTCTTGGTCATTAACTCTCAAAGTTAATTCTCCTTTTTAGACATCTATCATAACTCTCCCAGTAGCAAGGAATGGTCTTCCCAAAATAATTGGAATATATTTATCTTTCTCCATATCTAATACACTAAAGTCCACAGAAAAGATAAATTTATCCACCTCTACTAATACATCTTCCACAACTCCTTTAGGATAAGTGATAAAACGATCAGCCAGTTGAAGAGTCACAGATTTAGGTGAAATTCTCATATTCCCAATCTTTTGAAGGTTGATAAAGGCATAAGGTTAATACTAGCTCCAAGATCATATAAAGCTCTTACGAAAAATATTTCACCTATAGCGCACGAGGTAGTGAAACTACCTGGGTCTTTAAGTCTTTCAGGAAGCTTTTTCTGAATAATTGCACTACACTCACATCTAAGTGCAACAGACTCGTGGTCTTTAAACTTTATTTTCTTTTTAAGTATATCCTTCATAAACTTTGCATAATCAGTCATCTGCTCTAATGTTTCAATAAAAGGAATATTAATCGTTAATTTCTTAAGAATTTTCAAAAATTTTGCAAATATGTTATCCTTGTTCTGTTTCTTTAGTCTTTAAGGAAAAGGAGGAGGTGGTTTTTCAACAGTTATCTTCATTGGTTCTAGCAGATATTCATCTGGATTTTTATTATAAATTTTCTCAATATTCACTTCCTCTCTTTCAACTTTGACTTCTTTTTAAACTCTTGGTTCCAATTCTTTTCCACTCCTTAATTGAATAGCTTTAATTTTCTCTTTGTTTTGATCTTTCGGGTTGATCTCAACATTGCTAGGAAGATTTCCAGAAGGTCTATTATTAAGCACAGTAAAGATATGTCTCAATTAATTTCAATGTTCTTCATTGCAACGTTTTGAGCTTGAATTTGATTACCCATATTCAGAATCATTTCTTCAGTATATAACTTCTTTTCATTAAATTTTTTATTACTATTAAAACCAGGAGGATAAGAAGGTCTAAAATTTATATTTCCTTAGTTGTTTGGATTTCCAACTGGATTCATAGGATTTTTTCCCCATTGCGGATTAACAACAGCATTGGTGTTATTCCAGTTGAAGTTCGGATGATTCCTCCAACTAGGATTATAATAATTCGAATAAGGATTATTGACTTTATTATGTATAGCATTTAAGGTTTCATAAGACATTTGAGAGTCCATCATCTATTCTGATGAATTTTCTTCTAACACTGTGGGTGTTGGAGAATAATTCATTCCATATTGATCTATTTTCTTAGACAGTGCAACAATTTGAGAGACTATCATAGTTATCGCATCAGAATCATGAATACTAGCTACTCTCTTAGGATTTACCCGCTTAGAGGGTCATTAAAAAGTATTAATGGCCATCTCTTCAATTAAAGAATATGCTTCATCAAATAGTTTTGACAGTAATGATCCACAAGCAGCAGCATCGATAATCGATCTCAAAGATCCCACTAATCTATTATAAAAGGTTTAAATTATTAACCAGTCTGGTAAAGTATGATGTGGACACTTCCTCAGAAGATCTTTAAATCTTTCTCAAGCTTCATATATGGATTCTCCATCATACTGACTAAAAGATGTGATATCATTTCTCAGCTTAGTAGTTTTGGAAGAAGGAAAATATTTAGACAGAAACTTTTGTGAAAGCCCTCTCCAAGTTCTAATAGATCTAGGTGCTAACAAATTTAACCATGCCTTAGCCTTATCCCTTAGTGAAAAACAAAAAAGTCTAATCCTAACAGCATCGTTCAACACTTCATCATATTTAAAAGTAGCACATAGTTCTAGAAAATTAGCGAGATGTAAGTTAGGATTTTCATTAGGTGTTCCTCCAAATTTATTATTCTGTACCATTTGGATAACAGCAGGTTTAAGCTCAAATGAATTAGCAGCAACATCAGGATTTTGAATAGTTAAGTGAATTTCATCTGTTGTTGCATTAGCATAATCTCTTAAAGGTCTTGGTAATTTCATTTTGATTATTTAAATTGTTTGCCATTTTGTGAGGATTTGCATATTATTTTTGTTGTTTTTGAATTTTTCTAATGGTATGCTCTAATGCTGAATCATAAGGAACTAAACCTATAGATCCGATACTACACATGCAAACACAATAAACACACACTAACAATAAATAAACACACACAACTATGACTTGCAATTCAAATATATTATTTCCAATACTACAAAAATAAAATTTAACAAATACTATTTTCTTTTACCTTGCCTCCCCGACAACGGTGCCAAAAACTTGTTGCGACTTTTTTAATTTGCAAAAATTAATGAACTTAGTTTTAGATTTATATATTGATTTAAACGATAATGAGTCACACAATTAATGTAAGTATACGTATCGCTCAAGTAATACAGGACTCTAATGCAGTCCTGAAATATCGATCCCATAAGGAGGCTTTGATTCTATGGCGTAGCACAGAAATCTCTTATTAAATCACAACATAATTGAAAGTGGTTTAATTTTTAAAGTAAAGACAAATATGTTCAGTTACTATTTCTACCAAAGCACATTCTAAATTCTAGCAAGTTAAACTAACACAAGACTAAATTTATAACAAAGTTCAGTTGCAAGAAAGTCTTCCTCCTTTCCATTTATACTGTTATGATTATTGTGACATAGATCAGTGATACAAATGTATTGTGCCAAATAGGAGCATTCCTATTCTTTACCCATATTTCAGCGTATAAAGAACATTGGCTAATCCTAAGTTTAGTCACCAAATCCGTGGTTAGGCTGGAGGATACTGGCTCTCACTCCAGAGCTACCACTTTGCTTCACCTGAAGGCTAAATCTTGCTTCAGTTTCTAAACATTAGGATCAAATTGAGGATTTCAGCCTGTCACTCTGAAATCTCTAATTCTACGCTCATCAAGGTATGTTTCCCTATTTATTTGCACTCGACCCTCATGAACTACATCTCTCATTCATGGACATTGAATGTGACATTCACTTTTATTGTGGAACTCGTAGTCCTTTCGGAACAAATGTTTCCCAACAAGTTTTAACAATTTAATTGGCCAGATCAAAAAGTAAATGAAGTTCTAAGTGAAATGATCATCACAATTTCTCCATAATAAATCGACACATTATTTTCCTTTCACAACATCAACACATCACATGAAAAGGAGAAAGACAAAGAAATATATTCAAGAATCATGAGGAAAAGATGACAAAACATGGATTTTATATATAAAAACAACGTCATATAAACAAAGTAAAGTAAAGACAACTTATCTCAAACTCTTCCTCAAGCGAATCACAAGGAATTTCTTTAACTCCTCTTCTTTCTTCACAACAACACACAATTCTCTCTTTAGAATAGTAAGGAAGAAGAAATCTCTCACTTTCCCTCTCCTCTCACACTCCTTAGAAGAGAAAACACAACCCTAACTTCCTACACAAAATGGAAAGAAAACTCTCTCTAAACTCTAAACTCTTCTCTTCCTTTCTTCCCCCCTTTGAAATTTGGCTCCAAAAGCGTTTAAATTCAGCCAAAACTGAATTCCCAAGAGTTTATTTAAGCAACCTTTCAAAATCCGGCCAAATACATTAAATCTAGTTCAAAATCGGGATAGGGCGCTGTCCTACGTTGGTAGAAGCTCCGTTCGGCGCATTATTCTGCCAAAACGTCGTAACTCTCTAGAGACTGGTGATGTTCGGCGCTAGTTCAAAAAATGCACTTTTGTCCATTTTCGCTCAAAATTTGCTCATTTTCGCTTCCTTTTGCTCCAAAGGCCTAAAATCATTGTACCTGCATGAAATCATCGAAAATACATTCCTTTAAAGTTCAATATCATAAAAAATAAGTATGAAATGAATAGTAACATGCTATCAAATTTTCAGTGGATCAATGGGGAGTATAATGAAGTGCTTGTAAAATTTTTTAAGGGTGAAAAGAATATCGAATTTCCAACTTGTCCTAAATTCACCCCATGGATTAACCTCAGAAGTCCTATTCTTGATGATTCTTCCAACGATGAGGAGGAGACTGAGGATGATTAGACTTTATTTTTGCTTTCCTTTGTTGTTGTGCCTATTATGTGTGTTTTTACTTTTCATGTATTATTGTATTGATTGAATACTCTGTAGTAACCCAGTTATATTTTTGTTATCATATTGCTTTAAATTTAATCCTACTTATGCTTATGTTGTTTTGTTAAACATTTAAAATGTAAAAGAGTTAGTTTTCTTATTATTATTTACTTTGCTACTCTTTTATATTGTTGCTTATACATGTATTACTTTACTATTTTAAATACCTTAAATTTTATACATTTTCTTCTTCCTGCTAAGTTTAAAATTTCATATTGTAAATTGTTTTAACCCTATTAAAAAAACTAAGTTTGGGGAGGGAAAAGAACTTAAATTTAAACTTCACCTTTCCTTAGTAAACAATATTTTCAAAATTAATAACATAACCTATGGAAGAAAAGTTAATTTAAGATAGATATACTGTTGTTTTCATCAATATTATAATAAACTTATGAAGTATTTTTAAATAACAAGGAATAATTTTAAAAATTGTAATTCTTTAATAAAAGAGTAAGAATTTTGATTCAAATATCTAAATTCAAAATATTGTATTTTTAAAAGAATTAAGGAATCTAGATATTTACTTGAGAAGATAGAATTGAAACTCTAAGAAAATTATTTTTGCTAAATGAACCGCGATTTAAAATATACTTATATAATTAAGAATTCGACACCACTATTAAAAGATATAAATACTCAGCAACAGTGCCAAAAACTTGTTCGAAGCATAATTTTAATTTTATTAACAATTAAATATTATAAACTTTTTATCTCAGAGTTACCTTTAAACACAAGTATATGTATTGCTCAAGTAATACAGGGCTCTAGTAGATTCGTGGTTATCGATCCCACGGGGAAAAATATTAAAGCCTACGGACTAGGATTATATAAACCAAGTTAAAATTACAACTAAATTGAATCTGCCTATCTGTGACAAATATGCAATCGATAATAAAGTTCTTATATCTAAACTAGTTCTACTAACAGATTACTAATACTACAAAAGTTAATTTCAAATATATATATTAGCAAGAATCTTTCTCCTTTGTTAAGATATTTAAGTGAAATGATAATTAGAATTAGTTTTATATGTGTTGTGTCAAATAGGAGCATACATATTCTTTACCCTTTGGTCCAGGTATAAAGAACATTGACTAATCCTATGCTTGGTTATCGAATCGCAAGCTAAGGCTGGGAGGATACCGGCTCTCACTTCGGAGCTCCCACGTTCCCCTCGTCTGAGGGCTAACAATCTACACCTCAGCACCCAAACAATAAGATCGAATTGAGAATTTTAGCCTGTCACTCTAAAATCTCCGATTCTACGTCTGATTAATATTATTTCTCTATTTGTTTGCACTTCTCCTTTCAAGGATTTACCCTTCTACCTTTCAAAGAAAAATGTGATACATACTAGTTAAAAATTCTTAGCCTACAGTCAGGTTTTAAAAATTCTTCACAGATTTTAACAGTATAAATGGCCAATTTGTATAGTAAAGTAAGTTTAGGTATAACATCATCAAAACTTCTTTATATTTTTTTAATAGACTAATTCATTTAATCATTTCACAAAAAATGTCAAAACAAGGAGAAATAAAGAATAACTACTCAGAATTCATGGAAAGGATGCAATAAAACATAGATTTCATATAATAAAGTAAAGTTCTACAAACTATAGTAAATAAACACTACATATCTCAAATTCCTCCCCAAGAAAACTCCTTGAAGTTCCTCTGGATTTCTTCCTTTCTTACAGCACACAGAATTCTCCTTTGAAATGGCAATGCAGAAGAGATCTCTCACTTCCCTTCCACTCTTACAATCCCTCGAAGAATTCCTCACAAAATCTCTATTTGAACTCACTACTCACAAAATAACAACACTAATGACACACTAATAGACTCTTTAGAACACTTTAAACTCACTAGTAATCACGTAGGAAACACTTTTTTCGGACTAATTTGGTTCTTTTTAAAGTTGTATAAGAGTCTCTAAGGGTTTTGCAGGCACCCCTTCGAAAATCATCCATATTCGACGTATTTCGGGAAAGAACCATCGATCCCGCCGTCGGCGTCCTCGAGCTCTCCATCTGCGGCCTTCTAGAAACAGGACTTTTAGAATAGGCCCCACCGTCGGCGGCCTCGATTTCCGCCGTCGGCGGCCTTCCTTGGAATTAATTCTGAACATTCGGGAAAATCACACCGTCGGCGCCCTAGGTCAATTTTGCATAATTTGGTTCTTTTTGCTTCAAATTCGCTTCTTTTTGCATATTTTTGCTCCTTTGTCCCTAAATCTTCATACCTGCAGAAAAACACCAAAAATATCCTTCTTGAAAGTGCAATATCATCAAAATCAGTATAAAATAGGCATGAAAATCTTAACATTTTTTCCTTGGGTCAAAATCCCCCAAACTTAACTATTACTTGTCCTCAAGTAATCCTTAATACACATAAAAGTTATGATTCATTGTGGTAAAGTTTTAATTCAGAAGTACTATAATTTTGATTTAAATAAATATTATAGTAAGAATTCTCGGAAAGATTTTCAAATAATTAAATTAATTTTGCGGTATAAAGTCTATCTAGTCATCAAGTTTAATAGTTCTAGTTTTCTATTCGTTTCAAGAATGACTATATGTTGCAATATTAATTCACTTAGAGTATTCAGAAGATATGAAATTCATGAAGAAACTATATGTAAGAAACTAATCATAAATATAAGTTCAGAAATGCTTTTAGTTTTTCTTTTAGGTTAATCCAAGTAAAGTCAATTTTTGATAAGACATATCCTCAAGCTTCTCCTCACTTATTTTCTTTTCTTTTTCTTTTCATTCAGGGATTGTTTTTCAATCCTTTTTCTTTTTCTTTCTTCTTCTTCTCTTTTTTTTTCTTTTTCTTTTTCAAGTGAGGATTACTATATCTGGGTAGCCTGTTAATAATTTTGAACTTCACTCTTCTTTTCATAAATTTGAAACTTTCAAACATTCTTTACCTTATATGTACTTCATAGTTTTTACATTATTTGAATTCCAATCCTTTCTTTCAACTAAATTTCTAAGATTCTTAATATTTCAAAATACAGTTTTCCTTGCTTTAAATAGTTAACTATAGTCTTATCCCCTTATATTAAATATCTTAATCTACAAAATTAATTTTCATTATAAAAAATATTTCTTTGAATCTTTTACAATATTTAGATAAAATCTAAATATAGTTATTTGAATTAAATCTTATCACAAAAATCATAGTAATAATTTTTGAAAATATTTTATTTGAGAATATATAGTTGTTAAGATTTTTCTTCCCTCCCTCAAACTTAAAATTTTCTATAAATAGAAATAGTACATGGGTGAAAGAACATCGGTGAAAGAAAAATTCTAAATACAAATTCATACCTTTGCACTTTAGGCATTTTTGTCTTTTTGAAATTTGCAGATTCTTCTTAAAATTTCTAACTTCAAGTGACCTGTAATATTAAAAACCTTTCTACACACATAACAGTTTAAAATTTGCTGGGGTAATGAAATTTTAAAACAAGTATATAAAACTAAACATCAAACAAAAATAACTATCTACACTACACAGGACATATGTGATCACAGAAAAATACATTAATAAATTCATATCTATTTTTGATGAAATTGCACTTTAAAGGAAGGTAATTTTCTTTATTTTACTGCAGGAATGAAGATTTATAAGTGATGGAAGCAAAAAGCATGAAATGGAGCGAATTTGGATCAAAAAGGAAGAAATTCATGCAAATTGAATTAAGTCGCCGACGGCGAGATCGAGGCCGCCGACGGCGAGATCATAAAGAGAATTTCTGAAGGAATTATAACTACCTCACTGACAGTGAGCCCGAGCCCGCCGACAGCGAGATCACGCGGTTTGAAGACCTTCTAGAAGCCCCGCTGACGGCGAGGTCGTTTCCCGCCGACGGCAAGACAGTTCAAAATGCAAATACATTGAACCTGGATGCTTTTTGAAGAGGTGTTTAAGCATCCCTTGAACCTTTGCCTACCTCTATAAATAGAGGCCGAATTCTAGTGTGGTGTGTGTCATTCGAGTGTCTCTTTTTGGTGTCTTAAGTGTGTCTGTTGTGTGTCATTAGTGAGTTTCTTGAGTTTATTTGTATTTGAGTGCTATTTAGTTAGAAGTTTGTTGTACTAGAAGGAAAAGTCGAAAGGAACTTCAAGGAGTACGCTTGGGAGAAAATTAAGATAAGTATCTTTGTTTATTGTTGTTGTTACCTTTAAATAAAATCCATGCTTTGTTTTATCCCCATGCATTCTGAGTAGTTTTTTTAGTCTTTCTCATTGTTTATGAAAATTATGCTAATTGAGGAAATTAAATAGAAGTACCTAATATATTAAAATAAATTGTGATAATTTTTACTTAAAACTTAATTTACTTTCAATCCGGCGATTGAATTGTTAAAATATGTTGAATTATCAACTATAGTAAAAATTACATCCAATATTCAGGGAAGTCAAAAACCTTGGATGGAGGGTGCAAATAAATAGGAAAATATTAATTATCGGACGTAGAATTGAACATTTTAGTATGACAGACTAAAATATTTAATTTGGTCCTATTGTTTGAGAGCTGAACTGTAGATGTTAGCCCTCGGGTGAGGGGAACGTGGGAGCTACGAAGTGGCGCCGGTATCCTCCCAGCCTAGCCGCAGATTCAGTAATCAAACATAGGATTAGTCAATGTTCTCTGCACCTGGACCAAAGGGTAAAGAATAGGAATGCTCCTATTTGTCACAAAATAATTCAAAGATTCTATTTAAATTCGTCATTCACTTAATTTTCTAAAAAACAAGGAGAAGGATACTTTTTCTGAATTATTTAAATCAACTTTATGTCAAGCATTAGTTTACTTTAGTTTGCTTTAGTTACTTTAAAATTTTGTTTACTTTATTAGTAAGTAATTCCTTTAAATTTAGCTGATACAATTCTGTTAAAAACTTCCCTGTGGGATCGATAACCAGGACTCCACTAGAGCCATGTATTACTTGATACGATACGTATACTTGCGTAGAATCCACATTATACATTCCATAATAAAATCATATATATATATTAAAGCGGGATCAAGTTTTTGGTACCGTTGCTATTAACATAATTTGCGAACATATAAAAAGTGGGTCGAGTTTTTGGCGTCGTTGTCGGGAAGTAAAGAAATTATTTACTAGAGTAACAGACTATTTTAAAATTTATTTTATAAAATTGTATGCGGAAATTTGGAAATGAAAATTTAACACCATACGATTCAGAATTAGAGCGTACAATTAAAAGAATTAAAAAACAAAAAAGAGAAATTATAAATTTAACGCAAATGGCAAATATTCCTGAAAATGAAAATATCAATCAACCAAGACCATTACGAGATTATGCCGACCCTACATTAGATGAAATTCATTTAACTATTCAAAACCACGATGTAAGTTTGCTTAAACTACTACGATTATCCAAATGGTACAAAACAATCGATTTAGTGGTTCACCTACTAAAGATCCTAATTTACATCATGCTAGTTTTTTAGAACTTTGTCTTACTTTCAAATATGAAGGAGTATCTAACGATCTTTATTAGACTTAGACTTTTTCCTTTTTCTTTAAGGGATAAGGCTAAAATGTGGTTAAATTCATTAGCACCTAGATCTATTAAAACTTGGGGAGAATTATCACAAAAATTTCTATCCAAATATTTTCCACCATCTAAAACTGCTAAGCTTAGAAATGATATAACTTCTTTTAGTCAGTTTGATGGAGAATTAATATATGAAGCTTGGGAGAGATTTAAGGAACTTCTTAGGAAATGCCCGCATCATGCTTTACCGGATTGGTTAATTTTTCAAACTTTCTATAAAGGATTAGTAGGATCTTTAAGATCGATCATCGATGCTTTCTTCTTGGAGGATCATTAATGTCAAAACCATTTGATGACGCCTATGCACTAATCGAAGAAATGATAACCAATAATTTTCAATGGCCTGCTGATAGAATGAATCCGAAAAAGATAGATAGTATTCATGAAAATGATGCAGTATCTATGTTAGCTTAGCAAATAGCTGATGTATCTAAAAAATTAGATCATTTTGGAATGAATTACTCTTCAACTATATCAGAAGAAAATTCATCTGGACAACTTATAGAATCCCAATCTCAATATGAAACTATAAATGCAATTAATAACATACCCAATAATCCGTATGCGAATTATTATAATCCTGGATGGAAAAATCATCCTAATTTCAATTAGAATAATAACACAACTAATCAACCATTGATGAATAACATAACAAAACCATTAGGAATTCCTTCTAATCAAGGAAATTCTAATTATAAACCTAATTATCCACCTGGATTTAATAATAATAACCCACAATTTAAAGATAAGAAATTATCAATAGAAGAATTAATATTAAATATGGAGTCAACATTTACAAAATCAGGAAATCGATTACAAATACAAGGTAACCAATTACAAAACCAAGGAACAACTATTAAAAATATTGAAACTCGACTTGGACATATAGCTACTGCACTTAATAATAGAATACCTGGAACATTTCCTAGTAATGTGGAAATAAATCCAAAAGACAAAGGAAATGATCAAATTAAAGCAATACGATTACGAAGTGGATAAGAATTAGAACCTCGAATTACAAAAGAACTTGAAAGTCGAAAAGAGGAAGTGGAAATTGAAAAGGAAAAGAATCAACAAGATCCAAATTTAGAAAATCCTTTAATACCAATGAAAATTTCGTGGAAAAACCTCATCACCATTTCCTCGACGACTAATTCAACATAAAAAAGATAAACAATTTGCTAAATTCCTTGAAATTTTGAAGAAATTAACGATAAATATTCCTTTCGTAGAAGCTTTAGAACGGATGCCGAACTACGTAAAATTCATGAAAGATATTCTAAATAAAAAAGAAAATTTACCGATAATGAAATGGTCGCACTTAGTGAAGAGTGTAGTGCTTTATTATACGGAAAAACTTCTGAAAAATTAAAAGATCTCGGTAGTTTCACTTATACCTACGTTATTGGAGAAAAATTCTATGGAAAAGCTTTGTGTGACTTAGGAGCAAGCATCGATCTAATGCCTATATCAATTTTTAAAAGATTAGGATTGGGAGAAATTTCACCTACTTCGGTAACTCTTCGAGTTAGGCGATCGTTACGTTACATATCCTAAGGGAGTTATTGAAGATGTATTAGTAAAAGTGGATAAATTTATCTTCCTTGTAGATTTTATTGTTTTAGATATGGAAGAAGATAAAGAAATTCCTATCATTTCAGGAAGACCATTTTTAGCCACTGGAAAAGCTATGATTGATGTTCAGAAAGGAGAATTAACTATGAGAGTAAATGACCAAAAAGTAACTTTTAATATTACTAAATGAATGAAATATCCTGCACTAGAAAAAGATGATGAGTGTTTTTGAATGGAAGTACTCGATCATCTACAAAAAGAACATTTTAATGAATATTATGAAGAAAAATTAGAAAAAGAAAATACTGAATTAATTGAAAAAGCCGATATAAATGAAGAACTAGATTATATTCGAGAGAAATTTGAATTTTTGGATAACACGAGAAAACAACTAAAAAAATATAGTTCCATTGATTATTAAACCTCTTGAACTTGAGTTAAAAATGTTACCTAATCATTTAAAATATGCTTACTTAGGTAATTCTTCAACTCTACCGAGTTATTATTTCATCCGAATTAAATGAATCTCGAGAACAAAAACTTTTAGATACTTTAAAAAAATATAAGAAAATTTTTGTTTAGACTTTAGCAGATATTAAAGGAATTAGTCCTTCGATACGTATGCACGAAATTATTTTAGATAATGAACATAAGCCTAAAGCGGATCACGAAAGGAGATTAAATCCGATAATGAAAGAAGTAGTTAAAAAGGAAATTTTAAAATGGTTAGATAATGGTATTATATATCCTATTTACGACGAGTGCTTAGGTAAGCCCAATCCACTGTGTACTAAGAAAGGAGGAGTGACCGTCAAAGCTAATGAAAATAATGATCTTATCCCTATAAGACAAGTTATTGGATGGCGAATATGTATTGATTATAGAAAATTAAACGTAGCCACTAGGAAAGATCACTTCCCTTTACCATTTCTAGACCAGATGTTAGATAGATTAGCCAGACATAAATATTTTTGTTTCTTAGATGGATATACTGGTTATCATCGAATACAAATTGCTCCTGAGGATCAAGAGAAAACTACATTTACTAGTCCTTATGGAACTTTCGCTTTTCGAAGGATGCCTTTTGGATTATGTAATGCACCTGCAACATTCCAGAGATGTATATATTTAGTAAATTAATTGATAATGGAATAGAAGTATCTATGGATGATTTCTCTCTATTTGGAACAACATTTGACACATGCTCAAATCATCTTGAAAAAGTATTTGAAGTATGTAAGAAAACTTATTTAGTTCTTAATTGGGAGAAATGTCAATTTATGGTTACAGGCGGCATTGTATTAGGGCATAAAATTTCGGAAAAAGGCATGGAAGTAGACCCTGCAAAAATTCAAGCTATAGCTAAATTACCACCTCCAACTACGGTAAAAGGGGTAAGAAGTTTTTTTGGACGTGATGGATTCTACAGACGTTATCTTAAAGATTTTTCAAAAATTACTAAACCTCTATGCCAACTTCTTGAAAAGGACAAGAAATTTGAATTTACAACTGAATGCCTGAATTCTTTCGAATTATTAAAAGATAAATTAATTACAGCACCTATAATAGTTTCACTTAATTGAAAGAAACCATTTGAGCTTATGTGTGATGCTAGTGATTATGCTATAGGAGCAGTTCTTGGGGCAAAGATATGATAAGATTTTCAAAGTTATATACTATGCTAGTAAAACTCTAAATGATGCTGAAATAAATTATACACTTACTAAAAGAGAATTATTAGCAGTTGTATATGCTTTTAATAAATTTCGGCATTATCTAATAGGAACTAAATGTATTGTACATACTGATCATTCTGCTATAAAATTTTTAATGTAAAAGAAAGATTTTAAACCAAGATTAATCAGATGGATATTATTAATGCAAGAATTTGATTTTAAGATCATGAACAAAAAGGGAACTGATAATCAAATTACTGATCATTTATCAAGATTAGAAAATCATGAATTATCTGATATTGATAATGAAATTTTAGAAGTTTTCCTGATGAACAACTTTATAATATAAATGAGTGGAAAATACCTTGGTATGCTGATATAGCAAATTATATAATAAGTGACATTTTACCACCTATGTTAACTTTGCAACAACAGAAAAAATTCATTCATGATACTAAAACATACTTTTGGGATGAACCATACTTATACAAGCAATGTAAGGATCTAATTATTAGAAGATGCGTGCCTTATGAAGAAACTGAACCAATTATTCAAAAATGTCATGACTCTGATTTTGGAGGATATTTTGGGACAGATAAAACTGCGTATAAAATTCTACAATCAGGATTCTACTGGCCTACTCTATTTAGAGATGTATATAGATATATAAAAACCTACGATAAATGCCAAAGAGTAGGAAACATATCGAGAAAAAATGAAATGCCTCTGAATTTTATATTAGAAGTTGAAATTTTTGATGTTTGGGGATTAGATTTCTTGGGACCTTTTATTCCTTCATTTGGAAACTCATATATATTAGTAGTTGTTGATTATGTTTCCAAATGGATCGAAGCACAAGCTTTACCTAGGTGTGATGCTAAAAGTGTTTCAAAATTTTTAATGAAAAATATTTTTACTAGATTTGGAATGTCGAGAGTGATTATCACTAACGGAGGAACTCATTTTAGAAACAAATATATTCACAAAATAGTAGAAAAATATAATATTATGCATAAGATATCAACTGCTTATCATCCACAAACTAGTGGATTAGCTGAAGTTTCTAATCAAGAGATTAAGCGTATATTAGAAAAATCTGTAAATCCTAATAGATTAGGCGGTCTATAAGACTAGATACTGCATTATGGGCATACAGGACTGCGTATAAAACTCTGATTAGAATGACTCCTTATAGGCTTATATATGGAAAAATTTGCTACTTACCAGTTGAATTAGAACATAAAGCATATTGGGCGATTAAAAAATTTAATTATAATATGAAAGAAGCTGGTGAGAAGAGATTGTTGCAATTAAATGAATTGGAAGAATTAAGAAATGAATTATATAATAATGATAGAATTTATAAAGAAAAAATGAAATTATGGCATGATCGGAAGATAAATCAGAGAAATTTTGAACCGGGACAAGAAGTTTTGCTATATAATACTAGATTGAAATTATTTCCTGGGAAATTAAAATCTCGATTGCTAGGACCTTTCACCATAACTCAAATATTTTCATATGGAACTATAGAAATTGAAGATCCAAAAACAGGACATAGATTTAAGGTAAAGGGACATAGATTAAAACCATATTTTGAAGGTAGAAGACCAAATTTTAAAGAGGTTTTAATGCTTAGTCGACTCGATTACTAAGCGAAATTAGGTCGGGCGACGACATTAAACCAAGCGCTTTATGGGAGGCAACCCATAGTAATCTTTTATTTTAAATTATCTACAAATTAGTGAGTCTATTATATTAAAACTAATCCTACTACTCAAATTTTTAATTAGAATCATCACAAATTTGAACCTATATGATGAGATCAGAAAATATTCGGACCAGAGCAAAATTGGGCGATTTTTACGAATCTCATCGACAGTGAGCCCGAGCTCGCTGACAGCGAGATCGTGTGCCATGACTCAATTCAGTTTTATAACTAGCTCGCCGACAGCAAGAAACTTCCTGTCGACGGTGAGGCAGTTAAAATTTTGGTTTCTTAAGAATTTTCGTGCGGTTTTGGACGGATCTAAGCCATTTCTTCGTAGGAAATTATCCCAATTCCAAATTTACACTGTTTTCTTCCTTAGAAAAGACTAGAGACCAATCCTTTCGATCCAAAATGGCACCCAAACTCTTAGAAACCACAAAAACTAAAGTTTTCAACCAAAGAAAATTCGTCGGTTCGAAGGCGCGGCGTATCTTCGACAAAGGCTTGATGAAGAAAATACTTATTAAAGAAAGAGGATTTGTCGACGAGAGGAGTAGAGAATTCCACCACAAAAATCGAAGAAATGATCGCACGGCGGCATTGAGAGGTATTTTGTTATACGACATCCGTTGTAGTTATTCCGAGTAGTTAAAGAGTTTTACTCTAATTTACATGCGATCAACAATGGAAATGTCTACGTCGGAGGAAGATGGGTAACATTTACTCCTTCAAGGGTAAATGAATTATTTTCTATAGAGAATACATCTGTTTGTCATTATTCCAACTTTGTGCCTTCAAGATACAATATGAACGAGATCTATAGATACCTGACCGACGAACATGATGATTGGGAGTTATGCGAAGACGGGTATGTCAGTTTTTCTGCATCGCTTCTTAACCCTGTCTCGAAGCATTGGCATTTCCTTATATCATCAAAACTATTACCTACTATGAGGGTAAATAAGGTCTCAAAGGAATGTGCTATATTAAACTACTGTATTCAAATTGGACTATCTATCGATGTTGGATCAATAATAGTAAAGTCTGCATTGGGATTAATTGTGCATGGGTCAGTTCATGGACTTGGACTCCCGTCTACTATATTTGCTTTATGCAGTCAGTACCAAGTTTCTTATGAAGCTTGGGAAAAAGTACTTTTACCATGGAAACCACTTGATCCTACGAATATGTTTCCAACTTTGGATAACAATGATGAGATTACCATTATTTCTAACGAGCATCACGGAATAATCCTTTAGCAAGGCCCCTTATCGATAAAACTAATTTCATTCGAAGAAGATTAAAGGATTGGAGAAAGAATTGCAAAATGTGATGAATTTCATCGACAATATCTCTGATATGTTTGATCACATTGACTGGAGGATGAAGGAGCACTTTGATCATACTAGACATCTTGAGGCCAGCTTTATTCATTTACTAAGACAGAAAGGATGTAGTAATGAAGAATCTACTGCAGAATTCCCTTTCGAGCCTTTCTACGATTTATTTGTGCACTGCGTCGCATTGGGAATATCGGAGAAGATGATAGTTCGGACAACTGAAGAGTAGGAAAGATTTCTATGTTTATTTCATATATTTGTGTATATATGTGTTGATTTGGATTTAGATTTTATTATGAGTCGAACTTTGAGTTGATCATCTCAGATTTAATGAGATTTTATGTAATTGTTATGTCTCAGCATTTAGAGTGTTGTGGTGTGGATTGTGATGCTGAGTATTATGGATTTGAACATTTAAGTTAAGTATGTTGTTAAGTTGTTAGTATGGAGTTTGTAAGTTTCATGGATTTCATATATAAAGTTATATTGTTTGTGTTGTGTGAACTTTTTGTGAGTAGAAGTATCTAATCTTCATACTATTATTAAATTAAGTGATCGGAAGATTGATTAAAGGCAAATCGAGGTTGAAAATGATTGACGAATTTCAAAAATTTAAAAATTTTGGGATCTCGCCGATGGCTAGAATTATCTCGCCGACAGCGAGAAAACCCGCTGACAGCGAGACCGAGCTCGCCGACGGTGGATTTTTCCTGAAACTTTTGCCTTATCAAATTAATTAGCTCGCTGATGACGAGAAAAATCTCGCCGACAGCGAGATCGCGAAAAGACCTATATTTGACCAGTCAACCGACACTATTCATCATCCCTTTCCTCAAAATTTTGAAAAAACTGACCTAAGGCTTGAGAGATCTTGGATTTGAAGCGATTTCAACACTTTTTGACACCGGATTTCATCTTCCCTTGGTAAGAGCTTCACTCCTATGCAAAAATTTTTTATTTTCACCATGGATTTCTTCTACATTGGGAAATTTTGAAAAAAATCCGAAAGGTGGAGAAAATACTTGGAAGAATTTCATGAAAATTGATTTAAATGGATTTTAGATGTTGTAGGAAGCCTTCTTAGTAATATATTGGAGCTTAGTTAAGATTTTTTGCAAATTTCACAGATCGAGAAATGGCTCCACGACAAAAGCAACGGATAGATTATGACGAAACTCGATTCATAAACGTAAGAGCGCAAAATCGATATTTTCAAAATATCCAATCCACAAAATGCATTCAAGATCGAGTTTTCAAGAATCCAAGAGGAGAAGTTGAGTGAATCATTAGGGAGCGAGGATGGGAAAATTTATGTTTCGTGACTAACAGAGCAGCTATAGAAGTAGTAAAGGAATTTTATGCAAATTTAACACAGGTTGAAGATGCACCGATTAAGGTTAGAGGATTTTTCGTAGAATTCACTGCTCTTTAGAATAAATGCTTATTATGAAGTACGAGACACCTACACCAGCGAGTATGAAACTTTTGGAACTATGGAAGGACCACTGGAAGAGGTGATCGACTTTCTCACTAATGGAAAAGGAGTCTGGAAAACAAAGCAGCGGGAACGAGTAAACTTCCCTCTTTCTATGTTAAATGCAACATCTAAAGCCTGAAATTATTTTATTTGTTCTACTTTGTTACCTACCTACCACCATAGTGAGGTAACAAGAGATAGAGCAGTTCTGAATTTCTGTATTCAAAACCAGAAGAGTATTAATGTGGGGAATGTTATTTATAAGAATATATTAGCCACTGCTAGAAATGAAAGTGGAGGAGGATTAGGACATCCTGGTCTTATCTATGCACTCGCCGATTATCCGGGGTAGAGGCGATAGATAATGAGGAATGGGTTGAACCTATGAAACCCCTTACTCGAGCTAATATAAAGAAATATGAATCCCACGAAGGATGGAGATCTAGGACAAGGGATTATGTACCTTCTTCGAGTAGAGATATACCCTCTACTTAGTTATGATCCACCCCTCGGTACACCACTCCTACCCTTCGAGATCCGATGAATGAGCCGACTACGAGTAGAAAAAGTTTTAAGTCTATTTGGAGAAAATATGGAAAGAAGATTTGAGCATATAGACCAAAGGATCGGAGGCTTGGAAAGAAGACACGATTATGATAGCGAATATCTCCAGCGACATTCAGAATACGAAATTGCATACTATGAAGCTGAACGTCGATATAGGAGTGGTGATTTAGATGTTGTCTTTCCTGAGTGCCCCCGCTATTCACAGTACCAACCTTCTCAGCCTGGAGATCAGGGAGATGACTTAGCTTGGGATTTTGATGCAGAAGTTTAGAGCATTTATTTGGTTTGTTTAGTTTGTTTAGATTTGTTGTTTTGGAAACTTTATTATTTTGGATGTAATTATTCTGTACTTTCTAGAGACTGTGGATGTTGGTATATTTGTTTATGCTATGATATTAGACTTCTTATGTGTGATAAATTAGTTTGCAATTTATATATATATATATAGGATGTTAGTTTAAGTTTTTATAAGTTATGAATGTTAACATTGTTTAGATTGTTTTAATATGTTTTAAAGTAGATTAGTTGATTGTATGTGTAGTAATAGATTAAGTTTTCATTTGTTATGTTTGATACTTATTTTAAAATTTCATCCTCGCACTTTGTTTTAAATACTATATGTGGAAGAATACTAACAGTACGGAGTTATTTAAGTAATGAAAAAGCCTGCAAAAATTTCAAAGAAAAGAAATACCTAAAGCTCAAAGGTATGAAGAACTTTACTATATACTTTCCCTTTTCACTATTTAATATAGATAGAAAATTTTAAGTTTGGTGAAAGGTAAAAATACAAATTTAATTATTAAAATTGTTCTCAATTTCTATTTCAAAAATTATTATCAAATGATTTTCTATAGTAGTTTTTCAATTCAATAAACATGAATTACTTTATTTTATTATTATAGAAGGTTAAATAAATGTTTCTAGTAATTCAATTAATTAAATGGAATAAGATATTTGGTTAAAAGGAATAAGAATATAGTAAACTATTTAAAATAAGGAAAACTATATTCTAAAAATTGAAAATTCTTAAGTATTTAAGCGAAAAAGAAAGGATTGAAACTCAATGAAGTAAAGACTATGAAATATTTATAAAGCAAGGAAATATTTTAAGTTTCAATTTTAGGAAGAGAAATTGAAGTTCAAAATTATTAATAGGCTATCCAGATATAGTAATCCTCACTTGAAAAAGAAAAAGAGAAGGATTGAAAATCAATCCAAAAAGAAAAACAAAGCAGAAAAGAAAAGAAACAATATATATATATATATATATATATATATATATATATATATATATATATATATATATATATATATATATATAGTGAGGAGAAGTTTAAGGAGATGCCTTATCGAAAATTGGCTTCAAAGGATTAACCTAAAGGGTAAAACTTAATTATATTTCTAAAACTTATATTTATGAATTAGTATTTTACTAAATAGTGTTTTCTTGAATTTCCTATCATCTAAATATCTTACGTAATTTACTCTTTTTAAATATAGTCATTCCTGAAATAAATAGAAAGCTAGAAGTCTTAGACCTGATAACTAGATAATCTTATGTCTATAAAGTTAATTTAATTACTTAGAAATATTTCTACTCAACTTTACTATAATAATATTTAAATTTAATTCATATTATCTGAATTGAAAAATTCTATTACAGAAATCATTATTTTTATTTAGTATTAAAATTACTTGAGGACAAGTAATAATTAAGTTTGGGGATTTTGATCACGAGAAAAATACATTAAGAAATTCATATCTATTTTTGATGAAATTGCACTTTAAAGAAAGGTAATTTTCTTTATTTTACTGCAGGAATGAAGATTTATAAGTGATGGAAGCAAAAAGCATGAAATTGAGCGAATTTTGATAAAAAAGGAAGAAATTCATGCAAATTGAACTAAGTCGCCGACGGCGAGATCGAGGCCGCCGACGGCGACATCATAAAAAAAATTTCTGAAGGAATTATAACTACCTCACTGACAGCGAGCCCGAGCCCGCCGACAGCGAGATCGTGCAGTTTGAAGACCTTCTAGAAGCCCCGCTGACGGCGAGGTCGTTTCCGCCGACGGCGAGACGAGTTGAAAATGCAAATACATTGAACCTGGACGCTTTTTGAAGAGGTGTTTAAGCATCCCTTGAACCTTTGCCTACCTCTATAAATAGAGGCCAAATTCTAGTGCGGTGTGTGTCATTGGAGTGTCTCTTTTTGGTGTCTTAAGTGTGTCTGTTGTGTGTCATTAGTGAGTTTCTTGAGTTTATTTGTATTTGAGTACTATTTAGTTAGAAGTTTGTTGTACTAGAAGGAAAAGTCAAAGGAACTTCAAGGAGTCTTCTTGGGGAGGAAATTAAGATAAGTATCTTTGTTTATTATTGTTGTTAACTTTGAATGAAATCCATGCTTTGTTTTATTCCCATGCATTCTGATTAGTTTTCTTAGTCTTTCTCCTTGTTTATGAAAATTATGCGAATTGATGAAATTAAATAGAAGTACCTAATATATTAAAATAAATTGTGATAATTTTTACTTAAAACTTAATTTACTTTCAATCTAGCCAATTGAATTGTTAAAATATGTTGAATTATCAACTATAGTAAAAATTACATCCAATATTCAGGGAAGTCAAAAACCTTGGAAGGAGGGTGCAAATAAATAGGGAAATATTAATTATCGGACGTAGAATTGAAAATTTTAGTGTGACAGACTAAAATATTCAATTTGGTCCTATTGTTTGAGAGTCGAAGTGTAGATGTTAGCCCTCGGGTGAGGGGAACGTGGGAGCTACGAAGTGGCGACCGGTATCCTCCCGACTTAGCCGTGATTCGATAATCGAACATAGGATTAGTCGATGTTCTTTGCACCTGGACCTAAGGGTAAAGAATAGGAATGCTCCTATTTGTCACAATACAATTCAAAGATTCTATTTAAATTCGTCATTCACTTAATTTTCTAAAAAACAAGGAGAAGGATACTTTTTCTGAATTATTTAAATCAACTTTATTTTAAGCATTAGTTTACTTTAGTTTGCTTTAGTTACTTTAAAATTCTATTTACTTTATTAGTAAGTAATTCCTTTAAATTTAGGCGATACAATTACGTTAAAAACTTCCCTGTGGGATCGATAACCGAGGACTCCACTAGAGCCCTGTATTACTTGATACGATACGTATACTTGCGTAGAATCCACATTATACATTCCATAATAAAATCATATATATATATTAAAGCGGGATCAAGTTTTTGGTACCGTTGCTATTAACATAATTTGCAAACATATAAAAAGTGGGTCAATATGCATTTCACATCACAGATCAAACAGTTTACTAATTTAAACTAAACAGTTCACAATTACAATTACTATCACAAATATCACAAACATCCAGAAATAAAAATGTAAACTACCAAACTATCATATATCACAGAAAATTAAGCATAGTCCACCGAATACAATATAAATGAAAGTACATCAAACAAAACAAACAAACAAACAAATACGTCACATCACATCTAAAATCCCAATCATCAAATTCCCATAAAACATCCTCATCACTTTGGTCAGTAGGAGGATTAGGCTCATACTCAGTATACCTGGGGCACTCTAGAAAAGTCACATCTGGCTCTCCTCGGTAGTATCTAGCCCGAGCATCATATAAAGCCACCTCAAAATCTGAATGCCTCTGAAGATACTCACTATCATGATCATGTCTTCTCTCTAGCCCTTAAATCCCATGATCAATTCTATCTAGTTTTTCATCCAACTGTTCAAAACTTTTCTTCTATAGGGTCATGGCATTCATCAGATCATACAAAGTAGAGGGACTAGAGCAGGAGGGTCATAGCTAGTAGAAGGGATATCTCTACTAGTTGAAGGTTTTTTGCTCCTACTCCCTGATCTCCATTCTTTATGGGATGTATAAGTCTTAATATTTCCTTTACTAATGGGTCTCATAGGATAAACCCATTCCTCATCATCCCTTGCTTCAACTCCAGATAGTTGACAAAGTGCATCAATGAGGCCAGGATGTTCTAAATATCCACTTGTCTCACTCCTCATAGTAGCCATAATATTCTTATAGATTATTCTCCCCACATTAATGCTTTAGTTGTTCTGAATACAGAAATTCAGAACAAATCTCTCTAGAGACTTCACTATGATGGTAAGAGGGTAGCAGAGTCGAACAGATGAAATAATGTCATGCCTTAGCAGTGGCATTCATCACAGAAAATGGAAAGTTAATCCGTTCATGATTTTTAATTTTCCAAACACCTTTCCCATCAGTGAGAAAGTTGATAAGATCGTTCAACGGACCTTCCATTGTTCCAAATGTTTCAAACTCGCAAGAAAAATAGTCGCGAAGCTCATAAAAAGTGTTAATGCGATTAGCACTAAATTCGACAAAAAATACCCTTACTTAGACCAGCACATCCTCAAGTTGAGTAAGATTGGAGTAGAACTCTCTAACAACTTCAATAGCAGCCTTGTTGGTTGTATAGCAGAAATTCTCCAATCCTCTTTCTTTGATTACTCTTTCTACCTCTCCTCTAGGATTCTAAAAAATTCTATCTTGTATACACTTTTTACTTTTGTAGACTGAATCGTACCTCGCTTGTGCCTTTGCATTAACGAATCGAGTTTCGTCAAATTCAAGTCTTCTCTTTTGTCTTGGAGCCATAGTTCGATCTATCAAATCATACAAATTCCAAACTAATCTCCAAAATAACAATACAATGACTTCTAAAGGGGGTTTAAAACAATCTAAATCAATTTCCATGAATTCCTTTCAAGTCTTTTCTCCACATTTTTAATTTTTCCAAAATTTCTTAATGTGGAAGAAATTCATGGTGAAAATAAAAAATTTTTACATAGGAGTGAAGCTCTTACCAAGGGAAGATGAAATCCGGTGTTAGATTTTGTTGAAATCGCTCCAAATCCAAGATCTCTTAAGCCTTAGGTCGACTTTTTGGGTAAAAAAGGGAAGAAGATGATGAATAGTGGCATTTGACCGATCAAATGAGCGGTAAATAGAAAGTTTTTACGATCGCGCCGTCGGCAGGATCGTTCGGCCGTCGGCGGGATCGTTCGACCGTCAGCGGGCTCTATTGAATTAATTTCCTATTCTTCTCGGGAAAATTGCGTCGTCGGCGACCTCGAGCGCGCCGTCGGCGAGATTCTAAAAAATTGATCATTTTTCAATTTTTGCGATTTCAATCAATTTTTAAGCCTCATCGTCATCCATTCGATCCCTTTTATCATATATTTTAAGTGATTATGTGATGTATTAACACAAATAAACGTTTACACAACAAAATTTCACATTTATATATTAAATCCAAGTGTTTACAACACATAATACATAACACACATAAGTAGGTATTCTTTCAACCTAAATCCATATAATCAGCGTCGCAATCCAAACCACAACACTCAAAATGCTGAAAACAAACATTTCAAATTTAATCTCATCTATACTGAGATTAAAAAGCAACCTAAATTAATCAAACACACACAAACATACAAACATTATTCAAATCAAACACAACATAATCAAGTCTACTACTCTTAAGAACTAGCTCTAGTCTTTCCTCTGATATCTTCCATTGCTTGAATGTGGATGAACAGGTTGTAAAAAGGTCAGAATGGGAATTCTTCAGTTGAATCTTCATCGATCAATCCCATCATTTTCATCAATCACACCAAACTCACTTTGAATTGCCCAGTATGATCAATACGTTCTTTCATTCTCCAATCAATATGATCGAAGAAATCAGACATGTTACTAACTGTACTCGTTAAGTTTTGTACTTGATTCTCCAGATTCTTGATTTTATGAAAGAGCATTGTTGTCTTGTCTGCTACTAATGGTTGAATTGGAACAGAATTTTGTGATGCTTGATCCATAATCAAGCCTACATCACTCTCTCCATCATTGGCTGAGAATATCTGAGTTGGGTCTAATGGTTTCCAGGGTAGCAGTATCTTCTCCCAAACTTTGTACAACACTTGAAACAAACTGCAAATCGAGAAAATTGTGGAAGAATGTCCAAGCCCTTAGGATGATCTTTGAACGATCAGGCCATAAACAGATTTCACAATAATCAATCCAATATCAATGGGCCATCCCATTTGAATGCAGTAGTTCAAAATTGCACTTTCTTTCATGATTTTGCCAATTTTCATCGTGGCAATAACTTCATAGAGATGAAAAAGTGTCAATGTTTTGATACAGGATTTAAAAGTATTGCAGAGAAACTAACATACCCGTTTTTTCTAATTTCCCAGTCATCAGTTTCGTCCGTCAAATATTAGTATATTTCATTCATTTTTTCTCTTGTCGGCACAAAATTCAAATAATAATAGATTGGAACATTCTCAAGCATATACAACTCATTAATTCTTCCAAAATTGAATTTAATCCACCTACCTCACACATAAACGCTTCCTTAGTTGATTCCATGTAAATTGAAGTAGAATTCTTTAACCTCTGAAACGACTACTACGGCAGTAGGGTAGCAAAACACTTCCCATCTTCTCCGCACGATCATTCTTCAATTGATGATGAAGGATTGCTTTGTCCTCTATTGACAAATCCTCTTTCTTTAATCAATCTTCTCTTCGAGATTACCTTGTTGAAAAGTCGTTGCACCTCCGTACTTACGAACTTTCTCTGGTTGTACACTCAAAATCTTGGGTTATCAATCAAATTGGAAGCCATTTGAGAAGGATTCGATAGAGTATCCATTCGTTTTTGGGAGTTTGGAGTGATTAAGAACCATCCATAGGAGTTTATGTAGGTTGAATTCGCTAAAAACCGTCAATTTGAACATGAAAACTGCCTACTCGCCGATCCCGCTGTTGGCGGCCTTGAAAGCGCCGTCGGCGAGCCATATGCAATTAAATATCAGAGCTCTCGGGAAAAATCTACCGTCGGCAGATTCTAGCACGTCGTCGGCGCCCTAGATAAAAATTTCCATAAAAACGTCGCGGTTCAACACGTTCCAAATTTTCTCTATGGATTCAAATTCTATGATAATCAAAGGGTAAATATGAGTAGTATGACTTAATATTACTACAAATTAACAATAATTTCAAACAAACACACAACTATTAAAGATAACTATAGGTTGCCTCCCATAAAGCGCTTGGTTTAACGTCGTCAGCCCGACCTATTTAGGTATTATTCAGGTTGGTCTTTTACCTTCAAAATATGGTTTTAATCTATGTCGATTTACTTTAAATCTATTCCCAGTCTTAGGATCTTCAATTTCAATAGCTCCATAAGTATAAACTTGAGTCACAGGAAAGGGTCCTAACCAACGAGACTTCAATTTCCCAGGAAATAATTTCAACCTTGTATTGTAAAGCAAAACTTCTTACCCTGGTTCAAAGTTCTTTTGATTAATCTTTCGATCATGTCTTAACTTCAGTTTTTCCTTATAAATTCTATTATTATTGTAAGATTCATTTCTTAATTCTTCTAATTCATTCAATTGCAACCTTCTCTTCTCACCAGCATTTTTCAATATATAAATGAATTCTTTAATTGCCCAATATATTTTATGCTCCAATTCTACTGGTAAGTGACATGTTTTTTCATATATAACTCTGTAAGGAGTCATACCAATAGGAGTTTTATAAGCAGCCATGTATGCCCATAATGTAGTATCTAGTCTAGCAGACCAATCTACTCCATTAGGATTTACAATCTTTTCTAAAATTTTTTTTATCTCATCATTAGAAACTTCAGCTAAACCACTAGTTTGAGGATGATAGGTAGTAGAGAATTTAGGAACAATACTAAACTTTTCTGCCAATCTATGAATATATTTATTCCTAATATGGGATCCTCCGTCAATGATAATCACTCTCGGCATACCGTATCTTGTGAAAATGTTTTTCATTAAGAATCTTGAAACAATTTTAGCATCACAATGAGGTAAAGTTTGTGCTTCAATCCACTTTGATACATAATCAACCGCAATCAAAATATATAAGTTTTGAAATGAAGAAATAAATGGTCCCATGAAATCTAATCCCCAAACATCAAAAATCTCAACTTCTAATATGAAATTCAGAGGAATTTCGTTTCTTCTAGATATATTACCTACTCATTGGCATCTATCACATGTTTTGATATATCTATAAACATCTCTAAAAAGAGAAGGCCAATAAAATCTAGCTTGTAAAATTTTATAAACACTTTTGTCAATCCCAAAATGTCCTCTAAAATTAGAATCATGACATTTTTGAATAATCTGTTCAGTTTCTTCATAAGGCACACATCTCCTAATAATAAGGTCATTACATTGTTTATATAAATATGGTTCATCCCAAAAATATGATTTTGAATCATAAACAAATTTTTTCTGTTGCTGCAATGTTAGCATAGGTGGCAAAATATTACTTACTAAATAATTTACTATATTAGCATACTAAGGTATTTTCCACTCATTAATATTATAAAGTTGTTCATCAGGAAAACTGTCTATTATTTCATTGTCGGTGTTAGATATTTCATAATATTCCAATCTTGACAAATGATCAGCAATTTGATTTTCAGTTCCTTTTCTATCAATCACCACAAAATCGAATTCTTGCATTAAAAGTACCCATCTAATTAATCTTGGTTTAGTATCCTTCTTTTGCATCAGATATTTAATAGTTGAATGATCAATATGTACAATACGATTAGTTCCAATTAAATATGATCTAAATTTATCAAAAGCATATACAATAGCCGGTAATTCTTTTCGATAACTCGTATAATTATTTGAGCATCATTAAGAGTTCTACTAGTGTAGTATATAACCTTAAAATTTTTATCATATATTTGACCAAGAACAGCTCCAATAGCATAATCACTAGCATCACACATTAGTTCGAACAGTTTCTCCCAATCAGGTGAAACTATTACAGGTGTTGTGATTAGTTTTTCCTTTAATATTTCAAAGGCATTCAAGCATTCTTTAGTAAATTCAAATTTCTTATCTTTTTCTAAAAGTTGGCATAGAGGTTTTGTAATTTTTTAAAAATCTTTAATATAGCGCTTGTAGAAACCAGCATGTCCAAGAAAACTTCTTACCCCTCTCACTGTAGTAGGAGGTGGTAATTTAGCTATTACTTGAATTTTTTCAGGGTCTACTTCCATGTCATTTTCTAAAATTTTATGTCCTAATATAATTCCTCCTGCAACCATAAATTGACATTTCTCCCAATTTAGAACTAAGTTAGTTTGTTCGCATAGCTCCAAAACTTTTTCAAGATGATTTAAGCACGCATCAAATGATGTTCCAAACACAAAGAAATCATCCATAAATACTTCTACTTCATTGTCTATTAATTTACTAAAAATAGACATCATACATCTTTGGAATGTTGCAGGTGCATTACATAGTCCAAAAGGCATTCTTCTGAAAGCAAAAGTTCCATAAGGACTAGTAAAAGTGATTTTCTCTTGATCCTCGGGAGCAATAGGTATCTGATGGTAACCAGTATATCCATCTAGAAAATAATAATACTTGTGTCCAGCAAGTCTATCCATTATTTGGTCTAAGAAAGGAAGATGAAAGTGATCTTTCCGGGTGGCGGCATTTAATTTTCGATAGTCAATACAAATACGACATCCAGAAACTTGTCTGATAGGTATTAATTCATCATTTTCATTTTCTTCAACAGTTATTCCTCCTTTCTTGGGAACACAATGAATTGGACTTACCCAAGTACTATCCAAAATAGGATATATAATTCCAGCATCTAACCTTTTTAAAATCTCTTTTTTAACTACTTCTTTCTTTATAGAGTTCAGTCTCCTTTGAGGGTCAATTCTTGGTTATGTTCTTCATTTAATAATATTCTGTGCATACAAATCGAATGACTAGTTCCTTTAATATCAGCTAGAGTCCAACTAAAAGCTCTTTTGTATTTTTTTAATGTATCCATTAATTTTTGTTCTTGAATTTCATTTAAGTCTGAGGATACAATTACTGGTAATGTTGAAAACTCTCCTAAAAATACATACTTTAAATGAATTGGAAGATTCTTTAATTCAAGTTCAGGGGGTTTTACAACAGATGGAATTAATATTTTATTTTCTGGTGCAGTTGAATTGAGCGTTTCATATTTTTTTTAAATATAATCAGCTTCTTCACTTTCAATTTCTTCAAAATCATCTTTTTCTACATCTTCTTTTTCTTCATAATTTTCTTTGAAATATTCTTTTCTTAGATAATCACATATATCCATTCTAAAACATTCATCATCTTTTTCAATTGATGGATATTTCATTGACTTTGAGATGTTAAAGGTTACTTCTTGATCATTTACTCTCATAGTCAATTTTCCTTTCTGAACATCTATCATGGCTCTTCATGTAGCTAGGAATGGTCTTCCTAAAATGATTGAAATTTCTTTATCTTCTTCCATATCTAGAATGATAAAGTCCACAGGAAAAATAAACTTATCAACCTTGACAAAAACATCTTCTACAACTCCCTTAGGATGTGTAATAGATCGATCAGCTAACTGTAGAGTTACAAAAGTTGGTGATATCTCTCCAATTTCTAATCTTTTAAAAGTTGATAGGGCATCAAATTTATGCTAGCTCCCAAATCACATAATGCTCGCCCATAAAATTTTTCACAAATAGCACACGGGATAGTGAAACTACCAAGATCTTTAAGTTTTTCAGGAAGTTATCTCTGAATTATAGCACTACACTCTTCACTGAGTGCAACAGTCTCATGATCTAGTAACTTCCTCTTTTGTTGAGTATATCCTTCATAAATTTAACATAATCAGGCATTTGTTCTAAAGCTTCAACAAAAGGAATATTTATTGATAATTTTTTCAAAATATCTAAGAATTTAGCAAATCTTTTTTCCTTTATCTTGTTGCTTTAATCTTTGAGGAAATGGTGCAGGTGGTTTTTTAACAGTAATTTTCATAGGTTTCAGAGGACAATCAGGATATAAACTTTCATTTTCTCCTTCATTTTCATCTTTTTCCTTTTAAATTACAGTTTCTTTTTGAACTCTTGTTTCCAACTCTTTTCCACTTCTCTATTGAATAGCTTTGATTTTTTCTTTTCCTTGATCTTTTGGATTTACTTCAACATTGTTAGGTAAAGTTCCAATAGGTCTATTTCTTAGTGCAGAAGCAATTTGCCCTAATTGGTTTTCTATGTTTTTAATAGCATTGCCTTGATTTTGTAATTGATTACCCATATTCAAAACTAATTCTTCCATAGACAACTTTTTCTCCTAAAATTGGGAATTATTATAAAAACCTGGTGGATTAGAAGGTCTATAATTGGAATTACTTTGATTGTTTATATTTCCTAATGGGTTTACTGAATTGTTCTCCCACTGAGGATTAACATTATTATTTTGATTATTCCAATTAAAGTTTGGATGATTCCTCCAACCTGGATTATAATAATTTGAATAAGGGTTATTTTGTCTATTATTTATTACATTTATAGTTTCATATGAAGATTGAGAATCTACGATTTGTCCTAATGAATTTTCTTCTAACACTGGAGGTGTTTGAGAATGATTCATTCAGTATTGATCTATTTTCTTTGAAAGAGCAACAATTTGAGAAACTATCATAGTTAAAGCATCAAAATCATGAATACTGGCTACTCTCTTAAGATTTACCCTTTCAGCAGGCCATTGAAAATTATTGGTAGCCATTTCTTCTATTAACGCATAGGCTTCTTCAAAAGGTTTAGACATTAGTGATCCACTAACAACAGCATCAATTATAGATCTAAGATATCCTACTAATCCATTATAAAATGTTTGAATAATTAACCATTCTGGTAAAGCATGATGTGGACATTTCCTAAGAAGTTCTTTAAATCTTTCCCAAGATTCATATATCGATTCTCCCTCATACTGATTGAAAGATGTGATATCGTTTCTAAGCTTAGCGATCTTAGATGGTGGAAAATATTTCGATAAGAATTTTTGTGAAAGTTCTCCCCAAGTTCTAATAGATCCAGGTGCTAATGAATTTAACTAAGCCTTAGCCTTATCCCTTAGCGAAAAAGGAAAGAGTCTAAGTCTGACAACATCATCCGACTCTCTGACATACTTAAAAGTAGCATAAAGTTCTAAGAAACTTGCAAGATGTAAATTAGGATCTTCATTTGAAGTTCCACCAAATTGATTATTTTGTATCATTTGGATAATTATAGGTTTAAGCTCAAATGAATTAGCGTGTACATCAGGATTTTAGAAAGTTAAGTGAATTTCATCTAATGTAGGGTTAGCGTAATCTCTTAATGGTCTAGATTGATGTTCATTTTCTATTCTTTGGTTGTTTATGTTATTTTCCATTGTTTCATAATTTATAGATTCTTTTCTCACTTTTCTAATTCTCCTAACAGTGCGTTCTAATTCTGAATCGTAGGGTATTAGATTTTTAGAACTAAATTTGTGCATACAATCGGAATCAGTTCACAATAAAACAATTAACTAAATAAGTTGCAATTCTATAAATGTTTTCTAACAGTCCTAAATTGTTCGTTACTTTAATTATGTTTTCCCCGGCAACGGCGCCAAAAACTTGAACCGCGATTTAAAATAACTTATATAATTAAGAATTCGACACCACTATTAAAAGATATAAATCCTCAGCAACAGTGCCAAAAACTTGTCCGGAGCGTAATTTAAATTTTAGTAACAATTAAATATTATAAACTTTTTATTGCAGAGTTACCTTTAAACGCAAGTATACGTATCGCTCAAGTAATACAGGGCTCTAGTGGAGTCCTGGTTATCGATCCCATAGGGAAAAATATTAAAGCCTACGGACTAGGATTATATAAACCAAGTTAAAATTACAACTAAATCGAATCTGCCTATCTGTCACTAATATGCAATCGATAATAAAGTTCTTATATCTAAAATAGTTCTACAAAATCGATTACTAATACTACTAAAGTTAAGTTCAAATAAATATATTAGCAAGAATCTTTCTCTTTTGTTAAGATATTTAAGTGAAATGATAATTAGAATTAGTTTTATATATGTTGTGCCAAATAAGAGCATACCTATTCTTTACCCTTTGGTCCAGGTCTAAAGAACATTGACTAATCCTATGCTTAGTTACTGAATCTGCGGCTAGGCTGGGAGGATACCGGCTCTCACTTTGGAGCTCCCACGTTCCCCTCGCCTGAGGGCTAACAATATACACCTCAGCACCCAAATGATAGGATCGAATTGAGGATTTTATCATGTCACTCTAAATCTCCAATTATACGTCTGATTAATATTATTTCCCTATTTATTTGCACTTCTCCTTTCAAAGTTTTACCCGTCTACCTTTCAAAGAAAAATGTGATACATACTAGTTAAGAATTCTTAGCCCAAGGTCAGGTCTTAAAAATTCTTCACATATTTTAACAGTACAAATGGCCAATTCGTATAGTAAAGTAAGTTTAGGTATAGTATCATCACAACTTCTTTATATTTTGTTTAATAGACTAATTCATTTAATCATTTCACAAAAACGTCAAAACATGGAGAAAGACAGAACAACTACTCAGAATTCAAGGAAAGGATGTAATAAAAATTGGATTTCATATAATAAAGTAAAGTTCTACAAACTATAGTAAATAAACACTACTTATCTCAAATTCCTCCAAAACCAAACTCCTTGAAGTTCCTCTGGATTTCTTCCTTTCTTACAGCACACAGAATTCTCCTTTGTAATGACAATGCAGAAGAGATCTCTCACTTCCCTTCCACTCTTACAATCCCTCGAAGAATTCATCACAAAATCTCTATTTGAACTCACTACTCACAAAATAACAACACTAATGACTCGCTAATAGACTCTTTAGAACACTTTGGACTCACTAGTAATAACGTAGGAGACAATTTTTTTTGGCCTAATTTGGTTCTTTTTAAAGTTGTAAAAGAGTCTCTAAGGGTTTTACAGGCACCCCTTCGAAAATCGTCCATATTCGACGTATTTCTGGAAAGAACTGTCAATCCCGCCGTTGGCGGCCTCGAGCTCATCGTCGGAGGTCTTCTAGAAATAGTACTTTTTAAACAGGCCCCGTCGTTGGCGCCATTGACCTCATCGTCGGCTCCCTAATTCAATTTTGCATAATTTGATCTTTTTTGCTCAAAATTCTCTTCTTTTTGCATATTTTTGCTCCTTTGTCCATAAATCTTCATACATGCAGAAAAACACCAAAAATACCCTTCTTTAAAGTGCAATATCATTAAAATAAATATAAAATAGGCATGAAAATCTTAACCTTTTTTCCTTGGGTCACTAAACACATATTCATTAAGTGAAAAATGTGTTAAGTCTTTAAATATAAGTTAAGGATAGTGAAGTTCAAAATCATTAACAGGCTATCCAGATATTGTAATTCTCACTTGAAAAAAAAAAAGAAAAGGATTTGAAAACGATCACTTGAAAAAGAAAATATGTAGGATTGAAAAACGATCAGAATATGAAAAAAAAAAGTGATGAGAAGCTTGGGGAGAAGCCTGCCATCCAATTAAGGCTTGTGAATTATCTTATAGGAGAGACACGATTATATTTTTTTACTTAAGTCTTATGTAGAAGCATCATTACTAGTAGAGTTATCATGAAAATTTTTTCTTATAAATTATCTACGTGTTCTTAATATGACAATTACGATTATGTTTTTGAAATAGATAGGAGAAGAGAGTTCTTAACACTTAAATATTAAATATTTTACATATTTTTGGTTTTAGCACAAAGTTATTTAAAAAGCTTTTCAAGTTTCATTATTATTTATAAAATAAACGGTTATAGAGGTCTTAAAGAAAAATTTTCTCCATAGGCTTATTATTTTTAGTAGTAAAGAGTTTAAGAGTTACTTGAGGACAAACAAAGTTTAAGTTTGGGGGTGATCAACTAATTACCTAAATTTTTATATCATTTTTAACTAATATTTTAAGGATATTA
The DNA here is from genome assembly GCA_022702705.1 of Papilionanthe hookeriana x Papilionanthe teres. Classification (NCBI taxonomy): domain Eukaryota; kingdom Viridiplantae; phylum Streptophyta; class Magnoliopsida; order Asparagales; family Orchidaceae; genus Papilionanthe; species Papilionanthe hookeriana x Papilionanthe teres. The sequence goes on from CM040434.1 coordinate 15,762,763, forward strand.
CGCTTTAATGAAAGGTATTTCTTATATTTTTAGTTACATGTACAAACGAATGGTTTTATAAAGAAAAAGAATAAAAAAAGGAGTAAAATGAGCAAAAATGAGTCGATTGAAGAAAAGAAGAAAAAAGGGCCGGCTACGGCGCACAGGCGCCGAATGCAGCACCGGCGCCGGCTCGGCCAGAGAATGCAGAGAGTTTTGGACGAGTTTGTGACGGTTGTGTGGCTGGAAACGATACGAATTCTTTGGATAAATTCACATATGTTATAAACAAGATGTCTGATGAATATAGACACATGGAATCGGTTATTGATGAAGAGGTGCAACTCGAAGCACGAAGGGACGCGTCCATTCGCGAAGCGGCGCTGGCGCCACAGTCCTGCTCCCAGAATATTCGTGAATTCGGACGAATTTTGAAGAGGTGTACGACGAGCCTTGATCATTTTCGAAGCTCTATAAATAAAGGATGATTCTACAGCAAAGTGTGGTTGTTTAAAGTGTGTAGGTGTCATAAGAGTGAAAGAGGTGTGCCATTTCATTTAGTTAAAGTGTGAATAGTGTTATTTACCTTTCTTTAAGGAGAGTTCAGAGAGTTTATAGTGTGATTGCCGGAGTTAGAGTCTTGTAAAAGTCGATCTAGCCGAGGAAACGAAGGATTGCTTGGATATCATTCCGGATAAGTGATATTTATAATTTAGTTTCTTAAATTTTGTAATTTGAGTTTGAATTAAACAAATATGGTTTGTGGTGTGAATCGTATCTTTACGAGTAGTTTTATTTACCAGATTTCTCCTTTTTCTGATATGAAATGATTTAGATAAGGATTTAATTTAGTTTTAAGAATTTATTTTTCTTCATCGATAATTTGTGATAATACTTTACACGAATTTCATTTATACTTCCTGACTTGATCACTTGTAATGTTAAAATCGTGGAGAGTTCTTAAGATACGACCTTGAAATTTAAGAGTTCTTAACTTGTAAGTATCGCATTTCCTTGGAAAGTAGATGGTAAATCCTTGAAGGGAGAGGTGCGGAATAGATAGGGAGATAATCTTTGAAGGACGTAGAATTGAATATGTTTTTAGAGTGACGAAATTTAAATTCTATCGATTTGGTTTAAGAGGAGGTGACAGGTCCTTTAGTAGACGGCAATGGACGCACTTGAGATGGAAAGCTTGGAAGTGAGAGTCTAGAAATTTGTCACCCCTTTCTGCTTGATACATTCGATCCCGTCCTTACAAACTAGTTGATGTTCTTTATGCGTTGGACGAAGGATAAAGAATATATATGCTCCTTTTGTCACAATACCACGATTCTACAAGTTTTGAACTAATTTAGATATTTACTTAATCATGAAATATTTCGTATAGGAAGAATCATTGTTTATTGTGTTAAAAAATTTAGAATTGTGATTTTGTTCGCGATTGCTACTTTAATAACACATCTTAGTACTTGTTAGTGATTAGTTTATACATAGATTGTTATTTTTCTTTAACGGTATTTATGCGCGCTTACAGTGGGATCGATATCACAGTGCTTAATTAAAAATACATATTACTTGAAATGATACGTATACTTACGTAATACCCCTAGTGTACGATTTATATTAATTTATAAAAACTTTAATATTTAATTATCGTACATTAGTAAACACTATTAATCTGATTTGGGGTCAGTTTCGTATAATTTTTATATTTATTTTACTTGCATAATTGCGGTGGATTGATAGCTCGAAAAGAGAATGACACATAAGCTGCGTACTTCATTTCATGTGGCTTGTCGCTGATAGAGTTAATCATGGAAGAAATTGATTTGGATAAGCTCTTCTCTCCATTTCTTGAGAATGTTGGGGTGCTACTCCTTTGTCATCGATCGTAACTCGATTTTGAGAGGGAATGACACATATACTCATAATCGAATGGTGTTTAATGGTTAAAATGGTGGGTCATGGATTTACTGATGTTAACCCATGTGATGAGTCGCTTGGGTCACGTGTGACCCATTGATGACTTCATATGATGTCGTTTATGATGTCGCTGGTGGGTACAAATTTGGAGACCATTTATCATGTCAAATATGTTGTCATATTTAGTTTGAATTTAGGGTTATTTTTTTATAATTCCACTTTAAATTAATCATGTAATTAATTATAAGTGTATGAAATTATAATATTAACCCATAAATTAATCAAAATGATTTTGAAGCTTAATCATTTGATCAATTTCATTAATTTTGTTTAAAATTGATCTTTTGTGGGAATTTGGTAAGTTGACTAGGGTTGACCATGGTTGGCCATTGGTTGACCGGTCTATGTCAAAAGTTGACCAGAATTGATTTATATAACCTTGCCATGGTTAATTTATTCATGGGTAAATTAATTTTAGTAATAGGACACAGGATTTGACAGTGATCGCAAAAAAATTCATTAAGAAATTCATATGTATTTTTGATGAAATTGCAACACAAGAAAGGTATTTTAACATTTTTGTACCAAAAATGAAGATTTATTAATGATAAAAGCAAAAAGCATGAAATGGGCAATTTATATAAAAAGGGAGGAAATTCGTACGAATATAACTCTTAGCCATGGTGAAACCCTTACATCGTGAGAGAAATTACGAAGGAATTATAACTACCTCGTAAAATGACATTGCAGCTTAGCCATGTGAATCATATGATTTGAAGACCTTAGAAACGGTGATGGCGAGGTTGTTTTCCGCCGGCAGCCTAGTTAATGCATATACATTGAACATGGACACTTTTTGAAGAGGTGTTTAAGCACCCTTGGACCATTGCTGCCTCATAAATAGAGGCCGAATTAGAGAGTGTGTGTGTCTTTTGAGTCTTACGTATTGTTCATTTCTAGTGTATTTTGTGTGAGTTTAATTTAGTTGAGTGAGTTTAGTGAGTTCATTAGTTTAATTGAGTCTTTAATTAGTTGGCATGCTTGAAGGAAAAGTCGAAGGAACTTGAATGCAACTTGGGAAGAAATTAAGATAAGTATCTTTGTTTATTGTTGTTAACTTTAAATGAAATCCGTATTTTGTTTTGATACCATTACCATTCGAGTAGTTTTCTTAGTCTTTCTCCTTGTTTATGAAAATTATGCGGATCGATGAAATTAAATAAAAGCATTTAATATAAAGTATAAATAAATTGTGATAATTTTTACTTAAACTTAATTTACTTTCAATCGACGATTAATTAGTTAAAATATGTTGAATTATGTTATAGTAAAAATTACATCGATATTCGGGAAGTCGAAAGCCTTGGAAGGCGGGTGCAAATTAAATAGGGAAATATTAATTATCGGGCGTAGAATTGGATATTTTAGTGTGACGGTAAAATGCGCCGATTACGTCTCTTGTTGAACTTTTGAAGTGTAGATGTTAGCATCGGAGTGAGAGGCATTAAGGAGCTCGAAGTGGCGGCCGTTGTATACGCATTTAGCCGCGGATTCGATGTCAAAACATAGGATTAGTCGATGTTCTTTGCACACTTGGACGAAAAGGGGTAAGGAATAGGAATGCTCTATTTATTCGCGATACAATTTAAAAATTATTTAAATTCATCGGTTCATAATTTTCTAAAAACGAGGAAGATCTTTTACCGGGTAATTAAATCGGCTTTATTTTAAGCGATGGTTACTTTAAGTTTGCTTTTAATTTTCGGTCTCTTAGATTAGTAAGTAATTCCTTTAAATTTAGTGATAACAAATCTGTTAAAACTTCCTTATGGGATCGATAACTTGAGGACTCACTTTAGAGCCGCAGCATTACTTGATACGATACGTATACTTGCGTAGAATCCGCATTATACATTAAATCGTATAATATATTTAAGCGAGATCAAGTTTTGGTGCGATTCTTATTCTTAAATTGCATACATATAAAAGTGGGTCACGAGGTTAACTAAATGATCGAATTTGATGGAATTTTAATGCTATAAATTGATAAAATAAGTGAAGTTTGACTTGATTTGGTCAATGCAGGTTTCCTTGGTGGTTAATGGGGTTGACATTGGGTCGTATGTTCCTTATTTTGACTTTAATTTGACCATTTGGGTCAAAGGTTGACCAGTTTTGGTCAATGAGGTGGTAATTGGGTCATGGGTTGACTATTTTGACTTAAGTTAACCATTTAGGTCAAAGGTTGACCAATTTGGTCAATGAGGTGGTCATTATGTCATGGGTTAACCATTTTGACCTAAATTGACAATTTAGGTTGATTGTAGATTTGTTGATGGGGTGGTCAATGGGACATTGGGTTGATCATTTTGACCTAGTTAGACCATTTGGGTCAAAGGTTGACCAATTTGGTCAATGGGACCATTTGGATCAAAGGTTGACCAGTTTGGTCAATGGGGTGGTCATTGGGTTGACCATTTTGACCTAGTTTGACCGTTTGGGTGAATGTTATTGATTTGGTCGATGGGGTAGTCATTGGGTTGACCATTTTGACTAAGTTGTGATTTGGGTTAAAGTTTGGAGAGTTTTAATTGATAGGGTGGTCGTGGAGTTCGGCTAGTTTGTAGATTTAGATTGAGTTGAACGATTTGATCGATAGGGGTGATGCGTTTGAATTAGGTGGGTTGGCCATTTGGCTAATTTGACCATTTTGGGTGAGTTGGCTTGATTTAATTGATAGTTGTGACTTGGTCGATGGTTGATCGAATCGAGTTGTCATTCTTGATTTGATCATTTAGGGATGTCATTAAGATTTAAGTTAAAAGGCTTCATTGAGGTTTTATCTTAGACATTAGGTTTTAGTAATGCATGGGTGAGATTTAGGGAGGTGATATTGGTGATTAAATATAGTGGTATAGTCTCATGAAATAGGTCAACCAATATGATTGAATATTGTTTGACCATGATTAATGTCTTAAATCTCAATGCTTTTAATCAACATTATAGGTATTTGATATTGGTTCATTTAAATTTGTATTGTACCACTTTTATTGTCTTTGATTTTTCTTATCGAGACGTTTAGTTTGACCATTATTTATTGAAATCAGACCTCAAGGATACTCAAAAGAATAATCAAGAGACACAATTTACTATTCTAAATATAACATAATGAACAAAAGTGAACCTGTAAAACAAGCAATTTAGTGAACATATAAATTTTATATATGTTAGACATAAAAAAAAAAAAAATCAAAATTGCCATTTTTTAATAATGTTGAATACTACTCCCTCTATTCCTAAATGCCATCTCCAACTAGCAATCAGTCTTCATTAACCATATTAGGAAGTTAAAAAGGATGAATCTGCATTGAATTATAGCTGCAATATGAATGTAAATCTCCTTATCATTAATGGCCAATTGGCATTAGGAGGTTAAAAAGTCTTATTAATAACATATTTTTAGGAAAAAAACAAATTAGTAAGTTGCATTCAATATCTTTAAACTTTATTATTTTATTTTAAGTTTTTTATAAATATTTAAAAAGAAATATTATTCACGTTCAATGAATTAGTCTTTTATATAAATATATTGAAAATTTATTAGATTTTATTCAAAATTTTTATAAATATTTTTATTTATTTTATTTTCTTATGTCATAATAAAAAAATAATTAAATATTTATACATAAATCATCTTTACTTTATTTTGTTTTGAATCATTAATAAAGATTAAATCAATAAAAGATGAGATACATATTTTTAAAAATAATTCACTAAAAAATTAAAAATATTCTTTTTAGAATGAAACATTAGATACGTTTGTGACGAACGCCAAACATTAAATAATGCGATGATAAGTTGATTAAAAATAATGTTCTTTGATAAAATTTAGGTGCGGTAGCTATTATAAATTTTTATTTTTTGGAAAAGTCGGACGCATTCAAGGAATCTTTCCTTGCTTTAAGTAGGTGCGGTGTGAAGATGTTTCTTTTCGGCGTTTTGAGAAACGCGTAAGCTGCTTACGCTTCGCGGTTTACCGAAGCAGTCGGAGTGCGTTTTCAAGCTTCTATTCTGTCGAAATAAGGCTACTTTTGGCTGGGCCAAATTATTGTCAAGGTAAATTTAGGTTAAATTTAAAATTTTTAAATTTAATTTAACAGTAATATAATGTACGAGTAAAATAATTAAAATTTATATTTGAACAATATTAAAATAAATATTTTCGTATTAAATTCCATAAATAAATTTATTCAAATTATTCCAAAACAAGTTGGTCTAGTTGTTGTCGCTTTTTATTAATAATACTTCAAAACATGAAATAGATCTGAAAAAAAAAAAAAACAAAAGAATATAGGTACATTTATATCAAGATAGGTCAAATTTACTTGTTATTTTTCAGTACAATTAAATCAATACATAATATATATAAATTATTATATAATATAATAACCTAATTGAGAATTAGAAATACAGTTATTATTGAGAAGTTATATGAATTTCTAATGATTTTTGTGCTATTTCGTAATTTAGATGCAACAATTTTGAATATGTAGTTATAATATTCAGCAAAATACACCGGCGGCCAACTCCTCTCTCCAGTTTCTTCCTGCCGCCCATCTACCATTTTCTGCATACCGCATATCTCTAGTCCCACTTTCCGTTTCCCGTACACCGGTTCTGAGTTGTGGCTATTGAGGAATTAAGGAATTCTGTAAATTCGGGTTAGATGCGGGCTACAGAAGGGGCAGAGGAGTCGAAGCTAAGAAGGGATCTCTTTCTGTAGCCACATTTCGATGTTCGTTCGCTTTTTCTTGCTCCCCAGCCTGAGCTATTCTAGGGCATCTGCGCGTAAAACATCTTCTCCCGTCTTTTCTAGCGCAGGTGCGTTCGGCGACCTTCTGCTGTAAGTTTTATTAGGACGAGCAGCTTCCGACGTTAGCTTTTGTGATGCTATATCCGTTTCTATTCATATTAGATGAGTTTGGAGATCATTAATTTTTTAATATGGATATTAAACGTTTCTTCCTTGTGTTAAAAAGCTTTACTGCTGATGTCTGAATGAATGTCTCTGATTGGATTGGCTATTCTATTCGGAGTGTTCGTACTTCATATAATGCACTTCTATGAAGTGAATGAATTGGTTAATCGTCAGATTTATATGACTTGGAAGAAAATCATTTAAATTTGAAGTGATTGTTGTAAAATTGTTGCATTATGATAACTGTGTGGAACATAAACGTTTGGGGCCTGCTTGGACATATTACGCTTTATCAAATATGGATTTGACAAATCCTATTCGAGTTGGATTTTGTAAATCCTGATTGTTTAAATTATGAGAACTATTTGATTGCCCAATTTGCATCACTTCTATTAAATAGCTGGGTTGGCGGTTTAGAGGATTGTGGATTAAAGGGATTTAGAAGGTTTTGTGATTTTAAATCACTCACGTTAATTTCTTCATGATTAATCATAGCAACTTTTTGAATCAATGAACCAAATCCAAAGAACATAACACATATTTCATTCACAGTGAGTAGCATAATTAGTAAAACCTAGTACTTACATGTATGAAAATGATTTGAACCATAAGAAAGGGAATTATGTTAACAATTTATGTCCCATTTTATTAAATCAAATAACAGTACTACAAGATTACCTTAGCAAAAGTAGATTTTAAGAAGAAAAAAGAAGGAAGGCACGAAACCACACTACCAAAATTAGCATAGCAGGTATCTTAGCATGAAATAAAAATATTAGCAACATAGAAAATAGTTGCAACATAACCAAAGCTCCCTTCTCCACTTATGATTCACACATGCTTTCGAGCATGATGGTTTGTGTATGGTTGTTAGTATGCCATAAACAACTTAAAGGTTCTTCAAGATACATGGTGTGTTGGTACAACTATCCTCATTGTAGATTTTTGTGACAGACATCCTAAGCATCATGGACTCCTGGCCTCCGCTCCACCAAACCAATGTGGCAAGCCATACCTTAAGCTGTTTTATGATTATAATATTGTCAAATTTTAGGTTGTTTATGGAGATTTAATGATGAACACTAATGAAATATTCATTGTGTAAGAAGTACAATGTAATGATGAAATATTAATAATTAATAAAACAATAATAAAATACTCTCAACTTGCAAAAAGGCTTATAACATCAATAATGTTAAAACTATGTTACAATATAAAATTCACTCACATTATGCTCCAATTAAATAAGTATATATGTGTATGCTCTTAAATTACCTAGCTCTTTTAAAATAATTGTGAGTAGTTTAGGGTATATTTTTAGAAAAATTTTGGATATTAGATAAGACACTACATAGAGATTTTTCTTTCATTTTATGAGAACTTTCTGATATGATTTTGGTTTTCTATAGACAAAAATTTCTATGGCTAGTTATCCCTCTAGACCGTGAGAGATAACTGTTGATTAAAGTTAGTCAATAAGCTCTATAATACTTCGCATATAGTAGCAACAAGTTGCTTTTGAAAATGATATAAATCTTTGTTGGCGTAAACATTGGTGTAGAATTATGACTAACCATGATTAAAATCTCATGGTTTTGTCATCATGCTTTGAATTATCATGGACTTTGGTTTAAATTAAAGAATTATTATTATTATTAATTATATTCGTTATCCCCGAAGAACATTCGAAAATTGGGATGGATGTTTGTACAAGGGGTCGATTTTTATGTTGACTTTGAAATTTTTTTCTTGTACTATTAGGTGTCTTATGACTCACAACTCATCGTCAAGCCATAGAAAAATACTTTTGCTTTGGCCATAATTGGGATATGATGGTAATAGTTTATAAAAAATCACTCGAATAGAGTGCATTTATTATTAGAGGTGTCAAAAATCGACTCGACATGTCAATTCAACTTGAATTCGACTTATATGTGACTTGAAAACCCTTATTCTTGTTGGCCTAATTAATTTTTCAGATTTGGGTCGAGTTTAGGCCAAGAATCTCAACACTTTTAATTTTTTAAGTACGCTTGGGGATTGACCTACCAACTGAAAATAGACTTAATTTGACTTTGTAGCTTTGAAATCAACTTGAATTTGACCCATCAATAATGACCCCAATCGATTCGAGCGTGTCTAAAATTGATACGAATGTGGTATCAATAGCTATTTTGCATATGTTAAATAAGTTACGTGGGTTGGGTTTGGGTAAAAGATTTTTCGACTCATTTAATATTTGTGTTGAGCTTGAGCCGAAGCAGTATTGGTTCGTTTGTTCGGATCAAACGCAGACTGACTTGTGTGCCCCGATTTGACACCTTATGTGTTATGTTTTTATTGGTGCAAGATCTTTAGAGTGATTTTATGTGTATATTTATATATTCCAGCTCTTTTTAACTGGTTGTACTTAAATTTATTATTAACTGGTCGGTTATTAACGTAGACATTCTTTTGGAATTTTATATCGGCTCACATACGGGCTTAGATTTGGCTCATTTATTTTGATTGGGATTCGTTTCAATGTCATTACTTGAAACGATTTGAGCATAAATGGGATTTATGATGGGATGGAGCTTTGCCCTTGCCCGTCATGGGGGAGTAATAATGTGATCATTTTCATATGTGTTTTCTTTGATATTTTATATCTTTCTTGAAGGCCTCATTCAAATGAAAGAATAAATAATATTAGCAAGATGCATTATCGAAATATTGGATTTTCTTATAAAGAAATTGATTTTGGAAAATATTAGATTGTTGATTTGCCTAAAACTATATGATATTTTTGGTAGGAATTTACCAATGTAGGAGACGTGACACTCATAAATGATCGTGTTGGCTTTCCACGATATTAAAACCATTTGATTCCGATGAGAAATTAGTGAGTTATTACTGAATTAGTCAAATTTGGAATTTTTGGATATAGATTTTTCCTTCTAATATTTATGCAAAAAAATTGTGGTTTCTTGGGTTAAAATTAACCAAAGTGGAAAATACAAAAGGCAGTGATGACCATGTTAGATCTCCAATGATACTAAAATCATATAACTTTTGACTTGAAATGAGAGTTTTCTGCTTAAGAGTAATGAGACATCTCTCACTCTGCTTCCACACAAAATGTTAGCTGGCACTTGTGTTGAGGTTTCATTCCCTCCTAGCACAATTATTTTTGATTTTTTCTTGTGTGGCGGATTGAGTAATGTGGGGGTTATCGATAATTTTGATGCTACGGGTGCAACGCACGGACACGAAATGATTGTTGAGCTCTTTTCATTGCTAGAAGACTTGAGGCAATTTCTAGTCTTGATGCATACGCACCGGTGTTTTGGCATATTTTGTGAAGTGGATTGTGAGACAAATATTCAGGTCCTTAATATGTGACCTAAATAATTGTTGTGATTCAATGTTACAATACCTTGCCCTTGAAATCGCTCTCAAATTGATGCGGTTGAGTTGGGATCATGATTTTCCTCAACTTCTACTAATATCTAGTGATGTCTCGTTTATGTATGTGACATATTGAGATATATTGTTGCCATGATATTATGCATTGAAGTTGATATAAAGCATTAAAAATATCTCTTTCTACTTTAATGAAAATTGCCACATAAATGTTAGGACTTGAAATCACACATTTTAGATTCTGTGTTACTCTTGTTAGGATTTCTAAGCCAAGAATGATGATGGTTATACATCTTGTGTGCGTTATTTTTATTTGTGTCACACCTATGTTCATATTTAGTAGCTTCTAAAATGTTGCTTGGGTTGTGTAGTCACATTATCAGAGTTTCTAAGAATTATCATCAAAGTTGAAATTAGAAGCCTCTCTCTCTCCTCTATAGCCCATTTTTTTCTAGTCTTCTCTTCTTTGCCCAGGCTTCTAATCGTAACACCACATGCATAAATTGTCTAATAAATGAGATTACAACTGTGGCATTTCCAGAAGTAAATCAATTTTAATACAACAATGATTTCAATGTTCTTGTGGAACAACACTATCAATGGCTCCAATAGCATTCTTGAAGCTGAACTAATAAATAATAGTTCCCATAGAATTCTGAAACTCAGAAGTTGTTGGGCGTGTTATTTTTTCTTGTGCTTGACAGGTAACTTCTATGTATAAATATATATCTAAGATGAATAACTGACACAGAACATTGGCAGATACAATTATATGTTCTTGTTGGATAGCTTACAAGGGTATCATCTCCCCTAAGAGTCAGTATACATTGCTTTATGAGGCGAAAAATATCTAAAGTGAGATTGAAGCCTACTCATTTTCAAATTATTTGGGATGGCCTCAACTTCTTCTGTTTTTTAACATCACACAAAATAGATGAGAATATGTTTCTAATGACATTTGTCATAGTTATTCATGATCATGTGTTGGATTATCATATAACAATTATACATTAAAATGCATCTTTCAACAATAAATCATGCAAATTATAACATTATAGTGGCAGAACATACATTTATGTTCATGATCATTCTTTGTATGTGCTTGTTCTATCCAAACATGCAAACAAACAACCCATCATTCTCATAAATATGCCTTTTTATCTATGTTAGCATTCAAAGCTACACACATCTTTCATTGCCAATCGGTGTAAAAGGCGTCTGTCGACTCAAACATGTTGATGCACTTATGAGTTTCATTAACTATGCTAACCATAAGGTTCATTAGCGGTAGGTATTTTTGATCCACTATCGTTAATTCTAGTTTGACTTTGACCCAGTTGATGATGAGGTACTTTGACAATTATTAATTAGTTATGGAAGTTTGTTATCTTGAATGTTGGTCCTATGATATCGATAAATGGGTCTATGTCAAGCTCTACATTCTATTCAATTACAAGCTCAACTGGTGGATGTTGCAATGGTAGCTCACTAGCCCATGATGTTGGGTTACATTGAAAGATTTTCAATATTAATATTATCAACGCACATCCCTTCGAGTGCATCATATTGATGGAATGGATTTTGGCATTAATTTATCATGGAGAATTTGAGTCTATTTGAAGTTTGAGTAACAATTCATAATTAATTTTTCACCCAAAAATGCACATATAAATATGAATAAATTAGATTAGTTCCTCTCAATTGCTATAATTCATACTAGCTGATTTTCTAGCTCTTATAGATCACCACTAGGTGATGGTCTAGCTCATCCCATCACCAATTACATTTTTTTGGTACATTCTTAAAGTGGCTCTTCAAATTCTCAAATCGCACCATGACATGACCAGAGGGCATGCTATGTTTATATGGTAATTTAATGTGCCTGTCATAGCCCCCACTCCCATATATCTTTCTTTGGAATACCAATGTTTCTCAATATGTAATGCTCCATTACACATCTCCAAATCCTATTCTTCTGGCCATTTGGAATTCTTAAAGCTCCCTCTATCCACATCGACTCTTTTATATTTTCCTGCCAACTCAAACAAGTTTATTTATAGATTTGAATGTTTTAAGATCAATTAAGTTAAGATTCTTAAAATCTAGTGAGTCATAAATTGATTTCTTGATTTGCGCCCAATCGTCTTTCTCGGTAAATCGATTCATCAAAACGACATTATCTAACATTATAAAGAATAATAATAAATTAGAGTGACAAAGATTGTGCCTAAATTATGCCTCACTTTGTTATAATATAGAATACATGTACATATTATTGCTTTTTATGTCTTTTATGGATTTGCGGTACTCGACTGTTATTTATTTCTTATCATTATTGTTTTTATCACTTTATCCCATATAACTCGAAGGATTGGGCCCTTATTTAGCTCCCTCGTCCCGATGAGTTCTTCCATTTTTTTGTATCAAATTTCTCTTGATGGATTTGGTGATCAATTTTGCCTCCAATATTTCGTCATGCCTAGCGGTCCTCTACATCTTCTTTATTCACATCATGTCACCTCGGTGGATTGTGAGATTATTAGTGTCGTTTCATTAGTATGTGTGTTGTTATAGTGCTTGCTACCACATCGGTTGTGGACTATTGCAACTATTTTGTTATTAATATTCTTTTGTTTTATATTTTCTATTAAAAGATATTCCGGGGGTTGGCACAGCTATGCACAAATTTTGAAATGAAATATAAATTAATTCTCCCCGATTTTATCTATGGCATGGAACCCCATAGGCTTTTTTTGTTTCTTTGTATTTCTACAAGCCGCATCATTAGTAACTTCATTACCTATAACTTAATAAGCCCTCGGTGTTTTTAATATATATTTTTTAATTTTTTTTAATCCCTTTATTTGTGGTCTTTATAGTTATAAATATCTCTTTATCATTTTCTCTATATGCAGCGAGTTTCTCTCAGATTTGTTCTTTCCTTGGATTATATTCTTTGATCTTTGTTTTTTTTTTTTTTAATTGAGAGCGGCAACTTAAATTCAGCTGGAGAATTACAAAATATTCATTCAATATATCTTTTGAATAAAAATAATTACCTTAAGAGATCACAATTAATTCACTTTTTTTTTTTGGAAAAGAAGAAGAAATTTGAGCCTTCTTCTTAGCTCGGAACCTTAGTAAGGAGATCCCACATGCAATATTCGAGATGATTAGGATTTAATGGTCATGTATGGATTATAGAACTTCTACGGTATTTGTGAAATAGCGACACTTCCTTATTCATTCAATAAAAAAAGGAATATGATAAATCATATGTATTTTAAAATCTATAATATGATCAATTTATGAGTTTAAAATTAAAATCTTACCGCATATGAGAATCAAATGATCTATCATAAATCACTTTCAAATATCTTGTAATGCCTTTGATGAGAGTTGGATTATTATTAATGAATCTAAATTGAATGTTAACGAAGATACGACTCTTTTAAAAAATTTGTTAAAGAAAATTAAATTTATAAGTTTTAATTGTATTCGATATTATGTTTGATGCTACGAAAGGTAGAAATTCTTGAAAGGACTTGCTTTCCTTTCTAACAAAAAGAATGAGAAGGGAGTTATTGACACGTAGCTCTCACGAGTACCTTTCGGGACCTTTCTTATAGTCCCGCGTTGTAGACGGGATCTTTGAAAAGTGCAACAACACAGGATCGTTCATAATAGTGAATTTAAGGTACCGGGTCGACCTTTCTTACATGGGGTTGGCTCCTCCTTTCAACCAGTGGTCGATCGCCAAGCTTTCCCAATCTTTATATTTAGGGTTGTATCCGAGAACGAGTGGTCTTTGTGTTGTAGTACAATCGTAACCGTTAAAATTTAAGTGTAGGCGGGAATTGTGGTCGGGCGATATTAACATTTTATTTTTACTTTCCACATATTTTCGAAACTTATAAAATAAAACCGTACAATACCTTGAGTGCGATAAATTTAAAATATCACAGCAATGATAATGTTCGAAGACGTCTGGCTCTTATTAATTTGTACCTTATATGAAGAAAGCAAACGAAAAGAAATTACGAGCAACATCCTACATAAATCTACAATATTCTGATCTTTCTTATGTAAATCGAAGTTTCTCACAATTATACATATTAACCTTAATTTTTTAACTTCCAAAAGGACCATTAATTGCGACGATAAGTTTGGTAATGAGCGATTATAATGCTTAATATCTTGGTAAATTATTATGTCGATGTTATGCGTGGATGACGCAATATAGTTAATTTATTTATTAAACTTTAAACTTTCATGTTAAATTTATCCGCTACATTTATCATTTTAACTTTTCTTTTAAGAGTCGTAACAAAATTAACATTTTACTAGAAATTTATCACAAATGTACGAAGGTACTCTAAAAAGATTGTATGCGAATATACTCTCGAAAATTTATCGAGGTACATAAATACTAAAATCTGCTTTATCATTTTTGCGTACGCGGATATATTTTATATCATAGCAGCTTATTATACGAGAGTAATCATGCATGACTTAAATTTTTACGTTTCATTTCGTTTTAAATTGTCTTCTTTAAAAAAATAATTAAATATTCATTTTCTTTTCTCATTTCATTTTTATGTAATTATAAAATGGCCAGTTTAAAAAATTATAGAAATTATTTTATTAAATAAACATTAATTTAATGCATATAATAAAATAATTACAAGCCTTTATTTTAAAGAGGCATTTTAAATACTTATCCTCACTTGAAAGTTCTAACTGGCTTTAGTGACCTTATAAATCAATTAAATGTGCGTATAGTTATAAAAATCACATCCTAACGAAAGTCTTATTTGTTAATTTATTTAAATATGTAAGAATGATTACAAACGTTAACCTCTTTTAATCTTAAGGGTCTTCTCGAATCCCGGATTTATCGGCCTCGTTCACTCACTTCTTAATAGAAATACAATTTAATACATTAATTTAAATAATTATATTATTAATTCTAATAATAACATGAGGCTTAACGTTTACACTTTACACCTTTCGGATTGGTCTCCTTCCTTACTCGGTTGCTTCACAAATTTTTTCTTCTTCAAAGTTGTAACCCCCCCTATATTATAGTTCTAATTAAATTTATTCTTGCATTTAAACACTCACACTCGCATACAAATTCATTAAATAGCTTAATAAAGTTTAACATACCTTAAAATTTTTTTTGTATGCTGCAACTCTTCCTTTTCCTTGCCTGAAAAGTGCTTCCATAAAGTACTCTCCTCGGAATTTGCGGCACATTCCGTCGTTATAAAATTAAAATTTTCGCTAAAATTAATTAAATAATATATATACACACACATAAACACACACACACACACACACACACACATATATATATAAATATAAATATATATATATATATATATTAAATAAGGTAATTATTATAATATCTTTATACAACTCACCTTACCCTCCTTGCTTTACCGGCGCTAGCACGACCTATTTTTCGGTCTCGGCTCGATCCCGGAAGGCATGCTTGCACCTTTCTTCCTCTTGCGAGAACAACGCCTCTCCTTCTCTTCTTCTGACGATTTTGAGTCACTCGCACCACAAACCCTCGACGATGTCGGTTCCTTTGACTAGGGTAGGACATCGGAGCTCAGTAAAGACGCATACACTCTTTTTTCTTCCCTTAAACCCCCTTGTTGATGCTACCTTTTCTTGTGGTTTTCTTCCTTGCCCATACTCTCTTTCTTCTTTCTTTCGTTTGATGGTTTGAATGAGGAGATGTGCGAAGGGTGGCGGTAAGTTCCTTACGAGGGGATGCATCTACTATAAACGTAGCACCATCATCGGGATGCGCCCTAATGTGAATTTGCGTGTCGTGTAAAGTTTGTTATTATTTTTGTACGGTAACACCTTTGTTAAATCACGGTTGTGAGCATATCGAGTAAGTCACATCGGCTTAATCTTACGACATTTAAAAGAAGAGTGAGAGAGTAGGGACGATGAAAGGTGGGAGAAAGAAAGAAGTCGCATACCTTGCGTGAGCGCCACATTCGAGCATAGGAAGGGAACGATGTTACTTTCGATTGTTTTGACTTAGCTCATTTTGCGTCTAGGGCGGCGGGAACGAAAGGCAGGAAGAAGAAGAGCATCAACGGTTTCTTGTCTTGGCGAGAAGAGGAAGAATTGAGCTCTCGTGGCGCTAGTTCGGCCGAGGAAGGAGGAGCGAGCCTGCGACGATGAAGACTATTGCGATGAGGAGACGTGTGAGTAGTAGCGTACAACGGGTGTGCGATCTGGCTAAATCGAATTGCGGGAGGCAGCGACTGTGACAAGGAGAGGGAAGAAGGTTTAGTGTGTAGGAAAATCGTGCGAATCTCGACTTTGAGAAGAATAAAAAGAGGAGGAAGAAACCGACTAGTACGAAAGAACCAAACCGAGCCGATGAAGGTGTGTTAGGGCTTTAAAAATATTAATTTATGAATTTAATATATATGTTAAATTATTAATTATTAATATTAATTTTAATTTAATTAAGATCTAAATTATAGAAATTTCACTTTTGGATCGAGAAAATGATGGTGACAACAAGGAAAGGTTAGGGTTTTATTTTCAAAAGTTTTTTTTAAATTAATAATATGTAATATTAGCTGTTAATTGCAATTTTAAACTTAAAGTTTAATTATTGAAATCTTAATTAAAATAATATAATACAATAATAATTAATAAATAAATTAAAGTATAATTAAATAATGTGATAAAAATTTAGTAACATGAATATTTTATATATTACGGGTGTTAACTTGGAGGAGACGATAAAAACTATGAGTAAAGAAAACCATCCAAAGATCGATGTAAGTAGAGGTATGCGCTTAGTAGAGCTTGAGCGAAATTTGTTATAAATGATGTTCGGCTGATTCTGTTGCTCTTGTTTGAAATGGCTCGTGAACAATGTGTTCGTGTTCGAATTTCCGAGAATAATATATTATTGTCATGTTCGGGTGAAATTGGCTTGGTAGAATATAAGATGTCGCGGAATCGCGGTAATAAGAGAGAAGGCAATGGACGAAGAAATAACACCGTGCGCGGAAAGCACCTGATAACACTTACGTTACACTAAAATAGTGCGGGTGTTACTCGGGTGTTATTGATGTGTTATCGGGTGTCGTTTTACGAACATTGTGTGTTATTAGGGTGTTGGTCAGTGGAATAACACTAATAAGTGAACCCTTTTGGGAGGTTTCACAAATGGGTGTTACTCGAGTGTTATGCTGGGTATTCTTCATGAGAATAACACCGATACTTATTCTTAGAATAGCCTCCGAGAGTAACACGTGTGTTATTTGGTTGTTAACTAACAGTGTTATTAATTGTTATCGGTGTTATTCGGTAATTAGCATACGGAATAACGTAGATAATAATAATTATGTTATATTTATTTTTATTTTTCCTTTGAGCCGTTAATTTGAACATGAGGAATAAATATTTTTTCGTGTTCGGCTCGTTATATTCCGAGCTTAAAAATTTGTTCGTAACTCGGCTCGTTAAGTTTAACGAACGAGCGCAAGTTGATACATGAGCAACGCTCATTTTGATAAGTCCAGAAATGTGAGTACTTGTACATTGAAATTATAATAGTGCTTGGTTTCTTTTATATCGATACATTTTGTTAGCAGATTAAATTTTATATTGTAAAAGGTTAACATAAAAATGATTTATATGTTCTTTAAGTTCATTTGATCATATTGAATTGTATGTTGCGATATCTATATTAGTACATACGTGCATGAATTGACGTATTATATTTTGTACTACGTGATATAAAAATAAGAATGAGAATACTATTCTCATTGCTTGGCCGTGTGTGCTTTGATGGAGTTCACCTAATTTATGGTAATAACGAGCCAATCTTGGGTATTAACGTAATTAAATGGAAAAAATATTGATATAGAAATATATTTAAATAGTAAATTTTACACGGTGCTCTCATGGTGATTTTATACAAAAAATATTGATTAACGAGGCTAAGAAAGTGTATATTTAGAATTTCGTTGAATGATTATATTACGTAGTAGAAACGCCCCCGGAAATCTTTCTTGGAATTGATTTACATAAAGATTAATATTCTTTATGATTTTGAAGTATGAATATTCGCGTTTAGTTATGATTAAGCTGGAATTTGTTATTTTAAGTAACTTTTCTTTTTTTAATTAATTAATTAAAAAGATGAGCGATAAAAGATAAAATGTTTATAACAAACGTGAATAATAAAAAATGAGATGAATTTAATTGTATTGCTTTTAATTTAATTTATTTAGTGGTTGTTGAATTTGTTAATGTTAATTATAGAAAATGAATATAAATTTTTTTTTTTACTTTTAAATTTTGTTTGTACCTACATTGGTTTAGCACTTAAAAGCTTGGCCAGTGCGTGGCAAAGTGATATCGGAGAAACGATTGGGATTCATTAAATGTAATTTTGATGAAGAGCTAATATGTTAATCACATGGAAAAGTTATAATAATAAATTTAAAAATTTAAGTAACATTAATCGAATTATATTGTTAATTTAGGTAAATTGATGCACCCGGTGTTATAGAAGTGAATTCAGGTTAGAAAATGAAGTTCCAAGTACTGTAAATGTGAATACGAATATCTTAACCTAAATGGTGGTGGTTATGACTCAGCTAATTCAGGAGTTGAGAATGCAGTCTCGTGGGGATGAGATTATTGTTGTGGATAAGTACATAAAGATATTTAAGATTTGCGTCCTCCGTTATTCAAGGAACTAAAGATTGATTGAAGCGAAAAAATTGGGCGATGTGAAATACATAAGATATTAGATAACGTTGCGTATGCAGATGAAAGAAAGGTATCATTTCTTCACCGTTTGTCTTAGGTGGAGAAAGCAAAATATTTGGTGGCGTGGGCAGCGTCATGATATAATTGAGGGTGTGCAACCTAATGGTAAGTTGGGAGGATTTTGTGGAGCTTTTAGAGAGTGGTTTGTATCTCGTCGCTCGAACGAATCATGTGGTCGTTAAGTTGGTGCGGAAATAAGTCGAGTTATGCGGTTTGACGCAAAGTTCTTGCACCTTTATCGAAATGTGCTTCACGGGCGATAGTTATTGTAGAAGAAAAGTATTATAGATTACATTCCGAATTAAAGAATTTGATCAACACAGTTGTTCTTCATAACTGGCATCAATGACTACTCAGTGTTAGTAGAGGGGACTAGATGAGTAAAGATTGATTTTTGGCATCAATGACTACTCAGTGTTAGTAGAGGGGACTAGATGAGTAAAGATTGATTTTAGGTTATTAAAAAACATAAGGAGACACACAAGTGAAAGGGTTTGATAAAGCAGACCGTGGATCGGTAACAAAGATTCGATGTGAAGCTAAAGGTTAATTCGTTGATTCGGTGGCCGGCACTTTTCATGATACGTAGTTATTTGTGCTAAACACGGAGAATAACATGAAGTTGAATTGTTGATGTGTTTTCATACATGCTACTTGGTGTCGCCGATTTGGTCGCACCTTCATCTGACCCTTCACTTGGCCAAAAATCTGGAAGAATAGAAACCAAATAGAGCTCACACGGGTGGGCGAAGAAGGATAGAGTCTGCATCTTGACTTAAACCGAGTTTAACAACGATACCATGTTCGACTTCGAGTTTATTCCCTTATTGGTAGAAACACGAAGGTCTGTAGTCGATGCGATGTTAATATGGGTTGATGAGTATACAATGTTTTTCTACTTTAAAGGATGCGTGTTATCTTAGTTATGTGAAATTTATATAGAGGTGATGTTATCATGATTATGTTTTTCTATTTCCCGGATGTTGGTTTAATTTGGTTGGGTTATCTTGTATCGAGCAATTTTTGGATTGCTCATGTGTTTCTTGCATTGATTTGAAGCTAGTAGTAGATTTATTAAATTTTGAGGACAAAATTTTTTATAAGTTGGGATTATTGTAACGCAGTGTATTTTTCTCTATTAACTCCACCATTATATTAGAGTCTCGTATCGAGCAACTCCCAATGACATTTAAAAAAATGAGGCAAGAAAATGAGCATGAGCCGGAGAATAAGAAAGGAAGGAGAACGAGGAAGTTTCATACGTTGCGGCGATGCCACGTTCGAACAGAAGGAAGTCGACGTTACATTGATCATTTCAACGACTCATGTTCGTCTAGGGCGTAAGGGCAAGTTAGGGATAAGAAGAGGAGCATTGACAATTTCCGTGTGCGAATAAGAGGACAAATTGAGTGTTTGTGGTCTTTGGAGACCGAGCGGGGAGGAGGAACGAGCCTCTCTATACGAGGAAGAAGGAAGTATTGTAGTGGGAGACACGACGATGGCATGCTAACGAAGTGCAACCCTAGCCAAAGCCCAGATTGCGAGAGGAGAGGAGTAGCCAACGTGCGATATGAGAGGGAAGATGGCTTGGCATGCAGAAAATCGATATGAGAGTGAGCGGCTTCGAGAAGACAAAAAGGGAGGGAGGAAAGTACTCATAAGAGAAGCATAGCCATTTGGTGAAGGTGTGTTAGGGTTTTAAAAATATTAATTTATGAATTTAATATATATTTTCAATATTAATTTTAATAGAAAATCAAGTTTCAAGTTATAAAAGTTTCACTTTTGGATCGCGAAAACGATGACGACAACTAAGAAATGATGGCATTTTATTTCTAAGTGTATTTTGTTAAATTATTAATATTTAATATTAGTATTAATTTCAATATTAAACTTAAAGTTTAAGTTTATTATAAAACAATGATTAATAATTAATGATAAAATTAATACATAATTACGTATTGTGATAAAATTTTAATGCTGTGAATATTTTATATATTATACGTGTTAAGCTTGGATGAGGCGACGAAAGCAATAGCAAAAAATCATCTAAAGATTGAGGGGAGTATTTATATTTTTCAATTATAATAGTGTTTAGTTTCTTTTAAACACATTACATTCTGATAGCTGACCCAGATTTTAAATTGCAACACTAAAATCAAAATGATTTATACGCTCTTTTAAGTTTATTTGATCATAATGAATTATGTTATTAATATATGTATATTTACATTTATCGTATAAACTAACATATTTTATGTACAACATGGTATGAAATTAAGAATGAGATTGAATATTTTGATTGTTTGAATTATGCAGTGTTTGGTATGATGGAGTACGCGCACCCCTTGATTGTCGTGGGGTTGCTAAGGGTTTGAGCAGTGCAGGGTTTAGACGAGGGGTTGCGGATTCGATGCGGGGTTGGTAGATTTGACTCTAATTAGGATTTGTGTGTTGTTGTTCGTTCCTCTTCCACTGATACATTTTTAGGGTTAGTTTCGAGTGAGATTCTGTTTGAATGACCGCCGGTATCCACTTTTCCACTTTTACGAAATTTGTATTCGATGACGAGAAGGTGCTGCGAGATGTAACTCGTTCGAGGTAGTATGAATCTTCCTCTTTTTATTTTCTTGTGCGTCTTTCTTGCACCACTCCTCTTCCGGTTTCTCCATCCTCCCTTCTCTTAGGATGTGCCGAACCCCCTTAAAGAACCCTCCTTGTTGTGTCGTAACACCCTTTCATAACTGACTCATGCCTCGATCGAGCCTGGTCGCAGCCCTCGGCTGACGAGATTCCTTGCCATCACTTCTCTAACTCCACACTTTCTTGTCGAAACTCGAATTCTGACCCTTACGCAAACCTCCACACTCTCACTTCCTCGTTCCACCACCCCATTCGCCCCATCTGACAATGGCGCTGTTGCACCCGCGTCTACCCGACCACTACTAACACGAAGACCTATCCTAAGCCCTCCAGGCCCATGCCACTTATCCCCCGTCCTTCTCATCTCAGGTCCTGACTAGACTGTCCAGCCACACCCGGATATTATTGTTCGGTTGTGGTTTTAAACATCTTTATGAGTCTTGATTGTACCTTGATTTGAATTTTAGTAATAATATTGGTATTTATTGTCTTTAGGCCATCCAGGTATTATTTGGTATCGAAAATGGCATGTACAGTCTGTTTAGAGTTTCATTTATTTAAAACCATGAACAAATTTCTCATACTTGATTTTCAAAAACGGCAATCTAAAATCAATTTTTACACCCTCTTTCACTACGAGCTCTAAACGCTTAGCGAAACACTCACCGTGAGATACGTGCACAAGTTATCGAGAAAGAGATATAGTGAGAGATTCATCGACTTTGCGGCCACTTGCAAATATTGAGGATAAAACCCGGGGAATTTTACCCTCGATAGTGACGGGTCAAATCGAAGAGGAAAAGTAGAAGAAAATTTCAACCCCTTGCATAGGGAGGATTTCGGTGATCGAAGAAGAGCTGACGCTTTGGGATCTAGTATCATAGGAGACGAAGAGGATCCCATATGGAGGACACGAGGGGCTTCGGAATAAATGTGAATGCTTGTAGTTCGATAGAGGTAAGGATCCAAATGATTTTATTGATTAGCTCTGATCGGTTGAGAGGCTCTTTGAGTGAAAAGAGATCACCAGAGAAAGATAAAGTGAAGAACTGCATTGCTCAAAGGTGAGAAAGAGCGTCTCGCTGTGGCGGACAATTTGTAAAGGCGGAGGAAAAGAGAAAGCAAATATATGATTTAAAGTGGGAAAAGATGAAGAAGCGGTGCGGAAATACCTCCCACCTCACAACGGTAGGGATATATTTTTGAAACCCATTTCACATAACGAAGAAAGCATGTTGTGGGAGTTCACGAGTAGTTTGGTAGTTGTAGATGAATTGTGATTTGTGAAGTGAGAGGAACATATTATAGCTCGTTATGCGGGGGCTTGAAGCCCGTTATTAGCAATGTAGTGTAATTTAACGATCTTATTGGTCACTTGGGAATGTACGAAAGTGGAAAGATAACAAATGAGCAGGCCACATCGGTCGGACAATCACCCACATTATAGATCGAACGATAGAAAGGCAAAAATCACATGACTCAACATATATCTCCTCCAAACAAACAATTCTGAGAAAAAAAAATATTCGAAGTAGGTTTTTAAAGATGGGGGGGGGGGGGGGAAGGCCAAGTCTTTAGATATGAAAGTGGTGAAGACACGATAGAGATGATGTTAGAGAGGAATCACTACAAGGAAAGGCTCGATATTATGTAGAATGATGAAGAAACGCTTAAGATCGTTTATTCTGATAATCGTGACGTGGTAGAAGGAAGAGAGGAGCATTTAATAGGAAAAAGAAAAGAGAAATAAGAGTGACTTGAGCTGGGAGGAAGGAAGAGTTGATAGGAAAAGGATTCCATTTTCAATTGACTTTTCAATTGAATTATTACACGCCATGTATAGAAAAATCATGGTGTCAAATATATAGAAAGGAATTTCTATAGAAAAAGCGTCTAAAAAAGTACAATCAAAATGAATTCAAATATAATCCCAAAAAGAAAATAATTCAAGTTCAAGCTAAATATTATCCAAAAGGATGGGTAAACATGATGTCAACTTAAACCTGAAAAAATCCAAATTTAATGAAATATTTGAAATAAACACCCCCACTTTTTTTCACTACAACACTATTGTAAAAGGAATCCATGGATTGGAAGAAAAAGAGGCCAATATAAAGCAGACACATACTTGAAGAAGACTTTGAAGGTGTGTTGGTCTCTATTTGTGGCTTTGCTGCTGTAATAACTGCTATATCCTATCTGCATGTTTGTAAAATTTTTAGTATGCTACTTATCTGAATTTTATCTGCTAAAATGTTCAATGCTGCACATCTTTGTTTTAAAAAAAAACAATATAACATAAGTTAGGTGATGGATGCAGTTGCTGGGCATGAAATGTTTAGTGTTCTTGTTTATACAAGTAATCTTAAATTTGATGTTATTTACATTGGAAGAATTTATATTCTAGGGTTGAAAGCTGACTGATTTTTTCTCTCAGATCAAATTTTCATTTACTTATCCTCTATGATCTTTTGTTGTTCGGTTAAGATGGGTTATGTGAAAAGGAGCTTTTATGTTGTAAACTGAGATTGGATGTCTTTATCTTCAAATTTGCTTTTCAGTCTATCGGTTTCAGTTTCCAAATGAATATTGATTTTTACTTAAAGATCGTTTTTCCTTTATCTGACTTTTTTTAATTTATTTTATTGCAGATTTTGTACTAATTGTCATGGTGGTCACTGTCTGCCTAGTGAAGAGTTAGAAATTATGAACTTATGGAACAATGTGGTGCAACTCTTTGTCGTATAAATTTATTTACTTTTTGAATTTATAATTCAAAGCACATGGCAAAGCTTGGAACACTTGGACGCAGGTTTATAAACAATAGTAACCTGAACTATTTCTCATCTTAATTATCTGCTGCATTATCTTTCTTTGATTAAGATTCACTGTAAATATATTAGAATACTGAAGGATTTATATTCTGCAGTGGATTTATTAGAAAAACAAATGATAGTTTGAGGCTCATCATGACCACGTTTGTTGGATTCCTTATTGGATTTTTATTAGATTTCATTCCCAGCTGTTAACATAACAAAGGTAAGGCTCTATTTTTATTATTATTATTATTATTATTTTTTTGAGATGTTTGTTATTCCTTAACCAAAAATGATATTGTTTCATTCCTGCTCTTTTTGCAGCTTCACTTTCCAGCTAGCATTGCTTCTTATAATGAAGACAAGAATTCTGGCATCAAAACCCAAGCCTTACTGAACCATGCTTGGTTATCTACACATCAAAATAATTCTTTGTTAAATTCAACTAATACTGCCAAGGTTTTTTTCTTCAACCGAAATGATTTTCTCATGGGCTTATTTTGTTTGCTTATTCATGAGAGCTGTCCTTGCAAATTATTTGATCATGTCAAGTTGTTTTGAATTCTTTTTTCTGTATTTGTAGATAAGCGACACCACAAATCTGGCAAGTTCACACATAGTTGGACTGCAAGTAAATGAGCTTCGAGTGTTTTGCCTGTTTTTAGGAATGAGTGTTTTTTTCCCGGTCATATATTATGTCATGTAGCATCATTTCTACTTGAATCTTTGTTTGGGATTTATCCTTTTAATTTTAGTAGCCAAATCAAATCATTAAAAAGTTGATTGTTTTAGATATCTTGGGTCTATTGTTCAAAATAATGGTGATATACATGGGGATGTTATTAGTAGAATTTAAGTTGGTTGGTTGAAGTGGAGGAACGCATCGGGCCTATTGTGTGATAGAAAAGTACCTTTGACTGAAAGAAAAGTTTTATAAGATAGTGGTTAGACCAATGATACTACGGCACAAAATGATGGCCTTTTAAGAAAGCATAAAACAAAGTTAAGTCTTTGTGAGATGAGAATGGTTAGGTGGATGAGTGGCTTGACACTTACAAAATGTAAATGAATATATCCGTGATAGGGTTGATGTAGCTCTAGTGGCAGGCAGATTAGCGAGAATCGTCTTAGATTGTTTGGTGACATTAAACATCGACCGTCGATGACCCGTATTAGAAATTTAGATGTTTTAGATTTGACTTAAGTTAAAGAAAGGTTGAAGGTAGTCCTAAAAAGCTTGAATATTTTATAAATAAAGATCTTAATTCGTTAAAATTAGATGAAAATATGAAGCTCAATGGACGCAATGGAGAAAAAGGATTCACAGCACGACCCCACTTAGTGGGATAAAAACTGTGGTTGTTGTTGTGGTAGTATATTATGGCATGTAAGAGATTTGGTATTTTGACATTTATTAAGTTGAAGGCTATTCATTAATATTTGGTTGTTATCAAAGAAATAGTTTTTATATCATTAGCTCTTTTTTATTTTATTTTATTGTAGTTCTATGAATCTGTCAATCTTCGACGCATCAACTACTTGGTTTCTCGGGCTTATGGCTGGTATAATCCCATGATAAGCTTAGAAGCCAAGTGGCCGCTCCTGAAGTTTGACTACTTCTGAAAATGAAATTCAGGAAAAATGTTCTAACTTTATGTCAACCATTTCATTTCTAAGTGATAGCTTAGCCGATCCACTTTTTATGCAAAGACTTTTTTTTGGTTTAAATCTATTGCAAGTGTTGTATAATGATCCGTTTTTTCTGCATGAAGTTGTTTTGAATGTCTGAATTGGCAATTATGAGAATTGTTGAATGGGGAAGCGTGAGCTACATGTCTTAGAAAGAATTCAAGTGGGCTTTAGCAGCTTGCTTGATGTTCACCTATAGAGACGGTAATGTTATCATTAGTTGCCAGTTTTTTTTTTTTTTTGTTAGATGATTTTAATTAATCTTTATCTTAGGTAAATTCCTTATAACCACCTAGGACGTGTAGTTTATTGCATAGTGCTTATTCAAGAATCTCTTTTCTCTTCGTAGCTTTTCCTTAAGTTGGCTAGAGAATATATATTATATCTTCATTTTTGTAGAGATTTTATCTTCACTGTTAAAGTTGTTGATGTTGTGGAGTCTCCTTTTATTGGTTTTTGGATAGAAAATATTGTAGTTTGTGTTTGAATATGGATTGAGCAGTAGTGGCTTAATGTTGGAGAAGAATTACAAATTGGAAAATTTGTCTAAATAATAGATAGCTTGTCATCTATAGTTGGCAGTTTTTATTGATGTACTTACAGTTTCTGATAGTACAGTTTTTTCATTTGGTTCGGGATTTGAAGGATCTATGGATCTATTATTTTAATTATTCGACCTTATTGTCATTTTTCTTATCTTTTTTTATACCGTCCTATTAAAATTTTTTTTTGCTGACTGTTACCTTCGAAATTTTTTTCTTGTGTAGATTTATGTTTCCACGAATCCTAAAGGGGCAGAAAGCCTAGCGCCAGGAATAATTATTGCTGAATCAGACTTGTACCTCCGCCGTTTGTGGGGCAATCCAAGTGAGGTATTGGCATTCAGTTATTCATGTTATTTTTTCATTGAAGAATATCTTTTGTTGGATATTTTGCCAATGAGGCTTACGATTGATAGGATAGAGTGATCCAACAATCATTACATGCATTAATCTATGCTTCTGCCTTATTCTGCATTCAACAATTTCTATTGAAAACTATGCAGAATTGTAGTCCTTCAATCTCCCAATATTGTTTATATGATGGTTGTGGATTCATTTAACGGCATTTGCATGTAACTCTTTCTTTGCTCAATTGCTGGTATCAGCATATTAGAGTAATTGCTCAAGTACTTTATTTAATCCTTTTTGCTTTGGATTTTGAATAAGATTAACATTGGGCTTGATAGTTATTCGTAATCATACTGGACTATTCTTGTGCCAATCATATATATAAAGTAGCCATTCAGGTTGCCAAGGACTTAGAAGTTATTGCCAAGGTTTTGATTTCAAACCTCACCCACACCATAATAATTCCCGTCCTTTGGACTTTTGGGTGGGCTAAAAAATATTAAAATTTTTTATCAACCTAGGGATAATGTCTTTATTCTAAGGCATGCAACTTTTGGAGGAAGTCATCTTTTTGTACCGGCATGAGACTTGTGTTTCTTACTGATAACTTTTTTTCTTGTGCTAGTTTTTTTTTTTTTTTAACAGAAATTGTTATTGCATTGTTAGGGCTTTTAGTTTTATTTAAATTTGGCACAAATGGAACTCAATTTATGGTGATTTAATTACAGCTGCTCGTTGACTTTGTGTGGTTCAAATTTCTTATTGATTTTATTGGGTTTATTAAATCAGTATGTTATTTTTTTGATCTAATTTTTGTATTTACATTTGAATTTAAATAGGTTATTAGCTTATTTAGTGATTTGTGATATGCGGATTCTCAAGTTCCCTTACAAGATTTACATATATCATATCATAATAGCTGTCTTAAATTGTTTGTCAAAATATTATCAAAAGCCCTAGATGTTTTTTTTAAAGCAAAATATATCTGTATTACTAGTCAATAAAAAGGGTACAACATGAAGTAAATGCATAACATTATTAGACAAAAAAATTATAAAACCAATTACCAACAAGGCAACAAGGTGACAAATGATGCAACACTAGAAAAGAGTAGCCCTGAAGGACCTTATCTCAAAACTTCAATGTCAAAAGTTCTGTATAATTTGGAAAGTGATGATACTTATTGTGCTTTTCTTCTTTATAGTCTATAGAATTTGAAATTTTTTACTCAGAAGCTCTTTTATTTTAGGGATGCTAATTGTAAAACTAATGAATAGATAATTTAGATTAGCAATATCTCATCAAGTGCAACTGCATTAGAAACATGAATCTAGTGGGCTGTGGACTGCAAGCAACAAATGGTAGCTTTCCAAGGCTGTAGAAGCGAACAAGAAGGGTTGGAATTGGAACGGCCGTGTGCGTCGTGGGGAAGATGCAGAAGGGGATGAGGAAGAAATCACTACCTCGAGAGAGAAAAATCCAGAGCATGATTCCTCGAATACAATCATCGAAGGGAGAAAATGGACGCTGATGACTGTGCTAAGCAAAACACATAAAAAATTAAATTCCAATCCCTAATACAACACATATATAGGAAATGACTATAAGGAATGAACGATGATAGGAAAGAAAGCGAATAAAGAAAATCGAGAATGATAGATCGGTTCCTATCTCCGACGCTCGTGGGAGGTGTGTAGCTCACGTCGCATCTAACATAGGTCGCTCATGTGTCGCTCCCGTAGTTAATAGAGCTTCGTCCTCATTCGTCGAAACTTGTTTGCCGGGTGCCGATGATGGGCTTGTTGTAATCTCGTGGTACGAAGCCTCTTCTCTTGTGGCCCTAGAATCTCTTGGGTCCCAACGACATATGAATTGTCTATCGATGCATTTGAGGTTTTCATTTTGTTACGAGAAGCTATCCATATCAATCTTGGAAGTTCAAAGTGGTAAAGTGAGCGGTTTTTGCATGTCACATATACTATTGAATTCTCAACGGCCAGGTTGGTTCGGCTCGATATGAGGCGAGGACAATTTGAATCTCCACGAGATAGTCAGCAGCCGGGGTAGTAAGCTAGCATACAGTGACGTGAAATTCTCTCTGTGGCTATCTTGTGTCTCCTGCCCGGCTCTTCCCTCTCACGATCTTCGCTCATCATTAGTGATCCTCGCTATACTTCTTCGGCAATGAAGCACGTAATCTTGGATTCAGTAGAAGGTAGGTATATGGTTGTCATCATTAATAAATGAGCGGATGTTTGTACTATAATCATGTTGGTCTCTCCAATAAAAAGTGACAAGAATCGTGGGACCACATCACATAACATGATTCTATAGCTAGCTTCCAATCGAAAACTCGAGCCTGTCAATGTTTATCATACTTTTCTTGATCATGTTAGAATATTACGGGGATGTCTGCGAGTCATGATGCTTAACTTGTCCACCATCGGCGGTGATGTTACATTATTGCTACTACCTCCATCGATGATGAAGCTATATACCTTTCGCCCAGTGTAATGAGTGTAAAATAAATTATGGTGAAGCCAATTGCTCCATCGACGCCTCGGTACGAAGGACTTGTTGAACCACAAACATCTCCTTTTATCGAGGTGGAAGTTGATACTCACCATTTTCTTCAGTTGCTTTCTCATTTCTAACAGCCGCAAAAAAATTGATGAAGATCATGATGACAACAATTGAGTTTGGCATCACTTATGTCAGAATGATATTATAGCGGGGAATAACCACCCTCAGCTCCCGACAGAAAAGTAGCCTCAAAGCACACTTGAAATGGTTTCTATAGAAGACCAGGTTCTTGCCATAAGTGTCTATCGCTCAGTCACTACTACTAATCGTCTTAGAGCCACCGACTTCCCGTAATCATAAGACTCTTGAAGGTTTTCCACATGGCGCACAGATAGAATTGATACCTCAAATGTAGTAAAGCCGAAGAGGTCTTACAATTGCGTGAGGATTTCTAGAACTCTCATCTCTATTTATAGACAACAGAAGGAAGTCTAATTGTAATCGGGGTAACAACGTCATTTGCCACCCAAAACTGCCGAAAGAGAGTCAAATACACAATTCAAAAAATATTTACATATGCGCTTGACAACTATTCACGTAAATACTTTACAAAACGGTCAATAAGCTGCTATGACCGAGAACACGGATGGCAGCCATCTCCTACTCTAACTTTTCCAACCGGTCCATGCGAAAGCACACGAAGCCGGTACATCCCCGGAAACGCCGAAGTCCGACTATTGGATTAACGGGCACCATCTCTCGCAGCTTGCGATGCTTTTGTGTTGGAAGTTTCTTGCCTCCGCTTTGCCTCCCTTGGGAAACTCGAACGGTTAGCCAGCCTCGGCTTTGAGTGGAGCATCCTTGGCGAGAACCTCGATTCGCCTTGGCGACCGGTTGACACAAACCTCCCTCGAAGTCGACAGACGCCACTTTGGTGATCGAGTTGTCTACATCAAAGAGCAATATGAAGCAAGATTAAAAAAAATAAAATAAAATCTACCTTGCAAACATAATCGCACTCCAAAGTGGTGAAAGAGCACCCTTCCTCATCATTCTTCGACTCGCGGCCGGAGGGAGAGTAGGTTGACAACACCCTATGCGCTCGGTGGCCGCAGGAAGCTCTAGCGGTCTCTCTCGCGGTTCCCCAGCCGGTTACTTTCGATGCTTTGGCAATGCGAAGTACGGCGAATTTCTTGCTCGCACGCCCGGACGAAGTACATGAGTACGAACGAGAAGTCGACGGACCGACCGATCATTTCTTCGGACGACCACTTTCCATCACAGGACGCTTCACCTAGACGACCTTTCTCCTCACATGCCCCTTTTTTGGGTGGTTTTTCTTTGCACCCGCACCATCTCACTAGGACAACCAAGAAGCACGCACGACGACAAAGCACATCGACAACCTCACGATCCTCCAAATCGGTTCTCTTCCGTCTCGCCAACATTGTCTCCGCTCCCCTTCCAGGAGAGATCCTCTCCCACCTCATGTTCTCGAAGCCTCTAGGTAGGCGACGCCCGGTACGCATCGGACTTGGAGGAGTGACTTGTTCCGTAAATGCGGCCGACTCCGGAGTTTGTGAGCTCGGCGAAGAGAATCGAAGGAAGATGGGAAAAACTCATCTCTTACTCCATATTTATATGAATTTCACGCACAAAATTCAAGAAGAGTTCAATTTTTGTATTAAATTATCTTGTTTTATAACCATCGCTTTCAAAAAGAAAGTGAATCAATTAAATGTGGATCAAAAGTATGTACGAATCGAAGCAATTTGACGGCCATGAAGAGAATGACGTAGAAATCTTGGAAAACTGCATTAGAGGGGAATGTGAGGGGATGCATATTACGATGAAATTTTATAAGGAAGTGCGAGGTTTTGGAGGAAATCTGCAAATCTTTGTCAGGATGGGATCAAAATTCGAGAATTTTGGCACCTTTGATAAAGTTATCTCTGGATTTCATCACCTACACGGTTTTCTTCTCAGAAGCTCATGCTACCCCGCATTCATTTGAACTAACTTTAACAATACACATTGAGCATCACTTGCCTGAGGAAAGTACATTCTCCCGACATGAATTCCCTCGGCGGGAATCGAGGACGGCTCCGGTTCTACTCATCGAGCCCGTGCATTAGCGGGACAAACCACTCTCCCAGAAGCTATCTCCAGAATCCTCTCGGTCATCGATACTGCGGTGTCGCGGAGCCGACCAACGGTCCACCGTCAGGCCGGTGTGATACTAATCGATTTTCCTCCTCGACCCTAGTCGATCGAGCTAGAGAACATGAAGACCACGGGCCGCACGGGTTTATTTACTAGGATAATCTATACAACCCCATAAGGTGTGGTTATAAATGTAATTTTCTTTTATTGCTCACCCTCTCCTAGAAATATATGTTTTTCATGTAATAGGACTTTTACCCCCTTATCTATATATATGAAGCCATTTCCCCAGACTTGTCGCTAAGAGCACGAATACCCCATTTTCCTCAAAAGGGCAAGTTGTTTTGCACTCTCTCATCCCCTCTCCCTCCTCTCCTCTCCTCTCCTCACCTCTCTCTCCCCATCTCTTTTTCTTTCCTTTGCGTTCAAACGTTCGAATCTCGCAGTTTGAGTACGGAACGGTCGGATTGATAATGGCGTATTGTTTTTACTTTAGCAAATAGCCATGTGTATGGTTATCTATCTTTAACTTGTCGGGTATCATGAATTGTTTGTTCACGACATATTCTTGAAAAACTTTATTGAATGCATATATGAGAATTTCTTCCATGTTTACCAATTGTTATGTCATTTGTAAAATGCCACGGAACATTGTTCCGATGATAACAATTGTTGCATTTTGTGCATTGTCTTATTTTAAATTTCGTTCAAATCCTATGCTTTCTAAAACATATTAAGCTTATTATTTAGTTGTTTTATTTGATTTTGCATGATAGTTTGTAGTTTGATGTCTTCCTCTTGCTAATCTAATACCGGTCTTAATCACTATTTCAGGATCTACCATTTAGGCGAAGTATCTAGTAACATTTACAGTCGGATATGAGCGAGAAAAAAATATTGACGCAGCGGTGAAAAAGGTGAACATAGATTATTTGTGGTTAATTTTGTTTATTATATCATTAATAATATCCACGCCCACATATGATGTTCATGGGATATTTATGGTGTTAACTGTTGTATGGAATGATTTGAATACCTGATGCAGTTATGTAGTTAATATGATATACCCTATTTGCTCCATGCAAAAGTAAAATTTTGGTCAATGTTTAAAATTGCGCAATTGAATATTGAGACATTTTTCATTCGTGAGGTAAGGCGCAAGGCTCAAAATATTTTCAAGCATAAGCCTCAAATTTTAAAAATTACGTAAATAAGTAATCTATAAACTGTAAAGAGTGAAATAAGAATAATATATTAATACTCTAATTTATTAACACATTAAAAAGCAGGGAATGGGTGAAAGAGTTTTTCAGAGGAAGCCCTTGACCAACATACAAGAAAATTTTAAATGTTCTTTGCTAAGAAAGTAGGGAATGGGTGATAATTTTACTTCCACCTGCTTTTTCATTGATAAAAAATTCAGCGCCTGTAGCTAGAGGAATTAACAACGTGATAATGACAACATATAGAACTAGGGGACATCCTTTTGTGGCCAATGTCAGAAACCATGTCATATCTGAGAAACATACTAGAATATACATAGGAAAGTTGTAATTTAGAAATGTCTATGATTTTTATCAAAATAAACAGGGAAATCTTGTCTTGATCGAGGAAAGCATAGCAACAAATTGAAATTCATATAGTGAGGGGTTACTTAAGATGCTATAGAGAATGTTTTCTACAGACTCCTATCTGTAATAGAATTGAAATATGGGTCTATATCTCATAAAGGTAGTTTTTGAGTGCTCTTACTGCAAACAAACAAAAATAGCTCATTGATTGTTGACTTTGGGCTTTGCATCACATGTTAGGAAATCAATGTTGCACTCTTCCACCCATACAGCTCATGCTAGAACTTATGGTTAGAATTGCGGATGGGTCTCTCTTCAAGGTGGTTGAAATCTCAAAAGACATTGTACTTAAATCAGTGCTTCTTTTCCCAAATTTGAATAGCAATGTCTCTTCAATTAGCATACTTGTGCATGAAATTAATTGGCTATTATCTTTTTTTTTTTTTTCAAATCATCTTAATCTTGGTACTTCAATTTAAAGAGGACAATTCCTAGTGCTCAAGGGTGCTTGGGGTTTTATCTCTTTATGTTAATGGATCTCTAGAAACGAGAGCTTATAAAGTAGCATATATTAGATGCAAGTCAACCTAGTAAAAATTTCAATTCTATTGTCAATTCTAATAAAGAAAAATTAATCAGGTTACACCAATATTGGTAGGATCATTCGAACCTTGTGTACCTCCAAAAACCCCTCTCTTCATTATAAAGTGGTGATAATTCAAAAGCTTTACTTTGGGAAACTTGTCAAATTTCGAAGCACATTTATAATTCTCATCCCATTTAATTTATAAAGCATCCTATCGTTTTTCATAAATTCGCAATGATAATTGGAGACCATAGAGAATGAAAAAGATTGTAGGACTTATGATTAATTTTTGTTATTGTTGGTCATGAATATCATTTGGTCACTTCTCATAAAGAAAAATCATAAGTATTTATAGTTTTCAAAGTTTTTGAACAATTTGAATTAAAAAATATTGGTGTTGAAAACTAACAATGCAAAAATATATTTTGAAACTATCTTTGTTGGTTATCTAATGGGTGAGGGCGTTGTTCATTAAAGTTTTTATGTTGACACTTCTCAATAAAACAGAGTTGATGAGAGGAAAAAAATGCATTGCCTACTTCTAAGTTTCTTACTCTCATGTTTACTTTTCACATCCCCAAATATTTTCAAGGGAAACCAATTCTAATACTTGTCTATCTAGTAAATAGATACCATGTCAATTATGAAAATTTTAAGCGCCCTATGAAGTCCTACACTAATTAGCATATTTACCATCCCCATTAAATTCTGTGTGCTATGCATTTGCATATGTTTTTCCTAAACATTGAAGCAAATTAGATTCTAAAGCTAACAATTGTTTTTTTGTCTAGTGCTCTCAAAATTGGACTATAAATTCTGCACTCTAATTGCAAGCAAGTCATGTAACTTCATAGATTTTTACTTTCTCGATCAGTAGCCTTCTTACCCCAAATTTGATATTGAAATGAAAAAATTTTACGTAAGAATATTTAACTTTATTTAACTTTGTAATATTAATACCTCAATTCAACCCACATTTTTTTGCGTCCTATTTAGGTTTCCAATACAATTTAAATCCTATGATTCAAATATAGCATTCATGTAATCCATATTTAAAGCTAGATAGCTAATATTTAAACACCCAAATAGAACCTCAAATCAATCCCTTCAATTCTCACATTTCAACTTATTGGCATCATATCTCCACCCAATCTATAAGTTATAGTTGTATTACATGTCTATTCTAGAAGAAATAGAACTTGAGAGGAGATATCAATATATAGCATTTGAACAATAGCAGAAATTTGATCAACTCCAGATCCTCACGATGATTTATTGGGTATCAATTTTAGATTCACTCATATTAAATTTTTTTATTAATGATCTTGATTTTTTTGAGTCCATGAAGCAGTCATGTGTTGATCATCCCATCTGTAGTATTGTTTCATATAATGATTATCTCATGTTCCCATGCATTTGTAACTAACCTTGATAAAATACACATTCCTAAATCTATTCATTAAGCTATTAGCATAGTGCAGTGGGAAGCTATTTGGGAAGAAATTCATGTACTACAAAAAAATGAGACTAAGGAGTTATTTGATCTGTCGATTGAAAAATTCTTGGTAGGATATAAGTGAATCTTTATAGATTAACCTAATGTGGTTGGCAGTATGAATAGGGTGCAAAGCTTGACTTGTAGTGGATGCTTTCACTACTCCTATGGAGTAGATTACTAAGAAATATTTTGCTCTTATATAAATTCTGAATACAATTTGGAGTTATTCTTTTGCTTCAACTTTAGATTGACCATTATAATTGTTTGATGAAAATGCATTTTTAAAATGGGGATTTGGAATAAGAGTTTTATATGTAGATTAATTTGAGACTTATTACGTGGGCTCATGACAGTAAGGTATGCAAACTCGAGAAATATGTGCATAGGTTGAAGCAATGCCCAAGTGTATTGTTTGATTAATGCACAAATATATTAAAAAAAAATTGGTCAAGTGAATTATAATTTATTTGACATGCATTCACTTACAGAAAGGCTATAATTATTATGTATGTGAATGATGTTATCTTGAGAAAAATTGCATGAGCTTCCCAAAGAATTTGAAAACTCTTTGGATGAAATTATTTTAGTGAAGGGAATTTCAATCTCTCAATGACAATATGATCTAGATATTCTCTAAGAGACGAGAATGTTTTGGTGCAAGCGATAGAAATGATGACATTAAATGAGAAGGGGTGATATCAAAGGTTTGTTGAAAAAGAATTAATTTACATTTCACATAGTGGTGCGGGCTACGGAAGCTAGCCGGCTGAATTAATTGGTAGGAGGAGGGAACTGGTCTCGCCTGGTTCCTTAAAAGTCGATTCAGGCCCCAATTGGGCGAGTGGCTATTTGGGAGGGGCGACAGCGCCAACCCTTCCTTTATTTCTTCTCTTGTATTTTCTCTTCGAAGTCTTTTTAATTACTGTTGGAAGGAATTAGGGTTAGTTTTTGTTTTGTTATTTTTTTAGAATATCCTTGGAGTCTTCTTCTTCCTTGCTGAGGCTTTATTCGATGATTGGTGGCGCTTCAGGCGCTCTCCTGCTCGAGAGTGAAGTTTTATTCTCTTCTATCTACTTCCCTACCCCTCTTCGGTAATCTTCCTTAACTGTTGGCCATCTAGCTGCCCCTATCGCCCCATTCACTACCACATCTCTGTTGTCCAGTCCCTCCAGGCCTCCCCCAACACCCAGCCCCACCCCTTCCTCTGCAGGCCCTGCTTGCCGTCCATCGTCTTCTAGCCCCATCATTTGCTATCCACCCCTCACCTCATATTTAGCCATAGACCTTCCCCTTACTTTTCCTTACCTTCTGTACCTGCTCCCCATTCCCCTCCCCCATTCCCCCTACCAACACTACTCTTCCACCACCTCGCAGAGATCATCATCGCCTCTTAAAGTTTCTCTTTCGGTCCCAGCTGAAGATTGGGTTTTGTTGTATTTCCTTTTTAGTTTGCGTTGGGGTTGTAACCCTAATTCAATTGCTTAATGAAATTTGCTTTGTTTCCCCTCCCCCTTGTTTGAACTAGTTCTGGTATCATATAATAAACCAGATATTAGCTTTTTAGCATGGTAAGACATTTTTATGAATACTATGATGAATGAATTCATAAATTTTATGTTTTGAATCATGTGATAAAGTGTACTAAACTTCGGATATTTATTTGGGAGACGTCTAGAAGAGGCTGAAATATTTATTGGTAAGGTTAGTGGTTACGTGACTGGTCAAGGTCATCCTCAGATAACTACTCCTATGTGGTAAAATTGGTGACATGGTTAAACAAAAAGTAACCCGGTGGCTCATAGTAGTGCATGGGCAGAGTAAAAATTGTTTTTGATATTTGTGGAGTGTGAGGAAGTAATAAGGATGCTAAGAGAACTCTGGAGTACTGTTAATAACGCGGTGGATCATAGTAATGCATGGGCAGAGTATCAAAATTTACTCTTGATATTTGTGAAGGACTTTGAGTAATCAGGATACTCAGAGGCTACTGGATTACTGTTACAAAATCAGTGTATTGTGACAGCTATTTAGATATTAGCATTGCGAGGAATTTTATCCACCATGACGAAACATAACATTTGAAATCCATTTACATTTCATCAAGTAGAAAATGGAATCAAGAGTGATCTCATTTATATGCACCTCAACTGGTCAATAAATTACAAATATTCTCGGTAAAACTCTGCCATATGAAAGAATTGTGTAGACCTTATCTCTAAAGCTAGGCTTACTCGTTTATTACAGTTAAACTTTAGTGGGAATGCAAGAATGTTGTAATTATTTAGTTATTGTAAGATATTCTAGTTTTTCTCAGTATTTGATTATTATGCATTATGTTACCTGATATTTTGTTTGTTATTTTTATTTTATTATTATTATAATTTTTTATACACAATGAGGCGTCTCTCTTTGACTCAAGTTGAGGTATGCATTAGAGCAATGTGAATATGATGGATTCCCTCTCTAGATTCTACAATTATGAAACATTGACATCTCTAAAAGAAATCAAACAACTGTTCCCAATTATTTTGGAAGAATATTAATTAAAAATTTGTTGGAGATAAATTTTTATAAGCTGAGCAAAATTGATATTGGGTTTTCTTACTTCGTTGCTTTCTCCTAACTACGCAGTTCGAGATTTAGACGTAACTTCTTTTGGTTGCTTGATTGTCCTTCATTGTAGTTTCTTTAAAAGAATATAGCTTCCTACGACTTGGTAGGATTGTAGCTGCAGCTGGTTTTCAAGAATTTTCCAAAAATGAAAACATAAATAAAATATTTAAATTTTTTGAAGCATCTACACATAATAAAAAATTTCAGCTAATTTTCAAGTGGATAAGCTACAATAAAGTGTTAAAGTTGATAATGAAATTATAGATTAAAAAAATTTACTGTGAATGAATTTTCTATCCAATAAAATGATAATATGTTTGTAAAAAACGCAGTCCTGATTATTTGCTTTTGTAATTTCTTTGACAGAAACTATTGCTCTATCTGTTTTGTTGGTTTTCCATCCTTGCAGGTTTTTTGCCTTTTATATGATGGCCTTTACTTGGTGGTTCCTACAGAATTCAACTTCTTTTGTTTTTGCTTTTTTGTTTTTTTTTTTCAGTTTGTGTGTGTGTGTGTGTGTGTGTGTGTGTGTGTGTGTGTTTCTGTGTGTGTAATTTGTGACACTTCTGAATATGTGTATGTTAGGAATGTATATGGTCAGTTATAAGGCTTAATGTTTTTGGATGTGAAAATCACTCTTCTTCTAAGATCTCAGCTGATAAACAAAATGTGACGCCTGAATTTTGAGATAAACTCTCTCCTTATTCGAGTGTGAGACTCGTTTTCTGTTGTTATTTATCTTTCTCTTTGTTGTGCTCTCTCTATTTTCCCTTTTATTGTTTTCTTTTGGAAGTGTGGTTATATTTGTTATAATTTGGTTTTATTTTAGTTGCACAAAATTTAACGAAACTTTATTGCTTTAGTGATTATTTTCTTGTTTATTTACAACAAATAAGTAAATGATTGTATTATGATTAATGGATTGCTTTCCTAATAGAAATCATATGCTTGTTGCTATGCTTAATCATAGCCGAGTCTGCATTACATTTTAGATGTGCAGTAGAAATTTTGGACTCAAAACTCTCTACATCCTCCATATTCAACTCATATGAGTTCTTATTTTTCTATAGGTCTCCTTATTCATGTCTCTATCCATACTCTCTGTTTGTCTACTTTTTAGTTTTGCTACAGTTCTCTGGAAATTTCACAATATTGTTGTTTCATTATGATGGACGAACTAGTGAATGGGATGAATTTGAATGGTCCAAACGTGCAATTCATGTGAGTGCAAGGAGGCAGACAAAATGGTGAGTTTTTTTTTCTGATAGATAGATAACAAGTCCTGAAACTTTTGTAACGAGAAAAGTTTCAAAATGCTCCCCCAACTTTTTTTGCGAGTCCTAGCATTTATAAAAGTGTCAATTTACTCCCCATACTCCTTTAATATGGGTTAAAATAGTTCAAGTGAAGACTATTTTGGCCCCGATTAAATAATCCAGGGACTAATTTAGCATTTTTATATAATCTGATGCTAAAATGACCCAATGTAAATAATTAGGGGACTATTTTGGTACTTTACTCCTTTTGTTAGGGTTCTGACACGTTCTTATTTTAGGTGGTATGCTAAACGCTTTTTTGCACCTGACATAGTTGCTCCTTATGAATATATCTTTATCTGGGATGAAGATCTTGGAGTGGAGCATTTTAGTACAGATCAGTAGAGGTCAAGTAATTTCATGTAATATAAACTCCATTGATAAAAATCTGTAACTAAATATTTACTTTTTCTAGGTACATTGACTTGGTGAAGAAGCATGGTTTAGAGATATCACAACCAGGTTTGGAGCCAAACAATGGTCTGACGTGGCAAATGACTAAGAGGAGGGGACCGTGAGGTTCACAAAGTGAGTAGTGTGCAGAAACACAGTTTTTCTATTTTCGTCGTAGAAAATTATACAGCATGTAATAAATGATTTCCAATAGGGAAGTAGAGAGACCTGGTTGGTGCACTGATCTCACCTTCCACCATGTGCTGCGTAAGACCAATAAACTGTTTTCGTGTTACATGTTCATGCATGTTTCCAATTTTATTTTTCTTTTGATTGTATGCATGCTTTATTTCAGATTTGTTGAGATAATGGCCCCCGTCTTCTCGAGAAATGCATGGAGATGTGTGTGGCATATGATTCAGGTGAGTTTGGTTTGGATAGCCTGTAGTAGCAGTTCTCCTGATGGCTCAATCACTACGTTAATTAACTTCTTTCCTTTTAATATTTTAGAATGACTTGGTTCATGGCTGGGGCCTTGATTTTGCACTTAGGAAATGCGTGGAGGTAC
Source organism: Papilionanthe hookeriana x Papilionanthe teres (assembly GCA_022702705.1). Classification (NCBI taxonomy): domain Eukaryota; kingdom Viridiplantae; phylum Streptophyta; class Magnoliopsida; order Asparagales; family Orchidaceae; genus Papilionanthe; species Papilionanthe hookeriana x Papilionanthe teres. Next base: position 15,803,146 of record CM040434.1, read on the forward strand.
CTAATTTTTTCTTCTATGTTTGCTGAAGATATGGTACGTGTCATTTTCAAATATTTATATCCAGAGTGTTTTTTTTTTAATCGAAAAAAAAAAACCAGCCGGCTCATGAAAAAATTGGAGTTGTGGATTCTCAATGGATTGTGCATCAAGTAGTTCCATCACTTGGGAATCAGGTTAGTATAATCCTATTAAGGAATCAGAAGATAACTTGAATAAGAATTTGTTCGATGTAGTGATCTGAAATTTCCCTTATTTTCTTGTGTTTATCAGGGCCAAGCAGAAAATGGCAAAGCTCCATGGGAAGGGGTACGCTTCTGCTAAGCCTTTGTCACTTTTTTTTTTTTTAATATGATTTTTTCCTGGTGTGTCATCCGATCTAGTTCAAGTTTAGACTTTGTTTCATTACTGTAATGCATTAGGTGTAGGTTATCGTATTTTAAATTTTAGAATTTATTAGATTTAACTGGGATATTAGGATTTTTATTAATTTGTTTTATTTTTTATTTGAATTGCATTATTGGTTAGATTTAGTTTAGATTTGAATTTGAATAAATGATCTTATTTTTGTACCCCATTACCATAACTATCTAGTGTTTCAATCTGATGAATTGTAGTATGATTATATTAATGATATTTTGTAATCTTAACTTTCGATGAAGCTTTATTTTACTCGTCTCTCCTCTTTTGATCACTCTCTTCAAATGTATTCTTGTGTACTCTAGTTTGTGTCAATTAGCATCATACTTGAATGATACTCGCTCTTTTTTTCGATTGATTTGCTCGCTTTAATCCCATTTGCTATAACATCGCACTATCTTGATATCTCAATACTGTAGTGCTATGCACCCAACGTCTGATACTTTGGTAGCCAATCTTCTGCACTGTTTCATCTACCTTTAACTTCTTCCCCCACTTGCGATTCTTTCAGCAAGCATCCTTAGAGATGTCATAATTTCACGAGCTTGAAGCCGCCCATCTTGTGCCCATTTGGCATCATCTGTTTACATCTCCATCTCGCGTAGCCTCTGCTTGAAAAGCCATCCTCAACTTCACCATTGATGATGTTGTCATGAGTAACCATACGAGTCACTCTTGAATACTTGCTGCACGTTCTCCGATTCCACAAACAAGAAAATTTGATAATCAAATCTATGTTATCTTTTTTTAATTTGCATCTGATCTCCTTATTAACAAGGGTAGATTGTTTTGATTCAACCTTGTTGGATTATTTGGGAGATTTGCTTATGATCTCCAATATTTTACTAGAAAGAAAAGCGAAATGATTAGGGTATAATTGAGCCAAGCTGGCTCGTGAGCCAACTCAATGAGATAACGAATCCAACTTGAGCTAACTTGTTGAATATTTATATAAAATATATATAAATATAGTATAATTTAATAGTTTAAGTATAAAGTACTTGAAAGCGTCTAAAAGAAAATTTTCTCACCTTTTTTTCTTTTCTTTATTTGAGTTAAATCCCCTTGTATCACTTTATTATATCAAGTGATTTCCTATTTTATTTTCTAATTTCTCATTTTTATAGTTTTTTTAATAATTGCTTGGATTAACTGTTTTACTTTTTTTTTTTTTCATAATAAATGAACCGACTTGAACTAGGTAGAATTAAGCAGGTTTGAGCTCAATTTGAAACTTGATTAATTAATCAAATTTATGCTCATGTCATTGGTGACTAGAGCTCAGCTGGATTCGTATACATCTTGAGAAATGATTGATTTTTCTACTACACATCACATAAGTACTGTAAAAATAATTAACAAGGGTTGTAAAAGAATTTTATTCTTATTAAGCTTATCAGCAATCCTTCAAGAACAAGGAGTGATGTGCTCCTTCCCTATTAATTATATTACCAACATTTGTCCATAATAAGTTGTGGGTATTTTGGTTGTTCTTAGTGAGTCCAATAAGATGCATGAAAATTTTCAGGAGCCTTGGGCATCTTTTTCAATTATTTACTATTAGGAGAATTGTTGCAACCCAAGAAATTAAATTTATTTATTTATTCAGTATTTAGAATTTACATAATTTAAATTGGGGGACGCTGTACTTTTTATTTATTAAGATTATTTATCCTTTTTGATAATTCCAAATTTGATTTTGGTTTGAATTTAAATTATTAGTTTGAGAAATTAAATGACGAATTAATCTTATATTTATTTTCTTATCTTTGTACCTTAATTCTATAAAGTGGTTTCAGTTGTGTATCCGACGGATTGTAGACTAAATTAAATCAAACATATTTTTCTAATCTCTTTCGGGTGAACTCTGTTTTCTTTTCTGACTTTTTTCTTTTCTTTTTCCTGTTGATACTTGCTTCTCCTCACTTCAACGCCGACGCAATACTACTTTGGTTAGTTTGCGCTAACAACATAAATTAATCTTTTAATGTCTCTCAATAAAATTGCATGTTTATTTCTAAACCAAATTTTGAATGGTTATGCACATGAGTACCATCTAACTCTTCTGTATTTATATATCTAGCATATAAACCTTTGTATTTACGCCTAAACCTAAAATATAAGTGGCATTTACATAGTTAAGACTTATTTTCTATGTATTTATATATCTAACTCTTAAGCTTGCATGTTTATAACTCAAGTAATATGTTTGTGGGGCATTTACATACATATCATCCAAATATCACGTATTTACATATCCGATATCTAAACTTACATATTAGTGTAAAAATAAAAAAATATAAGGGCTATTTACGTGCATACCACCCAATTCCTTTGTATTTACCTATCTGACACATATACTTCTATTTTTATTTAAGGACACTTACGTACATACAACCCAATTCTAATCTTTAACATCACATAAAAAATAACACTATTATCACTTTTTAAATTGAAATACACCTTCTGAAGCAAGGGTTAAAACACCAAAGTGCTATGTTTGTGAATATGAAAGTTTTGGTGTGAGACATGGAAATACATAATAGTTATGTGCTTTGTATGTACATGCACCTATTAAGAGATCAGGCAATATACCAATAATCTCATATATTTCAGCTGCACATCAATCAATATCTTTTTTTTTTATTTTCTTGTTAGAATTGCTCTTTTACCAATTTCATGGCGCATCAATAAAGTTTCCCTTCTTTTTATTGTCCTTTTAATACAAAAGAAAAGAAAGTTTGATTTCTAATCAGCACGGAATGGGCAGGTGAGGGAGCGGTGCCGTAGAGAGTGGGGGATGTTCCAAACTCGATTAGCAGATGCGGAGAAGGCTTATTACAAGAAGATGGGAATTGCTCCTCCAAATGCCACATTTGCTTAGATTCAACACCCTTGTCCTTGCATTTGTCGTTAATGGACTAGAGGTAGATACTAATTAATATACATGCCAACTATCCTGTAGATTTTCATATATAATGATTATATAACTACATGACTAATATAAGTTAAATCAGGTGAGGGGCATCAGGCCTCTGATGAAAATTATTTAGATGTAAATATCCTATATTAACGCTTGATTAGTTAGTTGTGTTTGCTTCTGTTAATTGACTTTTACTAATTTTGCTTCTCTAGACAGTAGCTGATTGCCTGGTTTTCTTCATTGTCGATCTTGGTCCAGTTATTTAGTTTGGCTTTATAGATTATCCTTTTCATTTTTGTTTTGTGTTAAATGAGATGACATGTTTTTATTTATTTGATAATATCTGAATGTATTCTGGTTTTTGTTAAGGCAATTCATATTTCTTTTTGTTTTAATATTTATGTATTTGTTATCATCATTTGTCTATTCATATTACTATTTTAAATGTAAGATATTTTCATTATTTTTTTAATATGTATTATTATTATTATTATTATTATTATTATTATTATTATTATACTTATTATTATTTAAAAAAGTTGTGCTATTTTTTATATTATTTTCAATATATTCTCTTTTGGAGAAAATATGTGTGAAGAACTCATGCAGTAAATGTCAATCCCAAATTGGACTACCATTCTTTCTTGAAAGTCAATGGATTTATCTAAAAGATTGTTAATAGCTCGAAAATTAATTTGAATTTGGGCTCGGATCGATGTCGAGATCAAAATGGCATGCGAGAGCATGAAATTTAAAATTTTGGATTAGTATTTTTAATGATATTGAGTTGATTCCAACTTGATTCGAACTTAGATCTTTAAAAATCATATATCTGATATCTTTAGTGTCTTCATCATGATTGGTGTTCAATTGATATGATAGACCTTGACTCCACCTTAATAAAATTTAGTAAGTATAATTCTTTTTTAGAAAGTAAGCCTATTTTTTCTTTGTGATATAATTAGTTTAAGGGAGCGCATTTATTTCTAATATCTGAATTGATGTTCTTCAATAAGTATGATGTGAATGTTTTTGTCACAGCTGAAGAGGCTGCATACATTTTGAGTCCTCCAGTAGTTGCTTGGGATCATAAAAGTAAAATCTCTATTTGGGAAAGTATTACATCAGAAGAGACATGATGTTTTGACAAATGGAATAATGCGTGTTTGGTGTTGCTTAAATGTTGTGGTGCGGTGGGAAACATTGGGAGAAGGGCATTTGGAATTTATTGCAAAGTTGTGTTTTAGGAAAAGCTTGTTAAAGCATGAATTTCAAGTTCGACCCCGCAGCCCATTGTTGTTGCAAAAATATTAGTCCCCTGGCATCCCCTCTATGCTCTTGTATATCGCTCGAAAATCACATGCTCACTCACCTCTTTGTGACTGCGAGTGGTTAGGGTTTTGGTTTCTTTTTGGTTGCGATGGTTGTTGTTGTGGTGAGGTGTTTTTTTTCTCCTTTCCATTTTGTTCTTCGGCTCTCCCCACATGACGGTGGATAGTGTTGGTTTCAAATTGTTTCCTTTGGTTTTAGTTGTTGCGATGAGCTTGCCTTTCTTCTCCTCTCCCTCCCCTACTGCTTTTTGGCTTGTTTCGATCGCTGCTCTCCATCGCACAAGATATTATTTATATACTTTTTGTGCGTGGTGATGGCTTGGTTTCTACGTGCTCTAATTTTGGTTGTTGGATCGGAGAATGGTTGTGTTGTGATGTTGGTGTTGTGATGTTGATGTTGTGTGAAAATTACGGTGTTGCGATTTTTCTTGGCATGTGGAAATTATGTTGGAAATTATGTTAAAATTGGAGAATAGATTGGTTTCTTTGTGTTTTGATTGTTAACAAGGGAAAATTAGGGTGTTGTTGGTGATATCAAAATATGATGCTTTGTTCTTTATTTGGTGATTTCGCTGATAAGGTGCTCGGGTTAGTGGCGGTGGAGATTTTGTGGTAGTTTTTGGGATTATGTTGTTGGTGGTGTTTGGTCTCGTGTTGTTGGTGTGCTAAGATTTTAGTGTTGTGGGGTGGATGTTGGCGTGGTGTGCTAAGGCGGTGTGAAGATGGTGGTATGTGTTGTGGAGGTGGTGGTGCGTTGTTGATGTTGGTGTTTTAATGATATGGTGGTGATGTGTTGTTGATGTTTGTCTCATTTGAAGATGAATTGCCTTAGTACACCTGAGATGGACAAAGTGCGGGGAGATGATAGAAGCGAATTCTGAAATATCATAGTTGGAGGCTGAATGGAGAGATTGTCTGTTTTTTGTTGCTACCTTATTTACAATGTGTTATGAGAACATTTATTGTTTGGTGTATCAATGTTTTATGCATGTCATATATATTTTGAATCTTAATTTTATTTTTATTTCTTAAGCATGTATTCCTTTACATTGGGATGGTTGATGAGACAACCGTGAATAAAATATGTAATCTAAATATTTCATTTTTTTTGGAGGTCTATAATGCGAAATTCAATCTTATGGGGTTTTTGGATAGCGCCTCGTCGTCGTTGGGTAGTGTCACGTGTCGAACTCTCTTAGTACGGCCGAGAATTCATTTCCTTTTAATTGATATGGCTTTTGAGATTATTCTAGATAGCTTTTCTTAGGTGATATTGCCTGTGACACGCGAGCTCGGCGATATGTGATATAAAAACCGACGAAGAATTTTTTATTTATAAGGTTTGTTGTGTTAACGCAGATTCTGAAATTCGTTGGTTTATGTTATATTCTTTGGAGTAAATGGGTGCGCGCACTCGGATAAAAATTTAAAAGGCGGTTTTCGAGTTCGGTTTGATAAAGTTGGTTTAATAATTACGATCAGCTCGTATATGCGAGTATACGTATCGTTCGAAGTAATGTAGAGTTTCTAGTGGTCACACAATTATCGATCATGAGGAAGGTTATAAGCACTAAAATTTTAGTATGAAATCAATCTTTTAATTCACAATCTTTGACTAATAGTAAGTTTATTAAAGTTACTTTCTAAATTTTTAGACGATTAGCTTAACGCGGCATTTTGTATAAGCGACGAATATGAACATCTTCCCTTACGATGTTACTATGACGAGAGAATGAATCAGATTGATAAAAAGCTTGTATTGTGTCGAATACTGAGCATTTGTATTCTTTACCGCCCGAGTACCCCATCTTAGAGTTAAATAAAAACATTAGCTAATCCCAGAGCTTAGTCGCAAGATCCGTGGTTAAATTTGGGAGGATGCGGTATCGAGCAGGCTCACGGCCCAGCTGCGAAGGCGCTTGCCTTTAGCTTCAAGCCTCGGATTAATTTGAGGATATCCAATCCGGTCACCCCCAAAATCTCAAAGTCTACTCCCATCGAAACCACATTTCCACATTTATTTACACCAAACCAATGACTACGTAACTCGTTAATGGACGTTGAATGAATTCTCAAAGCTTTGTTGTAGAGCAAACGTCGCATCGGATTGTATGTTAGCGGCAGATACTATGATTGATTGGCGGAATGAAATTTAAATTAATTACAATGTGAAAAAATCATGTGATTTCTTAACATTTAAATGCGAAAATATCAAATCTAGATCATCACTTCACCATATCTCATCGCGGGGAGAAAGATAAAGAAATCGCCTGCATGGTCGCGGGGAAGATACGACGAAAACGTGAATTTTTATATATAAAAGCGAAATTAAATACAAACGATAAGAAGTAAATACAACTTATCTCAATTTAACTACAAACAAAATCCGGCTAAGTTAAGCTGAATCGCGTCTCTCTTTTCGCATGACACTCGATTCCTCTTAGAATAGTGAGGAAGAAGTAATCTCGCACTGGCATGTACACTCTTTAGAGAAGAATCCTTCTGAAAAGACTCTACTTTTCTTCACACAAACACAGCACTACTTTAAAGAACACTTACTCTCAGAAACCTACTAGCCACACTTGACTTTCTGCTTCCTCTCCTCTCTTCTCGCATCTTTTAGAGTCCGATATGTTTAAAATAGTTTAGAAACGAATTCCCAAGGTTTCTCGAAACTTGCTAAAAAATTGTCCGAATGCATTGAATTTGGTCTTCGTCGACTTTAGGCACACCGTCGATCTGAATAAGGCGTCGTCGGCATGAGATAGGGCGCCATCGGTGCCGGTATGCTAAATTTGTCATTTTGCCTCTTTTGGGCTTTAAAATTCGTTAAACAGCCATTTCTTCTAAAAGGCACCAAATTATCATCTTTAAATAACATAGAAAAATACGTTAAATATTTCGTCTGATATCACAAAAAATGAATATATATATATATATATATATATATATATATATATATATATATATATATGAAAATTAGCATGTTTTGGTCATTAGAGAGCCCCTCCCCCAGAATTTAATAAAAACATTGATTGCTTATCTGTGTATTAATGTTGCTTCTAAGAGTTTCGAAACCTCAGTGTTGTCTTTTCTTGTGGTCTACAATGTTTTGTTTGGTTACGCTACTGACAATGCATGGTTACGAGCCAGGTTTTACGAATTCGCAGATAACAGAATGTTGTAACTAACAGGTGGGCGAATGGGTTGGAAGAATCCATTCGTGTCGTCAGTACAGCCCGAGTTTCTTTTAGAACGGTTTATCTCGTGATATAAACCAATTACATTTTAAAAATAATATTATCGTATTATTAATTGTTATTTTAATAGCTTTCTTAAAATTTTAATTGTTGTGTTACTTGTTTTATGGGGTGTACGTTTTGTTTAACATTGAGCAAATATTTTGTTTTAGTATGGAATATCTTCAAATATAAAAAATTTTGTTATAAACGACGTTATAGTACGTAGGGTAGAAAGATCAATTTGTTCAACATTCTGTGAGTTGTTCAAAATAGTAAAAAACGAAATAGAAATTTAGCTTAGGCATGTTTTAATAAGGCGCTAGTTGCGCAAACGAATACTAAACGGAAATAGAAATTTAGAGCATTGCGTATTTTTAATAAGGCGCCAGATTCTCGAAACGAATACTAAATAAGGGCATAATTATGTTGAAATAATCATATCGAAATAAAAAAAATTATGATGACCTAAATCTATATGTGCGTGCGTGCCAACACACTAATAATAATAATAATAATAATAATAATAATAATAATAATAATAATAATAATAATAGTAATAATAATAATAATAATAATAATAATAATAATAATAATAATTTCTCTTAAATCAAAATGAATTCATTTATCTGCGATTAAGTATCCTAATTTAAATTTTATGAAAAATATTTTGAACTTTGGGGATGTTATAATTTTTTCAATGAAAAATTATTTTTTGAAAAAAAAAAAAACTGAGGTAGCCCGGTAAGCTGTAATCATCTAATCAAATATTTTGTATGTTTGGAGTAAAGTTAGCGAGCCGTGCATCAGAACCTTTTATAGAAAATCGACTAAATTTTTTTCTATAATATTTGACATAAATGTTTACAAAAGTATTTCAGGAGAGAAAAATAATAAAGATAAGTTTTTTAGAGTTAATCATTGAGTTTATGATATAAAAGCAATGTGAATCAAAGGTTATGAACACCTTATTTTTTAAGACATTTAAAAATGTTTTCTATAGAATTCATTTGATGAGAATTTTATTTTCAATTAGGCCTATTATAATTGATTTGAACTTTGGAAAGATAAAGACTCTAAGGTCCGTAGATCAATAATTTTTTTAGTAGGATTCTCTTTAAATAATTATTAAGTTTGACTAAGTTTATGATATACTCCACATTGAATGTGAAAAATAAAAGCACAAGGCAAAGTTTCATAATAAGTATGTTCTTTAATTTCATGAAAATACTGCAAGTTCATTTCCCAGTGATGATCCATAGAAACTATTATCATAACTGAAGGGATTTTTGTCCAAATTTAGGTCTCAACCAAAATAATATACAAATATTATGTTTATATGTTTATATCTACCTGAAAAAGTAAGATTTGATAAAGTTTATAAAAGAATACCCCCTCTAATCTGATGGCTGCTTGATTGCAATAGCAATATTGTACAAGTAATAGGTCGTAAGATACACTTGATAAACCATCAACCCCTTATTTTGTTCAATGTCAAAGAATAAGATTCCACCTGCATTCTTTTTCATATAGTTTACTGGATCCAATTAAATAATACAAGTCGTAAATATTGATAAAGAATTTCATAATTTCTTGGTTAACTAAGTCTGTTGACTAAAAAAACTTTGCTAACGATGCGACGACTACAGTTAGGGGCGTGGAATTAACAGACGGGTATAGAAGGTCGGATGAAAGGAATTTAGTGTTATATATATTCATTTACATCATAGCTATTAACGAAATGATAGTATCAATAATTAAATTAAATTAAATTAATATAAATAAATTTACCTCATTGTATATTTGTCTACTTCTTCTATAATTATTATTACATACGCTCATTTTTTAACCAATTAATTACAATCGAAAAGTTAGTTTAAAATAACGGTAAGTGAGCCAAAGTTAGTGAATAATCGCATAACCATGCAGTAACACAAGGAATATATATATATATATATATATATATATATATATAATATTTTTGTGTCCTTTGAAACTGCCGTCTAAAAATTGTAACAATTAATATCTTGATATCGATATCTCTTTTTATATTTTACGTGTAATGTATCTTAGCATTCTCATCGAAAATTACCGTAAAGGGGTGACTCTTTTATAATTGATCATACGTATACAAGCGATCCGATATAAATATATCGTTCGTATCTTTCATCGCGATTCGATTCGATATACCCATGGTACATTGAAAATCTTGAGACATGAATCTCGAGGAAGTTCGGCTTATCACACAATGAAGACTCCGATGGACCGTACCATTGTAGTCGAAACATCGAGCCATCGGCATCACTGCGATCGGATTGAATGAAAATATATCCGAAGCAGAGGAACCTTATGTCTCCAAACCTAGCAATAGCGAAATACAAAATTGACTCCCTTATGATTTTGCATAACTTACGGACGGGATCATGGTCACTTTTACGAACTCCCTTTGACATTCTATGAAGACCTCTATCTGAAAAGAAAGGCTACCCATCGAATTACGATGTCCACACCCTGCGATAGAATACACCCTTCCCGATGAAGGGGCGGACTCACGAAGATTTCCCTCGAGAAAAGTTGACCAAAGATCATCACCGGCGATGCTTAATGACGCGTCAGCCCGGGCAAAAAATGAGAGCCTCAGGGCATACGTTATGCGGTTCCGGAAGATGTTGAAATTACGTAATTTGGATCGGGCCGGTCTGAGAGCTACAGCAGTACGAAGGGCTAACGAGTGCACAATTTATGTACTTTATGGTTTTACAAAAACACAAAACTTTTAACCAAACTCTAGAGTCGACGATGACCACATCGCGACGAGAGGAGTATGTGGTAAAACTGTCTCGAAAGGCAAAGCTGCTCATCGATGAGATAAAAGCTAGTGAGATGATGGGTGGAGGTAGAAGGATGGCCCTCACCACGAGCAAGAGAGAGGTCGGTTGCCTCGTGGAATAGAATGGGCGCCGGGGTCGCGGAAGGCGTAGCTGCTACGACCAAAGGTTTCGATGGTAAGAATTTGGTGAAGGCCCAATGGGACAAAGTACTTCGGGAAGGATCCTCCGTGAGAATCGGAAGCTCTTCTCCTTTGCGAGTACCGTAAAGACCATGGTCTCGGCGTGGATGATGCGAACACCTGCGAAACCTAATTGAGCGATGCGAGCAAGAAAGCTCGAAGAATTTGTGACGCTGAGCCACAAACCGAAACGGGGTAAGACACACCGCAAAAGATGTCTCGGATGGGCATATCCAGAGCAAATGATGCCCACATTATAGAATGTGTCGGTTATACTAGGTGCGGGCACTCGGTCGAAGGCATTTGAAAAGAGGCACGATCGGGGAATATTGTTTTGTTGCTTTTGCCTCGAAGTTGAAGCACCATCCATAGATCATCTATATTTATGTGGATCTACCCCCGGCGAGGAATCCACAACGACTCCCGAAGTTATTCTTGCCGCGTGATTAAGCATCGAGTGGGTAGTATCTTGATTAATATAGGCGATTTGAGAAATATATTGTTTAAATTAAATTTTGACAAAATAATTTATCGGAATGGCACAGATTGTGTTAGTGGCCTACATATGGGTTTGTTGAATGAAAGGCTGGCATAATTGCGCTGTTAGTCGCATGGGGAGAGGGTGGCGGTCAATTTACCAATATGGAGGATTTTTTGGTGGTCGATATAACAAGTCGACCTACAATGAGATCTTACGCTCTCCCATTTAACAATTTTAATTAATTAGTATCTACCTTTACCATATGGCGATGAAATTCATGCGACGGAGAAATTATGAACATGCGTGCGAATATGGAGCAGGTCTTGGACATGTTATCTGACTAGTAGGAAGCATGGAGTAAGAAGCGTTGATCATCAAGCACTAATGGAAATGGGGCCTTGAAACCGAAATAAATCAATTAAAAAGCTTTTATCGAGAACTTGGATTGTCTAAAATTTCATTATTGATCAAAAAACCGCCACAAATTAGAAATTTGAAAAAATACAACGGGAACAGTTCATCGAACATGAAGCAGGGATCTCAAAGAAAAATGTTTCCTTAAACCGAAATATATTATGCGATACAAACACAATATAAAAGAGTTTTCTCGTTTTCAACACTTAAGTTTTTATGTTATTCTTATCAATAGAAACATTAGCTAAATATCACCAAAATATTACCTCGATTTAAAAAACACTTGAGAAACTAAGAAGTTGATACACTTTAGCATTGAGACAATACTCGAAAAATTGGAGTACCACACAAAAGCCAGCAGAGCAATGGTGTTGAGAAACCCGAGTTGACCATAGATGCAAAACACCTCGAGCATGCATTTTTCGAGTTTTGAAGAGCGAACAAAATTTCCAAAGGTAGATCACTTGCCGGTAACGACAAAGCTCCACGAAGGGTACGAGAAAATCACTACGAGAGAGCATCGATGATTATCCCCACCGATTATGAGAAGTATTGTGACCGAAAGAAAACTTGGGTCCACTTAAAAGCGAACAAGCTTAGGTCCACATGAGTTAAATGGTAATACACAAAAATAAACCAACAAGAGACGTATGTCATCCGAACGGTTGACAAAATATAAAATGATTGACATGATGTCATGGTGTTTGATGTTGTACATTGAAAAAAAATCATTAAATGCAGAAATGACACCAAGTTGTCCCGATTGGCGTATATGTTTTAAAAATCAGCCCCTCAACGCTCAAGCAACGAAAACATATCCTAAAACTAAATGAAAGTGAAAAAATTGTAGATGTTCCTTGTCCATTAAAGACGTCTCCGGGGGCTATAACACGGTCGATCAAAGGGGATATGTACTTTATAGACTTAATCGAGCGGAGAACATATCATGATCGATCGAAAAGACTTGAGGATAATGTGACACAATGTAATCTACCCGAAACATGTAATTAAACGATAATACATGTAAAAATTGATTGATGGTCATTTTGCATTCCTTTACAATTGTTCGGTTACATATATTATCGAGCAAAACTTTTCATATACATTGATTTGATTACATTAAAAAAATCCAAGTCTAGGAGTTTTGGGTGAGTGTTGGATAATCCATCATCTGTTAGATTATCCCCTCGGAAGCTCTACGTATTTGAAGTTGAAGGAGTTGTAAAGAGTTCTTTGAACTCATCAAGATCATAATATTTAGGGTCGACCATCCAACTGCAACGAATTGGTTAGTGCCACCTTATTCTGTGCTCGAATATAAAACCTAAATATCAAAAAAACTTCAGGTGTCTTAATTGTAGCTATCTACTCTATAAATTCAGCATTTTTCCTCCTGTATAGTATATACCCACTCTTACGTGATCTTCAACTCCTCACCGTATCTTCAAATCAAGCCTTTGTCCTAGTCGTGTAATCGTACGCTACTCTCACTCGCGCCTTGAACTCTTTGGCAGTTTCCTCGACTTTCGAGCTCTTTGTCTCTCACTTGAGTATAATGAAGAAACATGATGTGTGGCGGCGAGTAAGAGTAATTGATGTCGATCGACAATGTGACAAAATTATATGGGTCGGAGGTTATTGAGAATTTCTACAGGCCCTCGGCTAAAGCCTGAAAGCAATGAATGCAGAAAACGTACTCATCCATCCCATATGATTGGGGAACCGTCAGCAAACATTTATTAGGCCAAAACGAGGATGCGAGGTTGAGAAAAGCTTTAGTTGCTTCTCACACGATGGGCTATAGTAATCCTTACCTTGCCCGCTTCATCTTGGGGTAAGGGGGAGAAGAGTCACATGCTTGCGATAGAGCTTTGCCCATACCACGATAGGCTATAGTAATCCTTACCTACGTTGTTCTTCACACTTCTCTACTGATGAGTTTTATGGCTAATCCTTACCTCCCTTCTGCTTCATCTTGGGAGTTAAGGGGAGAAGAGTCACATGCTTGCGATAGAGCTTTGCCCTTCCTCCCGGCCTTCCGTTGTTCTTCGAAGAAGTGGTTAGCCCGCCATGGAGTAAGTCGACTCGAAGCACTTCCTCTCTAGGCCGGGTTATCTTCCGGGGCTTTAAAACTATTTCTTGTTACTGCGGGTGTAGGCGAGTGGTCGTGGAGAGGTCGTATGGCATCCCACATTGACAGAGGAGTGGAACTGAAGAAGATTGTTGGAAAGCTTCGAGTTTGATGGTCGATTAGAGAGTTCTCGGCATCTAACTTTAATGATGCTAGGTGTCGGCTCCTCTTGGTAGTGATCCTTGAAGTCCACTAAGTGTCAAAGATGATTTTTCGCTCGCAAGTCAATTCAGTCACATTTATTTGAATGACTACTACGAGTTTAGAGACGACATGAATTAATTCCAAATATGGGAATTATCTGATTTTACGGTCGTCCTTTTCCTCATCCTCTTACCTCCTGGAGGTGGAAATGGTGCCCTTCCTTTTTCCCGAGCTCCTTGATGACGGATGCACGGCGTTTTGATCTATTACTACTCTGTTGCCTCATCGAAGTGACGCATGATGCGGATAAGTGCACAGGTGAGTGGGTTTTTAGCATGTTTCTTGTCATCAAGTTGGTGTGTTATATGACGAGACATATGTTTCTCGATAATGACAAGGGCCGTATAGGACTCCCTTCTTCTTGTATGGTTCCGCAAGTCGGTCTTGTGGTGATTCCTGAGCCTCGCAGACACCGGAGAAATTAAAAATTTGATCCTTTATTTTATTTTATTTTTCAAATTGATCGAATGAAATTTCGAGTTGAAATTTAAACACGATGTAGTAGTCGAAAGTTCAGCGGCTCCGTGCGGGATCTCTGTCTATCACGAGTAAATAACAAGTCGTCAACATTGTAATAGAGTTTGACTTTATTGTGCGAGGATGACTCATAATGATTAAAAATGGACGAATCCCAGCAAAATGTGATCGAAGTTCTAACTGGCGGTCTAGATAGAAGATCGGATCATGGTGAAATGATGCGTCGCCCTTCTCAGGCTCCTGCATTTCTAGCACTACACTTGTGTCGTATATATAAGTGTCTTACAAGAGATGTTGCATCGAATGATATGAGGGTAGACCTTTCGGTTGTTGGCACTAAGCAGAATAATTGTGGAGAATATTTGGAGATCATTGGAACATAGAAAGAAGTCGGCCTAAGGAGAGATAAGAAAAAACTAAAAGGAAGGAAAAATAAAATCTAGAAACGTAAACCCCATTTTCCTCTTTAACCTTATATATAGAGTATCCGAGGAATTTGAAATGCCTTGAATTCGTACATAGATCTCTAGAGATTCACATCGAAATCGAACGAAATTCGAGAGAACAAAATGATGTAAAATTTTTGGAAATTCACATAAATTTAAATATTTATTTATTATATAAATATTTTACATATCAATTTTTATGCGCATATGAGCAACACAAAAGCCCCGAATCACACAGACTTTGGTATAATGCATACTTGCAAAACTTAAACTTCCTACGTTCTTTTCCTCACGCACGAACCACAGAGATTGAACTAGTCGCCGATACTTTTGCTAACTCCATCGTAGGTAGCCACCTCACGTTGGAGAATCTACATGTCCTCATAAGAATGCCAACTCTTCCTTCGATTTTGATATGGAAACGTCCCTCTGCCGGGCTAGCTTCGGAGTTGAAGTAGTCCTTCGTTTTAGATCCATCAATGAGTCGGCGGCCACTGATGTTGATTGTCCCGTCTCCTTTATTCTCGGGGCCGGACATACGACATCGGCCTCCTTGAGCATCTAGGTAAGATAGACCGCCGGAGTGAGCCTTTGCGTAGGGAGTGGAACATATGGTCTCTGAGCCTCCTCTAAAATTAGAGTTGGTCGAAGCTTCCATTATCTTTGAGTCGATAATATGCAAGTTCCGGCTGCGAGGATGTCGTAAGTTAAAAAAATGACCCCGGCTACGGTGAATCGAAAATAGTTTTCTCGGCACCAATCATTCACCCATCGAAGACGATCGGACACTCATCGGCATGTGGTTGGACGGCCGCAGCGTCGCGGCGAAGGAAGAACTCACTTTCGAGCATTTGGACGGAATCTCCATGATGACCACTTGAACGATTGTTGAGGCGGCCCCTAGAACGTCCGGAGCGATGATTGTTGCGGCGAGTGGCGTGCACATCCCGGCTGCTCCACCATCTCGCAATGTAGTGTGATTGGTCAGTATTTCCGGTCGCTTCCTCCACCCGCACAACTGTGAATCACTTGCCGCAACCAACTTCTCCTCGGATACGCTCACACTCCCCGGCCTCTTTGAGCCAGTGACCGGCCTTCTCCTTCGCTCTTTGATAGGCGGCCTCGTCTGGTTATAACTTTCTCTGATCACCGCCGCTGAGTTTCTTTTTCTCTCTAGTGAGCGAGTTTTCGATCGAAAACGGCCGAAAGGCGAGTCATCTTGGCCGCCGCATTCGCTAGGTTTCTTGTTGCTCCCCATTACTCTTTTCCTTTAACAATGATTGAATGGTAGGAAATTCATAAAAGCCCAATGATAGCTATACATTTATGAAATGCGAAGCCTGAAAAATTTATAATTTCAATTATAAAAAGCATTTATGACGCAATAATCGAAATCAACTTTTGCATTAAATTCTCTTATTTTGTATTGTTGTTGTCGGCTTTCGAAGTGAGTGAATTGAAGAACTAAATATGTACATAAAAATATGAGCATGTATCTCGAGGATATTCGAAACGCGATGTTTAGCTTATGGACATTGAAAAACTGTATCGGGATAATTGATCCGAAAAAAAATACTGTTTTTATGCCTTGATTTTTATTAAATTTAAAAGATATTATGCTTTAATGAAAGATATTTTTGTGTTTTTGGATGTAGGTGATACAAAAATGATGAAGGAGAAAATATAAAGGAAGCGAAAAAGGAGCAAAAGGAGCAAAAATAGAGGTAAAAATGCAAAATTGTCGAAATTACGGATTCGGCGCACATGCGCCGGACACACACTACGAAGATTAGGTATTCATGTGGACACATTTTGAAGAGATGCCTTGAGCTGACCCTTGAAGCATAAATAGGAGGGTATTCCTTCGAAGAAAAACGTCGGCAATCTACCTATCTGAAGTCCGAGCTTTAGAGAAGATTAGAGAGATCATATAAGAGCCACCTTTTTTACTTTCCTTCATAAATTAGTGAGTTTATTTTAGAGTTTGTATTTAGAGTTTGAAAGAGTTGGTGCATGTGTAGTTCATTACGGTAATGGAGTCGATAGGAAGCGAAGTTCGATAGGTGAAACATGTAAGATAAGTATTTTATTTTTGATTGAAAGTTTATTTATTATGTTTTGTTATTTAATTTAAATTGTTAAATTGATTCTTTCTTTCTCCTTCGATTATGAAAAGATAAATAAGATAATACAAAATTAAATAGGAGAATTAAAAATCATATATTTCGAAACATTGTGATGATATTAATCTTGGTTCTTAATTTCTTATTTAAATTGGCCATTTAAATTGTTAAAACATGTTGAGGAGTTTTGGGGCTAGAAGGTGATGAATTTTTAACTTGTAGATATCACATGAATGCGCTAGGTAATCGAAAGGCCTTGTGCGGGTTATTCGAAGATGAAGTGCGGAATAAATAGGAAGATGTTATATATTAGGAGTAGAATTGATAAGTTTTTAGAGTAGTGACTAAAATGTTATGATTTGGTTTATAGAAAAGGAAAGGTTATTTAGTAGGGCCGACCATAGCCACCCTTGGACATCGTAGTGTGAGCTTTAGATTAACTGATCCTACTTAACAATACGTAAGGATCGATTTATAAAATTTGTGATGTTCTTTGCACCTGGATCGAAAGGGTAAAGAATATGAATTAACATTTGTACAAATACGTAAATTTATATTTTAGAACAATATGCATTATCTTAGAAAATCTTGGATTAATTGAAAGGGAGAAAGTTGTTTTCTTATTCTTTATTTGATTATTTTATTTATGTTTTATTATTGCATCCGATAAATTAAAGATATTTTATTTTTAATTATAAAAGAAATACTTTAAAATAAAAATATTTAAAGATCTATAACTCTCTCCTCGTGGAACGTCTTTGGGTCTTTGTTTTGAAAGCATATTCTTGAAACGATACATATGCTTGCGTAGTACCTGTGATGTAAAATATTTTTTCATAAAATTATATTTATATACACTAGGCTATTATTATTATTTATATATATTTTTGAAAGCATTAATTAGTACGTTGATGCGGAAGGGTACTTCGGAGTGGTTAGCACGATTCTTGGGGAAGAAGATTTTAGTACGCATATATTTATATCGGATCGAGTTTTTTGCGCGTTGCGGGGAAACGAGAGGCGAGCTTTTAGATTTTAAGTATTTTTATTTTATTTATTTTCTTTATTATTAAAAAACAAAAAACATATATATAATAATAATATTTATTTTAATTCTTGCTAATTGACTTTCTGCGTAGTTCTGCGAAGGATTATTACCTTTAGATTTTGAATTAGAAAGAAATGTTAGAAGAATTAAAAAGGAAAATAAATTCGAAAATTTCGAAAATGACTAATTTACATAACAATTTACGAAATCCAATTGAAATTAATGATCAAAATGTTTATAAACCATTAAGGGATTATGTTAACCTACTACCGGTTGATGAACTTCATAGTAGTATTGAAATACCCGCTGTAGATGCTAATTCTTTTAAGCTTAAACGTCTATTATTCAGAATGATTAAGCAAATCAATTTAGTGGAACACGGAAATGAGGATCCAAATTTATGTAGTTTTTGAGAAGCTTTTGTCTTCACACTTTAAATACACTTGATGTTTACGATGATCTTTATTGAGAACTGCATTTCTTTATTTTCTTTAAGAGATAAAGCGAAGATGTGGTGAACTCATTATGACGGGTTACATTAAAACATGAAATTTAAATATTTAAAAAATTCCTTCTTAAATATTTTCCTCCTTCTAAAAGCATTTGCTAAATTAAGAAATAATATTACTTCATTTAGTCGATTTGGCATGAGAAGCAATTTATGAAACTTGGGAAAGATTTAAAGAACTATTAAGAAAATGTCACCATCATGATTTACACGATTGGTTAATTATTGAAGCATTTTATAATGGATTAATTGGATCTTAAAATCAATTATTGATCTTTGGAGGATTCTTTAATGTCTAAATCATTTGAAGAAGCTTACACTTTAATTGAAGAAATGACTAGCAGTAAGTTTTGATAGCGCCGGAAAGTTAATCACAAAGAATGACATTTATTCATAATAATGAAGCGCTACATTTGAAACTACAGTAGCGATGTCTAAGAAATTAGATAGTTTCTTTGTGTATATCACATAATAACTATCTTAATATTGAAGATTCTACATTTATTGAAACTTTACAAGTTGTGCTAGTAAAAATAATCACTGACCAGGTAATATAATCTACAGATGGAAAAATCATCCTATTTCATAGAATAATTAATGATAGGAGTAATAATTAATCTCATCCTTCAAATTGGAATAATCGAGTTAATTGTTATAAACCACGGATTTAACGATCGACGAGAAAAAGTTATTTATAGAAGAATTACTACAGTAAGTAATCGATTACAAAATCAAAACAACATTATTCGTAATAATGAGAATCAGATAGGACAAATCAGCAATTTAATTAATTATAGACCCAAGAAACCTTCACAATAATATTGAAATCAATCCCAAATAAGCCCAGAAAAAGAACATGAACATGTTAAAGGCATATGACAGAAATTGAAGATTAAAAAGAAGAATGCAGAATGAAATTGAAAATGAGATTGAGATTGAAGAGATTGAAAAATCCTAAAGAAACTCCTTCTCCTAATAAAGATCAAACTGATATTTCAATTAATATGGAAGTTAACCACCACCACCTTTTCTCAAGACTTAAACAACGAAGCTTGATCATCGATTTTCTATGTTCTTTGAAATTTTTAGAAAGCTTTCTTATCGCCTTTTACTTTTCTTTGAAACTTTGGAGCAGATGCAGAAACATACGAAATTTATGAAGGATATTTTAAGTAAGAAATGAAGATTTGAAGCTTTTGAAAGCATTTGCATTAAGTGAAGAATGTAATCTAACGATAGTCAAAAAGTACGAAAACTTAAAGATCCTGGAAGTTTCTTATACACTTGTGCTATTAAGAAAAAGTTTTGTGGAAAAGCTTTATGCGATTTAGGAGCGAAGTATTAATCTCATGCCATTTTTTATTTTTTCGAAGGTTGAATTTGGAGAGATTACTCCAGCATTTGTAACCTTTTAAGTTATTTGATAGATCTGTCAGCTTCTGCTAAGGAGTTATAAAGGATGTTCTTGTTAAAGTAGACAATTTATCTTCCCGAAGTAGATTTCATTGTACTTGATATGGAAGAAGATAAAGAAACACTGTTATTTTAAGGAGACGTTTTCGAAAGTGACGAGTTATTTATGATTGAGGTACGAAAAGGAGAATTATGCATGAGATTTAATGATCGAGATTAAATTTAATGTCAGCAAATCGATGAAGTACACGACGAAAAATATTATCGAATGGATATAATTGATTATTTAATTGAGAAACATTATCAAGAGAAAAATGTAAAGTCATTTCGAAGAAAAATTTGATTTATTAACCGATGAAGATGAAGAACTAAAAGAAGAAGAAACTCGTTATATTAAAGAAAATTGGGAAACTTTGGACATAACTACGTATGATATACTTTTACCTACGATTAAAAAAGCCACGAAATGGAATTAAAAATGTTACCTTCACATTTAAAGTATGCGTTACGGGAAATTCATTAACTTTACCTTTATTATTATTTCTTCGAAATTAAAGTAAAGATCGAAAAAATTTGATAGGAGTATGAAATTATACGAAAGTATTTGGTTGTACGATTCTTGACATAAGAGGAATAAGCGATAGATTTGTATCATAGAATTTTAATGGAAGAAAATTTTAAGCACTCTTATTGAACATGAGAAGATTAAATCACATCGCCCAGAAGAGGTTGTTAAAAGAATTGTTAAATGGTTAGATGCGGTATTATTTATCTGGTCGGATGGTAATGGGTAAGTCCACATTCGTTGTGTTCGAAAGAAAGGAGGAGTAAGCTTGTCATTGTGATGATAAAAATGAACTAATTTCTACGAGACGAGTTGCGGATGGCGAATTTGCATTGATTATAGAAATTAAATGACGCCACTAGAAAGGATCATTTTCCTTTACCTTTCTTGGATCAAATGCTTGATAAATTAAATTTTGGACACTCGTATTTACATTTTTACGGATGGAGATTACGGTTATTATCGATTACATGTTGCTCTGAGGACCGAAGAGAAAACAACATTTACAGATCCTTATGGAACATTTGCACTTTAGAAGAATGCGCTTGGTTTATGTAATGCACTGCTGACTTTTGAAGATGTATGATGTCGATATTTTGTGATTTGATTAATGAAAATTGAAATATTCGCTGGACGATTTTTCGAGTTTTTGGAACTTCTTTTGAATCTTGTTTGGAAAATATTTCAAAATTCGAAAAAGATGTGAAGAAACAAACTTAGTTCTTAAGCAGGAAAAATGTTAATTCATGGTCATGAGAAGGCATTGTACTTGGTCTTGAATTTCCTGAAAAAGGGATGGAAGTAGATCAGCAAAGTGAAAATTATTCTTTAGTTACATTACTGCTAGCATTCTTGATGTGAGAAGTTTTCTAGGTCATGCTAGATTTTATAGAAAATATATAAACGATTTTTCTAAAATTACTAAACCTCTTTGTCATTTATTGGAAAAAAGATGCTAAATTTGAATTTAACGAAGCTTGTGGTAATGCTTTTAATATTTTAAAGAAAAATTAATAGCTATATTTATCGTTGTTGCACTGGTGGAATAAATCTTTTGAATTAATGTGCGATCTGAAAGGATTTTACGGTGGAACATGTTGGGACAAAAATATGAGAAAATTTTCAAAGTTATATATTATGGTAAGTAAAACTCTCGCTGAAATTTCAAAGAAATTACCTTCACTGCGAGAAAAACACAACTCACAGTATGTCTTTGATAAATTTAGACGCCTTCTTGGTACTAAATGCATAGTTAAATGCGATAAATTCACTTTATTAAATTATAATGTGAAAAAGAATGCTAAACTGTTAATAAGATGAGTTTGCCACACGAATTTAATTTTCAAATAGTGGATATAAAAGAAACGGACTGGCCAATTGCGATCATTTATACGAATTAAGAATGATGTTATTATCGAAAGAAAACATAAATGAGAAATTTCTTTGATGAACATTTATATGTTATTCGAAGGATACAGTACCTTGGTATACGGATATAGTTAATTTATTTAGTTAACGATATTCGTACACTTATGGATTGGATGAAAAATTTATTAAGAAATTTAAAAATGATGCTAAATATTATATTTGGGAAAGTCCTCATTTATTTAAATTAGGAAAATTCTATAATTTGAAGATGCGTACGCTATGAAGAAAGCTTATTTTATTATTAAAAAATGTCGCTGATTATTTTAGAGGGCCTTTGGAGTAGATAAAGCTGAATTTAAAATTTTAAATTCGGGATTTTATTGGCTTACTTTATTCAGAGAGATGTGAGACATTATGTTAAAACATGTGATCGATGTCGAAAAGTAGAAATATATCCAAAAGAATGAAATGCCTTTAAAAAGCATATATTGGAAGTTGAAATTTTTGATATATGGGGTTTTGAAACACATGGGGCCATTTATCTTGTCGTACGGAAAAAATTTATATTTTATTAGCGGTTGATTATGTTTTAAAGTAGATTGAAGCTGTAGCTTTGCCTAAGCGTGACTCCAAAAGTGTATCTAAATTTTTAAAGAAGTTTTTCGAGATTTGGAATGCACAGGTAATTATCACGGATGGTGGAAGTAATTTTAGAAATATAAGAATTTGATATTCTTTGCGAAAAGTAGAATCGAATATAAAATTGCAGCGCATATCACCTGAGCAAGTGGAATGGTACAGTATCAAACGAGAGAAATTAAGGGTACAGGAAAATTTGTTAATCCTAAAAGGAAATGATTGGGTTGATAGACTTGATTAAATTGCATTATGGGCTTATAGAACAGCTTATCGGGCACGATCGGGTGTCACCCCTTCTTAGGTTGGTTTTTGGAAAACAACATCCTTACGCATTGACTTGAACGTAAAGATTATTGGGCGATAAAAGGAGTTTAATTCTGATTTGAATATTTTGCGGGGAGAAAAACTTTTATTGCGATTAAATGAGATGGATGAAATAAGAAATGAATCATATGATAATGCAAAAATTTATAAGAGAAAATGAAGGTATTACATGATAAAAATATTTCGGGAAAAATATTTGAGCACGGGACGAAAAGTATTCTTGTTAATACTCGTTTAAGATTTTTTCCTGGAAAATTGAGATCGAAATGGATAGGACGAAAGTATATAATTGAAAAAGTATCTGCATTATGAAGTTGTGGATATTAAAAGTACCGAAAACGGAAAAAATTTTAAAGTTAATGGATTAAGATTAAAGCCTTATTTGGGAGACATTAAAAAGATTTATAAAGAGGGCACATGAATTAAATTATTTTCGATTAAAAAATTAACCGGTCGGGTGACGACGTTAAACTGACGCTTAATAAAAGCTGACCTTAGATTTTATTTTTAGTGTTTTTTTTTACATTTTTAATGTATGGTTATGCCTCGGTCTTGACTAATTTTATATAACTAGAGAAAATTAAAATTATCTTGAAGTATATAAAGTTTGGGCTTTGGATAACTCGAATTTCGTATGTGAGTAAAAAAGGAGGTCAGAGATTAACCTTCATTGAAATTATGTATAATTGTGTTATTGAGATTGTTCGATCTTACCATTATAATTTACCTATTTTTGGAGAACGAAACGCTTGGGGTGACGTTAGGTGAAACGGAGTCGAGCATGGATTCGGCGCTGGCGCCGAATTCGGCGCTAGCTCCGGAATAAGGCGTAGCCTATCTTGGGTCGTGTAAAAACTAAACTTTTCGAGTTTTTCACATGATTTTTCGCTCTTAAATTAACCCGTCTTCATCCCAGAATCCCTATGCAATCACATTTCGACCCATACACTTCATTCTCGAGAAATTAGACCGGATTTTTGAAGAAATGGAGGAGAAATCTTGGAGAAGAGAGTTTAGAGACAAAGAGATAAAAAGATCTCCAACCACAACGATGGTTTCATCGGCGTAAATTTGGAGAAATTTCTAGTCGTCTTGATAAATTTGAAGTGGATTTCGAAAAGCATTGGAGATCGCCTCCGTGAGATGTATCATCAAGTGAACATACGGAATGTGACCGAAAACGATTTGATCATCTAGCGGCTTGTGAGATGCTCGAATGGAGATGTATGTGAAGAACGATTGGATCGACGAGAAAACGGCTACGGATTTTCCAAGAGCATTAATGTTCTTCCAGTGGTGAATAGTTTTTCCTTGCAAGATAATGGAAATTAGATAGTGATTTGGTGAGATCGTGATTTATCTGATGAGTCGTTGTATCGATTTAGTGAATCGGTTGTGTTTGTTTGTGTATTTCTTCATGTTGATGTGTGTTGTATTTGTTTTCAAAATTATGTTGTTTGATTGTGTGTTAGGACTTGAATCATTATATTATACTTATCGAAGTGTATTGAGCCAATATTGAAGATTATAAATGAAAATTAGAGTTTTGATTTAAACCTTGTGTTTGATTGGTGGATTTAATATTTAATTTTTTAAAAAATTTTGGAAAATGTTTTATAAAGTTAGCGAAAATTTTCGCTAATATGAGTAATTGGAAGTTAAGATTTATGAATTTTGGTGGAAAATAAAATTTTTAGAGTGATTTTGTGAAAGGCGGAGTCTAGCGCTGGCGCCGAATTCGGCGCGCAGCGCCAGGTTCGGCGGCTCTTTACCGAAAAACCTTATAAACCCGTTAGCCATGGATGGCCTTTCGCTTCATCTCCTTCCCGATTTGGTGAAAATACACCTCTAGATCCATTTTGAGGTCGAAACATCGAGTATTTGGGCGTGAAATCACTTGATTTCTTCGTCTCGAGGTCGAATCTACCAATCTAATCATTTATTTTCACCATAGTTTTCATGTTTTGCTAAAGCCGAAATTTTGAAAATTTTGATTTTAGGTATTATTTGGATTTTTAAACTTATTTTAAGTTTCATAAACTTAAAAAGAGTTTAAATATTTGATTCTAAATTTGTTATTGTTTTCTTTCACGTTTAGATGGCACGAAAATCTAGCGAGGGAAGGGACGAAAATTTAGGCAATATAGAAGTTCGTATTTGCGGCGGCGCATTTTCGATATCACGAATTTGCGACGTCGAGAAAGTTTATCTCGGAGCGAAGCTTTTACAATCCGGGTGAAATGATCGAGAACACGATCGTTCGCCTGGTAGCGACGATTACGGTATTTCATTGATGTTGTTGTTATTCCGGTCGTTCGCAAATTTTTATGCTAACTCTTTAGATGCGAACTACGAAGTCTTCGTCGAGAGGTATTGGGTAGGATTTACTGCGGAGAGGATCGATGTGTTTTATGGTACATACCTAATAAGTGTGCTTGTGCAGGGATTATCTGTCGAGGGAGATCTTGAAATGATTATTGCTTATTTGGTAATGACGCGGAACTGGAAGATCGGAATGAATAACGACGAGCTTGAATCTTCGCTAAATGGTGTTTGAAGCTTGGCGTTATTTTATTTACGCTAGACTTCTACCTTGACCACGAGTGAAGTTACCGGAGAAGAGCATCTGAACTATTGCATTCGGAGAGAATGCGATAGATGTCGGCAGTATTATTTATGATTACGTAGATACTGTTGCTAAATCGACACTTTTGTGGGCCCAGGATTCCCATCTTTTATTCATGCTCACATGTGTTAGCAATGGAGTCATCGCGTATTTCGAGGAGAAGTGAGTACGAACGGTGGGCGAGGAGAGTGTTAGTATATATGATCGTCTTCGAGGGAAGAGATCGTAGCTCATACACTTTTGCACGCACTTCGAGTAGACCTTCCGCTTCCGAGACCTTCTACTTCTGCGAGCCACCGTAGTTTTTAGGAATCGATGCATGATCGGTTTATAGAGCGATAGCATGAGTTATTTCAAACTCGCAGCGAGTTGATTCTATTGATAAGAAAATTGATCATTTATCGAGTATACCCGGAAGGAAGAGTAGTTACGATGCGAGTATGATGAAGCTCTCGTTAGATTCACCGAATGGAGAGCATGATGTTCGGTTTCTTTACCTTTCCTAGTTTCTCACCATATGTTGATCTAAGGATGTTGAGTTTTCTTTTGGTAGAGTGATGACGATGATGAGGGTATAGACGGTGATTCTTGGCTTTGATTTACCTACGAGTTGTGCTAGAATACATTGTTAGTTTAGTTTGTTTGCTAGTATTGATTATTGTTTGTTGTTTGCTAGATTAGATTTGTTTATGTACTTTGTGTGGATTGTTAGTTGTTGAAATTTGTTGTTAGAGTATTTTTAATGTATTGTGTTTAAGATTGAAATTTGGATAAATTTATGTTTATTCCTGTTTATTATTGTTTAGTAGTTAGTATTGTTGTTATTTAAATTTATTATAAGTAGTATAGTCATTTAATTTAATTATTAATTTTTGCTTACTTTTATATACGCTACATTATTTCGGAATTATTCATAAAGCATGTGTAAAGTAATTTTTCTTTCTATAATGTTTTTTACATACTTATAAAAATTCATTTTTAAAATTATGTTTTTCTTTTTCTCTCGTACTTTAAAAAAAAATTTCATGATAGGCAAAAACTTAAGTTTGGGGGAAAGGAAAATACATTCATATTTAAATTTTATTTGTCCTTTAAAAACTAATGTTTTCTTAAAATAAAAATTTTTAACATAACATGAGAAATGAAGAATCTATTTAAGAACACTTAAATTTTTTAAATTATAAATAATTTAGTGGACTTAATCAAAAAATTTTAATAACTTTGATTGATTTTAAGAATAGAATTATTCGAAAGCAAAGAAGAATAAGATTAAGAAAATTTTTCACAATTCATAGTAGATAATTGAATTTTAGAAGTATTCGAAATAAAAATTATAAGCTCGAAAAAGAATAGATTGAAGTGTTTTTGAAATGTTTATTTATGTTATAATAATTAAGTAAAAATGTATAGATTTGAAAATATAAGTTAAAGATAGTGAAGATGGCAATTCTTGGTATCGAGATACGGTAATCCTATCTTTTTTTAAAAAAAAAAAAAGCTTGAGGGAGAAGCTCTTAATAAAAAAATTGAAACGCTTGAATTAGCTATAAAAAGAAAAGCGATTCATGTAATGCCCAATTTTTAATAAATGTACTTTTATTAAGAAAGAATTTCATGAGAATATTTTTAACATGAATAATTTATGTGATCTTAATATAATAAACTACAATTATTTTTAGTGAATGAAAATTTTTTAAAATTAAGCATATGATTTGATAGTTAGAATATTCTTTAAATTATTTAAAATTAAACTTAGTTAGTGAAATTTGGTTAATGATTTTTAAAAGAGCTTTTATAAAAATCAAAAATCATAAGGAGTCTTAAATATTTACGCTTTTTTATTCGAATGTTATACGTTTTATACTCTCCTTGAGATTCTTGAGGACAGTAACGTTTAAGTTTGGGGGATTTTGATGCGAAAAAAGCCTATTTTTATGCCTTGATTTTTATTAAATTTTAAGGATATTATGCTTTAATGAAAGGTATTTTTGTGTTTTGGATGTAGGTGATACAAAATGTTAGAAGGGGAGAAAATATGAAAAAAGGAGCGAAATGAGCGAAAATGAGACGAAATGCAAAATTGTCGAAATTATTGGCACCGGGGCCTAGGCGCCGAGTCGGCGATCTAGGCGCCGGACACACCTCCCAAAATTCAGTGAATGTGGACACATTTTGAAGAGGTGCCTTGAGCGGCCGCAGAAGCTTATAAATAGGAGGGTATTCCTTGAGAAAAACGCCAATCTACCCCCTGTCCCAAGTCTGACACAGAGAGAGAATTAGAGAGATCATATTAGGGCGCGCTTTTTACTTTCCTTCACAATTAGTGAGTTTATTTTAGAGTTTGTATTTAGGGCTGAAAAGTTGGTGCATGTAGTTCGTTATGTTATGGAGTTAGTAGGAAGCGAAATTTGAGTAGGAGAAACATGTTAAGATAAACCTTTTTATTTTTGATTCGAAGATTTATTTATTATGTTTTGTTATTTAATTTGATGTGTTCGAGTAGTTCTTTCTTTTTCTCATTTCAGTGTGATAAATAAGATAATACAAAATGCATTCGGAAATTAAAAAATCGCTATATTTTAAAGCATTTGATGATATTATCAGGTGCGAATTTCTACTTATTTAAATTGGTCGTTTAAATTGTTAAAACGCAATTGAAGAGTTTTGAGGCACAGAAGGAGATGAATTAACTAAGCTTGTAGATATCACATGAATCGCTTAGGTAGTCGAAGATAGCACATGCGGGTATTCGAGGTGAAGTGCGAATAAATAGGAAGATGTTTTATATTGGGCGTAGAATTGATAAGTTTTTAGAGTGACGAATAAAATCTTATGATTTGGTTTATAGAAAGATCATAGTAGAGGCTGAGCCATACCTTGGCCATGGGCATCTAGTAGTGTGGCTGGGTGCTTCATTCTAACCCAACAAACATCCGGACTGATATAAGTACAGCCGTGTTAACACTTGGATCGAAAGGGTAAAGAATATGAATCTTACATTTATTGTAATCTGATAAATTTATATTACACGAATATTATCGTTATCTTAGAAAATCTTGGATTAATTGAAGAGAAAGTTGCTTTAACATTATTATTTACATCGATTATTTTATTTACGCTTTATTATTGCGCTCTAGTAAATTAAAGATATTTTATTTTTAATTATAAAAAATACTTTAAAATAAAAATATTTAAAGATCCTTAACTCTCTTCTCGTAGAACGTCTTGGTCTTTGTTTGAAAGCGCATATTCACTTTGAAACGTCATTATCTTTGCGTAATCATGATGTCAAAATATTTCAATAAAATTATCTTTATATACGATAGCCGCTATTATTATTTATAACATATATTTTGAAAGGTAAATTAGTACGTTGATCTTGAAACTGATCGAGTTTTTGGCGATTCTTAGGGAAGATTTTTAGTACGCATATATTTATATCGGGTCGATAATCGAATCGAAGTCAGCGTTGTTTTCTTTCGGGTCAAAAAACTATGATTAAATTGAACGAGCCTTGTGGCGAGAAAAATAGGTGGCACTTGATCCCAGAGGGATAGTAATTAGCTAACTGATCATGCTAGCAAGAACAACCTTGCTAAAAGATAGCCGGTGAATTCTAACGATACCTTTCTAATCCTACGAGAAGGGCTATTATCTGAGAGGCTACCCGTAGGCTTACGGTGATATACCCTCGTACGATAGGTATGTCACCAATATGATAGGAGGGCCTACCTGGAAATTCCCTTAAAGGAAAACCGGCCCGATGGCTGCACCCGTAGTGAATGTATGCCATCCAGGCCAAAGGTTTCGATTAGAATGAATGACACGGTAAGCGATCATTAAATGCCCATGCGGTGATTATGAGTACGAAATGATCACTGCAACATCGTTAAAATATAAAGGTGTCGAAATTAAACTTTACAAATGTGAGAATGTCTTTATAATAGCTTGTAATGTCTCTATTAAAACGAAACTGATAAATGTGTTCGTACTAGATCTTCATAAGATATAATATTAGAGATCATTTATGACCAATAGCTATAGTTTACTCTGAGATTGACACTCGAATAATTAGATGTAGTCACATATTTATCTTAGAAATTTAAGACTTGAAGATTGAAGGCATCTCAACTCGTAATTTGTATGTTTATGGATTAGTGAAGTTCTAATGAATTCCTTGTTGGAGTAGAATTGTTTCCTTAGCAATAATTTAACTGGGGGTTCATTCCTTGGAAAATCACATTCAAGCAGTCTTTCAATCCTGTCTCTTTTAAAATACGTTGAGAAGTTGTACTGAAGGAGTTGTCTACATAAAGCAATCTATTAAGTTGTATAACCATTTTCTTGCAAGAACAATTTCTATTATGGAATTGTTTGTAGAACAACTACGTCGCAGCAAATTTAGAAGAGAATTTGAATATATATACTTTATAACTGTGAATTTAATTGTACATGAATTGGCCATTCCATGAATTGGGTCTTCTGTCAAAGTCAACCTTCGCTTAGAGTTAACCTTAATGAGTTGCCTTTGAATAGAGTTTCCCCCGGTAAAGATATACTTTGTGCTGACATGGGGATTATATCTGATGCCTAAATGATCCCTATCCTCATCAATTTTCCTCTCAAACTATTTTTGTTATTTGTATTAAAGAGTCCTGATTTTGATCAAATTTTATAAAATAAGGATTTTTGTGCATAATACAATCCAGATAACTGAAATACTTTTGCATATATAGAGAAAGAGGAATTCAGGTACAAAAAGAGAGAGGAATTCAGGTTGCCCAACAGCTCAACAAATAAAGCAATTAAGTACAAATGAAATGAGATTGAGGTAGAAAAAGTTCTCATGTACAGAAGAGGTAGAACAAAAATGAAATTTGGAGGTGGAGTTTAAGTTGCATGCAAACAAAAGATAAATTAGGAAGTCCTTATCAGGATAGGAGGGTTTATATTTTCAAAACTGGGTTTGATGACTTATCCTTCTCTGTATTTTCTTTTCTTTTTTCTTTTTTTCTTTTTTTTTTTTTTTGCCCTTGGAAAATTTTCATTCTATGACAATTTGATAAAGCAAATTCTCATAAAAGTAATTAAATAGCAATTCAATTAATGAGGAAGGATTGCATCAACAATAGCAATTAAAACTTTCAGAGAAAAAGGGAACAAGATGACAAACTCAACAACACAAATTGTTGCAATCCATGTACACAACTTGGATCAAAAGAGACGATACCAATAATTCATTTATTGAAGATAACTTGAAAAGTTTATTCAAGAAGCAAAACAACCCTAATATAACGTTTCAAGCAACCTTGTCCAAATTATCTGAAATGAGGATGATATCCCTTCATTATTACATTTATTCTAATAACAAAAAATAAAAGAAATAAGATAAAATTGCGCCCAAATTGAGGGGATGTCTGAAAATCCTTGAAAATTACTATAGTTCAACTCGCGCATAGCTTGGTTTTGTACCTTGTAACTGACTAATGAAGACTTAGACCTTTGTGGGTGATATGACTATATAATCAACTAACATGGACTACACTGTACAAAAAGTTACAGATAGTACTGTAGTACAATAAAGTAGATTTTAATAAGAATTGGTCTCTAAGACAAGCTTTTAAAACTTGCATGTTGATACAAGTTCAAGATACAACTTGAAGAATACTACTTGCATGCTTAATAGTTCAAAAAACAAAAAAAAAAGAGAGAGGATAAAAAATTTCATCAATATGACATAACTGAACCAAAATGCCTCTTTAATAAAAAATTATATTTAAAGCAAAGGTGTAGCATGGTTTTGTAGATAGCGAACAACAAAGGAAATCCTGCTCTTTGCATAATTTAACATTTCCAAGCACATCAAAAGACTCAGTTCTGGAATTTGTTTCCATGGGAGGACTATATAATACCTTCACTAGTTATCTAATCCTCAACAAATCATGCTTTGATATTTCTATAAAGCAAGCCACATTATTAAATCACTTCTAGCTTCAGTGTACCAAATAGCTAATAATAGCTAAACTTTAATTTAAATCAGTAGTTTCAATTTTTTATGAAATTACACACTTTGCATCACATTGCGTGCATTAGTATTAGTTTTGCATGGAAGAAATCAACCAAGAGATTTAAATAAGCATTTACCTCTTGTACCTAACAAAGTAGTTATAGCTAAATGGCAAAGACCTACAACTTTGCTAATGTCATAAATGGCATGTCAACTGGTTGCTGATACAAAACACTCAAAATCAAAGTTTTGTAAGAACAATAGAAAACTAAAGAAGTTGCATTACAATTCAGCACATTCTTGTTCAGCAAGACTCCAGGATATCTAAATGCTAACTTACTATACACCTTAAAGGCAAAATACTCAAACAAATAAATCAAGTACTTACAAAATTGCAGGAGAGGGGCTAAATATCACAATTTCTACTTTTTTCCCTTGAATGAAAATAAAAACATGCATGCTGAAGAGCATAGTTGCCATTGTTCAAATTCTCTAACATCAAGCGCAAATCCTAACATCAACTGCACAGAGATCTCATGAGAGCTGTAGGGCTCCCAAATGGGTAAATCAAACGATGACTCTGTCAACTGATCTTCCTGAGAGCAAAAATAAATCCGCGCAGTCGCATAAGTCAGATAACTTCCTAAAAATTGCTTCTTCAGCCCTCCAACTGCCACATCGAAGATAATCCATGAAAAAATAAGATGAAAGAGAAAATTTTGTTGGGAATTTATTCTAATAATTAACAATATTTATGTTTTAAAAAAAAAGATCAAATGAGTGGGCTTATCATCATTAATTGTTGTCTGTTGAACATAGATTCATAGAGAAAAATGATTGCTTTGATTGAAAATACTTTGATTCTACAATATTGAGTACCAGATCTTCCCTTAAACTTTTAGTTTTTTTCTGGCTCATAAAAGAGGAAAAAAGGAGGAAGGTTAAATCCTAACTGCAGAAATTTGGATCACACTTTTTCAATATCTATCATTAGGGGTAAGATGTCAATCCATTCTAGACTCCATTTTTGTCATTTCACATAAACAACCATGCGCATGAACAGGGAGTGAAATAAAATAAAATAAAACAGTGCTAATTGAGTAAGAACACAAAAATTTGACAGAAAATGCTAACTAAACATGAAACTCTTTTTTAAGATTTTGATCCAATGATGCGTCATAACTCATAAATATCTTTATTTCATTTTAACATGGAACTTTCCTGTAAAATTAGGGATCTACATTGTCTTGTTATGCATAAAATGGAACTGAACGAAATGTTTTGGATGATTTAGTTCCATTTGTAAATTAATATTTAATATATTGGTTTGAAATTTTGAAATATTTGGTTGCTGGTTTGAATCAGATTTTGAGATAAAAATTTCAGCAAAACCGAAGTGTGTGTGTTTGTGTTTCTCATTTTACAACTTTTGATAGGTATTTCATATCCATACTCCCCACAAGGGCTGCAGATTTGGATTTGGATTTGGTTTTGGATTTGGATTTGGATTTGGATTTGGATTCAACGGTATAGGTGTTCAGCAAGTGGATTCAAATTCAATATCCTATAAGCTACTAGCGAGTCGTGAGTCCCGGTTCAGATCCCATCTTAGGACATAAAATTTCCCCCATCAATTTCAGCATTTTTGCATCTAGGACATATACTTTCCCCTCTCTACAACAACATTACAAGAGGGTTGGCAAGACGCAAGAGCTTCTATCGCTTGTCGTTCAACATCTATCTCTTCTATCATATTAAAGCCATTTCTCCTCTATTGATTTTTTATTTCTTTATAATTAGTTTCGTTGTCATAACCATCAGAGTCCACATCATGACCAGTTAGCACTTATCTTGTCTTTGCACTCTATGTTATTTGTTTTTCAATTTTAGATCAACTTAGTTAAAGTTCTTAATGCACTCTATATGTTCTAGTAATTGGGAAAAAATCTGGGAGGTTTTAAAAGCTAGGCGGTTCAAAAAGAGCTGAAGCCTCCCGGCCACTGTATGCGAAGCACGGCAACTCGCACGGCCATTGTATGCATAGCACAAGCCGCACATGAAGCGCGATTCAAAGCCCAAAGCAATGGAAAGGGTGAGCGATCGATCGTACGGTAGTAAGAGAAAATAAAAATTGTTCGAAGGTTCGAGTCTTAATTATAGAGCACAAGCACCCCAAGAAATCAAGAGAATGCAAGGGAGCGAGCAGCAACTTTCTTGGTCTCGTGTTGAAAGAACAAGCCCTTCAACCGGCCACAGTTCCATGGAGCGGGCAACGACAAGTCAACGCAAAATATTTAGTTATGTTGTGGTGATTTTGGCACAGAACTCATGAGGAACGCCGCTTCAATTATTGTTGCATTATTTTTCGTTCTAGTCGATTCGAGAGGATCCAACGCATATCGATCACATCAACGCCACCACATATGGACACTAAAACGATCACATCTAATTTCTCTCAAGTAACTCGTGCCCGAAGGAGCACATTTGGCATGAAAAGGATTATATAACTTAATATATTTAGTATCATAATATCTAAATAATATAAAAATATTTTTACATAAATTAATCATATTTTTTTGCTTTCATATATGTATTTACATAATTTTAATCGGGCATTTATATTCATACCACGCGGTTCTTATGTATTTTATATATCAAACAGTTAAATTTTTAATATCTAAATGCATGCCACTCAAACTTTTAGAGGAAAAAATTTTGAATTTAGATAACTAATTAAGTGGTATGTACATAATTTGAGCAAATTAGTTCACATGAAATTACTTTTCTTCACCATGAGAGTAATAATTAATTGAGTATAATAAAATTTTTCGTCTTGATCATTTCTACGCCAAGTGTTCATGACCTTCTTTAACCTGACGACAATTAGTTTTTAAAGGGGCGTATCAACTAATTCAATTAGCAAGGCAAAGAAGCTGCAATTTTATTTCCTCGTATCTTAATAAATTCCCGCCGCCAAGAAAATAAAAAATAAATAAATATAATGTATTGTATTTCAATTTATTGTTGCACTAAAGCACTTGCTAACATTTAAACACTGTAAAGATGGAATAATGCAAAAGAGAAGTAGGTTAAGGAGCATATTTAAATAACACTATGTTGCTAATAAATAAATTATATACATATATAGAATTGGATGGTTTGTATGTAAATATATACATAAGAATTTAAGTGTTAGATATATAAATAATATTTACATATAAAATCTTTATATTCATTGAATTTAATGATTTTGGTGTAAATTGTAATTAACGATTTGTTTGTCGATGAAAAGAATTAATTTAGGTATGGTCCATTTAAACTAAGTGAACAAATCCAACTTGAAATATACAAAATTAAAATATGAATTTAGCACACTTTGTCATGTATGCATTTAATGTGGTAAGGACACAAATGAAGGTATGGTCCATTTAAACTAAGAGAAAAGATCCAACTTGAAAATATAAAAAATTAAAATATGAATTTAGCACACTTTGTCACATATGCATTTAATGTGCTAAGGAGACAAATGAAGCTATATCTCGAGCCAATGAGCACCTTATTTGACCTTCCAATATGTCAAAAAGAAGTAATGTTATTAAATGCAAGAAACTACCTTTAGATGTAAGAGAAGAGTTGTTTGTTTATTAAGAAGGGTGCAAGAAAATCCAAACAGAACTTTGTATATGGAGGCCAATGAGAAAATGGTTAATATCAATGAAGAAAAAGATACTCAACTATCTTTGCATTGCGGTAAAAGAGCATCTAAATCAAGTTCGTGATTAGTGAGTATGAACATATCCAAAATGAGAAACTCAACGCAGAATTTTTTATATAATGAACCTGAAAAAGAAGTTGCTCTGAAGGAAGAATGAGGCAGATGAGAATTAAAGTAAATGTGAATATAGGTATCAAAGAAAGACCCAATGTAATACATTATTGTGGTTTTATTCAGCAGGAATCTGTAATGCAATAAGATTGGAGAGATTTGATCATATGATTGTGACAATTGCACAATATGAACAGAATATTTCCACCACCAAATTATTATGAGTTAAGAGCTTCTCCACGTGAAAAGAAAAATTGCATTCAACAACAAAATAATATAAAAGATCATAAAAATTTTTGAGAGGAGAAAGCACTCTATGTCTAATGGATGGACTGATCACTTAGAAAACGATTAATAATTAATTTTTGGTAATTCATCTTCAGCTACCATTTTAGAGTCCATAAATGCATCTGAATATTCAAAAATTGTGGCGAAGCTTTTTAACTCTTAATGCACAAATAGAACAAATGGAGAAAAAAATGTGTTTTAAGTGGTTACAGATATTCTTTAGCTATGTTCTTATAGGATTGCAATTTATTTTATTGATTATTAAATACATATAAATTTATTTTTCTTTAAATTAAAAGAGCTTCAACATTTTTTTTGTTTATGTAGGTCAAATGTTAATGGAAAAAAGGACACACATGTATTTGGACACCATGTGTTGCATATTGTATTGATAAAAAAGGACACACATATATTGGACACCAGTGTTGCATATTGTATGTTGATCTTATGTTGAAGGACAGTGAAAAGATGAGTGAAGTGAAAAATACAATCAAAAAAGCTTTAGAGTTAACTAGTTACATATACAATCATAAAATTGTTCTTAATAATGAGGAAGGATACTAGTGGTGCTGAATTGGTGAAATCACAAATCATTCGTTTTGCGACATCGTTTTCCAACTTGCCGACATATATAAGCAAAAGAAAATACAAAGAGCATATAATTTTTTTTTTTCAGAAAATTGAGATAAATATATGATTTAGTGTTGATTATAAAGGAAAAAATAAACCATAGATATCCTTAAGACTAGCTTTTGGAATGATGTGTCCTACACTTTAAAAGGTTATAAATCTAATGGTAAAAAAATTAAGATTAGCAGACAATAATAAGCGATACAATGGGTTATATTTATGATATAATAAACAAAGTCAAGAATGCAATCAGTGATTCATATAGAAGAGATGAAAAAAATATGAGCAAATTTTTCGTACTATAGAGGTGTCAACTTCAACAAATATTACATCAAACTGGATATTATTTTTAATCTAGAATTTTGAATATAAGAAATAAGTCTAATAAGATACAATCAAATGCACAATTGATGGACAATGTATATGCAATTATTAGCAGACTAGTAGAAAGTTAAACGAAAAATATTAATAGATCAATAACTTTCTATTTATAATTATGCTAGGTATTTTCACAATAGAGAAAAGCAAGCTTCATGTATACAACAACAACAACAACAAAGCCTTTATCCCATTCCAGTAAGGGTCGGCTACATGAATCCTTTTTTCTTAATTGAATTGGCTAGTCTTGGTATAGGGCTTTGATTTCGCAAGTATCGATGCGTTGGTGGCTATTAATCTGTTCTTTGTTGAATGAAGTAGTGTTTAGCTTAAAGCAGTGTAGGCATGAAGCGGTGAAGTGACCAGCTAGCTTAATCAATCCTAAGGATATCAATCAGACCAGCTACGTTAACTTGCCCATCGAGAACAGGATTCGTTTCGGACACTTTAAAATTTTCTGTGCATGCAATCGGTTGGTCACTTCGTCCCTTTTCTTCCTCTAGCAATTGAATGGAAAGATGCTTTCTTGAGTTCGGGGAAAAATGGAAATCGGTCTTCGAGAAGAATTCGGGCTCAAGGAGGCTTCGCTTTATCTCTCGAGATTCTCGTAGATGGTGTCGGTGAGACAGCTTTAGTGTCCCCCGCTCATCTTCTTTTGTGACGTTTACGGCGCCTCTTTTAACAAACTCATTCCTCTGAGGAGCGAGCAGAAGGGACGACGTACTAGCAAGCCATGATTGTGGCGTGCAATCTAGAGTCAAGGGAGATCTGAAATTACATTCTGGTGGCGGTTTTTAGTTCTACTCGAGCAAAGGCCTTTAGACTCCAATGTAGACCTCCATGATTCAAGTTTTTTCTTTGGCTTTATCTCTCGTCTTATCCACGAGGAGGATATCATCAGCAAAAAGCATACACAGGCCATCCTCTCTTCTAAATGTCCAGGTAAGACCATCCATAACCTAAAGCCAAAAGATATGGGCCAAAAACCCAGTATAGCGATGTAAACGCACGGATATAAAAAAATAATTGAATTAATCATCTTCGGTTCGAACACAAGTAACAGCTCATGTATGATTATTCAAAATTTTTACATTATTTTTAGTCTTTAATTGAATAGTTTTACTTGAGCATTTGACATTATATTTATCAAAATGGAGTGGAGAAATGTGCGAAGTGCGTGGCTCAATTTGCAAAAAATTAGATGTTAAAATATTCAGGATGACTTGGTGTTGTTGGTGAGAGAAATTGAGCATTTCGGCAGAGATTAAAATTTATAGCTTTAACAACAACAATAGCAACAAGCCTTTATCCCACCCAATTCAGGTCCCGCTAAATGAATCCTTTTCTCCATTAAAATCTTTATTGAGTGTCATATTTTCATTTAATTATAGTAAATAAAGATCATTTTTTTATACGAAGTATGCCGAAGTCTTTTCTAAGTATACCTCTTGCCTTTCTTAACACCAAATTAGAATCTAAAATATCGGCTCTCCTAACAGAATCATCGGATAATTGGCGTATAATGTGACCAAACCATCTAAAGAAGACTCTCTCTAATTTTATCTACCACTACGGCTACACTAACCTTATCATGAGATCTAATCATTTCGCATTTTGTATCTAAGTGTAAAGCCACTCATCCACCTAAACATTCTCATCTCGGCAACAATTAACTTAGTTTTATGCTTCTCTTTTAATAGCACCATTCAACGCCATAAAGCGTTGTAGGTCTCATCACCATCATATAAAAATTTTCTTTCGGTCTAGCGAGTCTTTGGCCATCACACAGCCATTTCCGAAAGCATTCCTCCACTTTAACAAACTTAAATTCTACAAAGAACATCCCCATCTATATTATCATCACTTTGAACAATAAGCAGCGAATATCTAAGCGTTCACACCTTTTAATAATTTGATTAGCCATAGTTACGGCTACGTCACTAGAGCTAATACTACTAAATTACATTCGATGTATTCGGCTTTAGAGTCTACTTTCAAGCAGAAGGCCTTTAGACTCCAATGTGAGCCTTCATAATTCAAATTAGTGATATAATAATTTATAAATTTTGAACATACTTAAATAATTTAAATGTTTTATGCACTCATTTCTTTATTATATTTTACATAATCTTGACAAAGAAAAATCAGCAAGATCAAAAGCGTTTAGATGATTTAATTTTCATAAAATACCAATCAGCTTTAAAAGAGAAGATTCAATTTAAGAAATGTTACTCATCCGATAAATTTGGATTTAATCGAAGAAAGTTGTGAGTGATTGATTGAAGAAATGGATGATCTTACAGTGAACAACAATTTAGTATGAAGATTTTTTTTTTGCCAGAGCCAAATTGAAGAGGCTTATGGAGAAGTTGACCGAAAATGGTCTATAAGATTTAATCGGTCACAAAAAGGAGATTCATCTACGATGATGATCGGTTCATCTCGACATGTATAAGCTTTTCTTGTGCTAGAAAAAGAAAATGAAATTTATTCGCGCGATGAAGAAAGAAAAAGAAAAGATAATTTGAAAATGAAGAAATTCTACATGAGGAAACGAGATTACGTGAATGAAAGAGATAATGTAGTGACTAATTCTGTTTAAGACGGCGTAGAATTAGCTGATCTTCTGTCCTTGGCTAACGATTTTGTATTTGGATAAAGCTGAATTTTAGCCATTTTCTTAACTTCTTGTTGAAATCTACGTTATGTAAAGTACAAGAAATTTAGGTGTAATTAGCGGTACACAGTATGATGCGACTTTTATTAAAAAATGTCGGCACAATAAGCGCGAACTTTTAGAACGTAGTTACTTGTTTTATGAAACAGAGTTTATTAGTTTATTTATGTTTTAAATTTGAGATTTTGCTTATAGTTATATTTTTTTTGCATTTTTAAGCTTTAATTATTACATCAATTTTTAAAAATTGTTCAAATTTAAATTGCGAGTTAACTACTCAATGTTTGCTTTCAAGTAAAGCAATATATCACATTATTTTATATTTTCTAATGATTTTTAAATTAAATTACATTATGTTTTGTTATAGTTCATGAATATATTTATATATTAGTGTTTGATACAACATTTAGCGCTTTGGTTAATAAAAGCCACTTTGCTTTGAGATTTGAAGAAAAAATAATCATGTGCATCGCATTACGCTTCGATATCACTAATACACACACACACACATGGACACACACATTAGTTTTGTTAGTCTTGGAATTTATGTGCTATCGCTTTTGATTACTAGACGAATAGGATGATAGAGTTGATTTCTTAAAATTAACTTTAAATAATGCTTGTGGTTGATTTCTTGAGTTTGCTGTAACAGATATGTATGAAGGGTCTGATAGTGTTGTTTTAGCACAATTAATAAGGTTCACATATTACGATATGTGCTATAATTATAAACTAAATATAATGAGTAAACCTCAAGAGAAAAATTCACGAGTTAAGAAAACATTTGAATGAAGGAGCAGTCAAATGTAATGAATGATGAAAAAGAAAAAAAAGACAATAATGGAATGAATGATTTATAAAACAAAAAAAAGCTGGATAAATATTTGGTTAAAGATTATGCAGTCATTAGAGAAGGTTTTGATATTTTAGCATGTTGGAATGTGAATGTACTAAGATCTCATATTCTCTAACTAATGACATGAGATATTTTACGAGTTCCCATATCAACTGTTTCATCAGTCAGTTTCTAGTACAATGGGGTGTATGCTCTTTATCTCTAAAAATTGTGCTAGCTCTTATTTTCTTTCAAGATTGGATGTGGGCTAAATGGAAAAACAATCCGATCAATGTCCAGGAGGATATTCTTTATGTTGCAAATTCAATGAGGGCGTTATGTATAACTTTATTATTTGTATTGTTATTAAAAATAAATTAACAGTTATTTTTTGTTAATATTTTGTACAGATTTATCAAAGATTGCAAACCACTCAATAAATTGTAAAGTTTTTCAAGTGCTCTGAAATGGTTTCATGGATTAGGTTAGACATAAATAATATTATTTTCATTTTTATTTTTTATTTCGCATGAAACTTCAAAGGTAAAACTCAAAATTTTTTGTTTTATTTTTTCAATTTAACAGCCAGTTATAAATTCATATATGTAGTGCAGGATATCAAATTTTGTCAAAATACTTTCAATTTTGAACCATATCTATCAATTTATAAATTATATTTTTTGCTATAAAAATATCCATGTCTTTAATATATTTTGAACTCATTTTAATGTTGAATTCTTCTCCTTGATGTTCTTCTTGGGAAATCAAGATGCGTTGATCATTTTTCTAATAGCCACATGGACTTTCATAAAATTTTGTTCTTAAAGTACTTATTTAACTGCCCAT
The DNA here is from genome assembly GCA_022702705.1 of Papilionanthe hookeriana x Papilionanthe teres. Lineage (NCBI taxonomy): Eukaryota > Viridiplantae > Streptophyta > Magnoliopsida > Asparagales > Orchidaceae > Papilionanthe > Papilionanthe hookeriana x Papilionanthe teres. The sequence continues at coordinate 15,844,320 of CM040434.1, forward strand.
GCAAACTGTTACGTTTTCTTTTAATTGTGGAAAGGAATTCATTATAATCAAATAAGTAATTTATTATTATAGTCTTCTAAGTAATAATTAATTGAAATATTATCAGATTAATTATAGTTAGACAAATTTATTTGTAACTATTTAATAATTAATTAATAAAAATAAATTAAATACTAAACTTAATTTTTTTAATAAATTCTAAGTAATTATTAATAAATTAATTATTAATTGAAAAATGTTAAACTATTGCTTAATAAATAATTCGTTTAACAAAATTTTGATTGATGATCAACTAATTTAGTGAATAATTAATTATTGATTAACATAATAAGAAACAAAAACTAAATTCAATTTAATTAAATTTAATATATTATTTCTATAATATTAGTGAAATAATCAAAATTTAATTACGTTTTTATATTCTAACTGACGGGGCTTAGAAGGGTTGGACCGACCGATCCAATAGGGAATCAAGGTCGGTCGGCCCGATGTGAAGCCATGCCGCCCAAGGAGAGGGTTCTACCTTTTCTATTATGTCGCTCACCTCCCTTCCTATTATATCCTTTACCTTTCTATTCCCTTCCTTTTCCATCCACTTTCATTTTCTATTACCTTTTATTTCTATCTACTAGCATTTATTATATATATATATATATATATATATATATATATATATATATATATATTGGTTTGTTTGCTTAGAAAGTCAGTTCTTGACCATCTCTGATTTCAGATTTCCGCTTCAGAATTTCTCCCTTCCAAGTGTTGTATCCATGATGAGAAGGTGTTCCGGCTGTGACTCGTCCAAGGTGGTGATCATCTCCACTTTCCCTCTTCCTACTACCGCCAAGTCCACCTACAGACGAGCTTCCTGCTTCCAGCAGCTAGCTTGTCATCCCGCTCTAATCTCACCAATTTCCAGTCGTCGACCTACCGACCACCTCCATCTTGTTCCAGCTTCTAACCGCCGGTCTGCAGATTGCATCCCTGTTGTTCCAGTTTTCAGCCGCCAGCCTACAGATCACCTGCCTGATACTTCGGTTTCCACCTGCTGGCCTGTAATCATCCATAATGCTCGTCAACTTTCTAGTCACCTCCACTCATTGCCGCACGCTCTCTGCCACCTATCACCATACCGCCTCCTTCCACCTTGTCCCACCATCAACCAAAAGCCTTGCCTCTACTGTCTACAGATATCCCTATTCAGCCTAGCTAGATATTGCTATTTTGTTGTATTTTCAAGACTAAACTGAGTCTCGATTGTAACCCTAATCGTTTTACTTAATAAGTTTTGTTTCTGGCTCTCGAATCACTAACAAACTTAACAGACTTTTAAATCATAACAGAAGTTTTCAAACAAATTTTATAATATATAACTGAATTTATCAAATCTATTGCTAAACAATTTTTGGTATTTAACTATTTTAGGATTTATTAAATTCAGATTTACATGATTTAGTAAATCCTAATAGCTTAAATCCAGACGCTTTCCCCTTCGGAAGTGTATATCACCTTTTATTCTCCTAAATAAATCAAAACTTGTGCTAGATCATAATATAATTTTAATGAAAGACAACTAAGTATAAAAATCGCTTGAGAGCTAAACCTAACCTAACGAGGGTTTACCTCGAGCAAAAGGTCGTCAATAGCCGGCGGAGACAGATAGGAAGGCCGAGGGAAAGCAATGGATGATGTTCCAGCTTCGGAGGTGTCTTTAGGAGGAGGAGAAGCCAGGCGAATGAGGAGGCAACCTCCACTGTTCTACTTCGCGCTTGTATTTGTCGCGAATGGTCAGAAGGCATCGCTTCTTGCGCGCCTGCTTCTTTCGCTGGAGCTGTACCTCGGAGTCGACAGGAGGATGCCCTGCCAGCGAGGGGAGGTACCGCCGCCGCCGCCTCTTGTAGACGAAGCCGCGGTCCTCGCAGACTTCCCACTCGGTGTCGTCCCACTCGGGACCGATAGGACGGGCCATCTCAACGCGTACCCGAGGGCTGCTACACTCGTAGTCGCAGTAGTAAATCGGACTTCAGAAATTTACTAGGATTACTGTTTTTACTGGGAATATATGTAGTACTGCTATTTTTGTTCCTGCTTTCATTGGAGCTGTTCAAATTTATGAGAATGAGATGATTGACAGAAATCTATTGCTGCGTTTCTCTCTTCAATTTATGTCTGTTATTTTAATTTTTATTTTTACTATTTTGTGGAATTGTGTTTGTTCTCTTTTACATTAATTTTTTTTATTCAATAAATCTAGTCTAGACCCTCATTTTTTTCAAAAATAAAAATTAATTGGCAGTTAAATTTTAACCCAAATTTTATAAATTCTTTAAAGGTTTTCTTAAATTTAGATTTAAATAAATATTATATTTACTAAGAATTAGGGTTGAATTGAAGATGCGAGTTTCGTCAAAACTGATTAAAACAGACATGCAGATAAATAAATAAAAAGATTAATTAATTTAAGGTTTTAATTATGATTTATGAAAATTAATTAGACTTTAGTTTAGAAAATAATAATATTGAAGTGCATAATTAAAAAGTAGCAGAGAAAAAATTAGTAGTTTGAAGATATAGAAAGAAACTTTAATTTAATTAAATATTAAATTTATTATTTCATCTAATTTTTGTTTTGTGGTTGGCATCTTGGTACTACTTGCAAAATTGTGTATAAAAACAAAGAAATACAAATTGAGAGAAATAGAGAGAACTTCATAGTTCTTATTACCGAAAAAGTCGATAAGCGCAAAATAGAGTACACATAACAAAGTTACATATGTAGGACTCATGTGACTTGTTTCTTTGTTTACTTATTCGGTATATAATGAGTTAAGAGGTGAAATGGAGAATTACAAGTAGAACTAATTTAGTGATAAATATGAGCAATAGTATTGCTTTACCTTCTCCCAAATGCGCCAAAAAGGTCGGTTAGAAATGATTTTTTATTCCACAAATCTCGAGATCCTAACCTACCAAAGCATATTTCCCTAACGTTTGTATTCCCCGAACATATCAACCTATACCCCATAGTTTAATGTGATAAACCTAGTTGATTCTACCATAGACTTTTTCAAAGACTTGTGGTTCACAACAAATTTAAAAATTCACTTAACCAGAATAAAAAAGTAAATTAAGCTGCGAAGGTTAATCATCACCATATAAAATAAAAAAAATTATTTAACGGTATCGTTACGATCCATCTACCTAATCATCACGGTGAAGGATTAAAGATCTACTTAAGAAGCATGTTGAATGCACGAAACGGTTTTCATTGAATCGAATAGAAATCTCATAGCAATTTGATACGGCCGAAATACAACAATCAATTCAAAGATATGGTATTTTCTCCTTTACAAGAGCTTAGGAAGATGAATCGACAAGCGCCTTTCTAATTCACTAGCCCCTGCACTAGAGAATCTCCTCCTCTCTGCAATGTATGAAGTCCGACGAAACCCAGTAAGTACTCCCAAGAGCAACAATGCGTGTCTTTGTTATATATAGACACTTTACAACAGCTTCCACAACTCTCTAGCATCCATACATGATCCCCCACACGTTCCCCCCGTTTTGGGTCGCAAGCTGCGACAACTACAAGTAGTTTATGACGCTTAGGCATCGAGGCTCTCGGTTTCTTTGAAGGATGAATGGGGGCTTTAAGAGCCCGATGGTTCGGCGCAGTTTCGTAGTGCTTTAAGTGCCAACCTCTCTGTTGTAAAAGGCGAGGCGGCGGCTTAGGCACCTAAGGGTCGATGCTAGGCAAGAGTGCCACTTTGCATCATTAAGCTTCATGCACTCTCCTGGTTTCTCCGCTTCGTCGTTTATTTTATACGTAAGATAAACCCACAAAAATATGTTTCTTAAAGTGCAATTTCATGAATAAAAATGTGTAGAAATATCAAGAATTACTAGCTAACTCATCTATATATCAAATCCCAGAAAGTTAAAGGTTACGTGTCTGCGTGCTTGTAGCTTAAATATTGATTTAGTTAACTTATAGGGGTTGGTTTCATGAAATCTATTTAAAACTACGCCTCAAAAAGATCACAGGTATGAAAATATAATTTTCCGGTAAATAATTACAGTCCATAGATATAAGAAACTTTACATCCGGCAAATAAATTTGATTTATATTTATTTGGCAAATTAGCAAATGTTAAAATAGTGTACATTTGATTGCAAATATATAGAATTACTCTCCTTGAAATACTTTACTAATACTTCATAAACATAAATAAATTTAGGAATGTAGTGGAGTTTTTAATTTAAAGAGTCATACCAAAACCAATTTTTGGTAAGGCTCTCCTCAATTTGTTTTTATTTATAACTTTTTTTTTTCTTTTCATACTTTAGGATGAATGTTTAAATTCTAAGCATAATTCTTTAAGAATTACTTTATCTGCAAGGATAGGCCTTGTACTAATTTTGAATTCTCTTATCATCTCTTTAAATTAAAACACATCACATTCCTCTTCTTTTTTAACGTTTTTTAAATGTTTAAGAAGTATTAGACAAAATTAAATTCGCTTTAATGGGCTAAATTATTGTTAACTATATATCAAAGTGCACTTAGTTTTACAAATATCTAATACTTTTTTTAAAGTAAATTTGTTAATCATTTTTCCATATGTTGAATTACAAAGTTTACTTAACATTTGTCTAGCTTAGTTTACATAATTTTTAAATAAGTTAACTATGTTTCTCCTTTCTCGGGTGTTATAGTTCTGAATTTATAAAACATAGATAAATTAGAAACAGCTCCTTAAATTTAATTTACTAGGGACAAATAATCTTAAGCACCGAGATTCTCATACAAACTCGATTATCTGAAATTACAATAATTTTGACATGAATTTAGTGAGGGATATAAATAACTGTAACCTTCCTGCCACATGCCTATTATTATTTATTAATCGATAAGTATATAACAAAAGTGCTATCTTGAAACAAATGAAGCAAAATAATGAATTAAATTATGATGGAAAGTTGAGAATATTACAATAGAAATTTAAGAGTTCCATAATAGGTAAAAGTAAAAGGCTATATGACGGCATAAATAAAAATAACATCCTACACATCAAACAAAAAGAAAATAATCGGCAATCCTCCTCTCGTTGTCATCTTCTACCTCATTATCCTCGTATTCATCTTCTTCTTTTTCTTCATCACATCATCCTCGCCTTCCTCCTCGAATCCTTCATGTTGTGAGTGTGCTTGTGGAAATTTGGTAAGGAGGATACATTGAAGACTTCTTGATAGATTATCTTATCCCGATCCCGCGAGTTTCTGCGGCACATCTTGATTGAGCGGCTTGGAAGCTAAACTAATCTTATTGGTTTTTATTCCCTTGATCCATATGTGACATATGGTATGTTAAATCATTAACCATCGTATGAATAATAGAGACGTCATCCCACTAGCTTTCCCAATCTTTCGATCACGAAACGAAAGTAGTGGAAGGACGAAATTTGGTAGTAGGAAGTAAGTTTGAAAAGAAGCGGCCCATGCCCCGATAACGATTATGTTTTACTATATAAGCACGAGTTGATTTTGGAGATAGGCTGGTAACCGCCATATTTGTGACACATGGAAAAGGTAGTAGATGGGTGCGACAGTAGATCCTCCCTTTGTAGCATTGAAGGTAGAATGACGAATAAGAACTTGATAATCGATAGATTTCATAGTTTGAATACGAATGTTTAGAGAGGCTGTCATTGACCTCGCTCCAGTTGGTAGAGGGGAGAAACTTGGCGAGAAATAAAGTATTGCCGAAACCTTATAAGTTGCATTTAGTTTAGAAGAAGAAAATATTGATTTTTATTTCCATTCGACCTTGCGTGTCCCCTTACAATTTGTCATAAACTAGATAATTTCATCAGTAATAATCGGCTTATGAGTGAGAAGCTAGAATAAAATCTCTCGGGACATCTCTGTCCCATTGAATATAAAGCATTAATGTGAGGAGAGTAGTCTACCCATCTTCACTCTCACAAAAAATAACCCATCTAAAGCCTCCAATATTAGAGTAGAACTCCCCGAACAACGAAATCCTTGTTGCACCATTATTGTAACGAGAAATCCTCCTAATTCATACTCGCGTCACACCTACAACGACACCGTAGGGCTTATAAATCTATGCTCGCTCAATAACCTTATTTGATACCCGAAAGTCAGCAACGCTCCTCGGCATTGGAGCTCGCAGAAGCTACTCTTTATCGAAGATTTTGATTTTCTCATAGTTTTGGTGCCATTTAAATATACGTAGATTGAGATTACAAAGGGGAAAGGAGTAAGGATATGGTTGTAGCAATATATTAATCGGAAAGATAATCGATGCGCACTAAAATTTTCCCGAAATCTCGAACCCCCTAACTCCTCATTTTATGAATAATCTAAATTTAGATGAAAAAGGAAGGATTGAACTTCAGTACCTTTAGAGAGATGATTTTCACCCTCATGAAAATTGCTTTAGTCGAAAAGAATTTAGAAGGATTTGGGATGCCATAAAATTCTCTCTCGATGGTCGAGAAGAAGACGGGGGAAAAAATTGTAATAATGGTGTGGGCAGAATTCGAATTCGGCTTGCGGCATACGGTAGGGCGAGGCGCACATGCTTTAGCACGAGGAAGCGGCGCTTAGGCGCTCATGTGGGCAACACTGGCACCGATACTAGCACAGTGGCGCACAAGCGCCGAGCCGGTGGCGCTGGCGCCGAGGGTAGTGGCGCACAAGCCTACTGACTTTGTCGTCGATTTATTATATTTAGTGGCTAGTGTGAATAAATGAAATGATTTAGAAAATATATAATAAATTTTCACACTATGAGTACTGTCTGATACGTATCGTTTGAAGTAATATAGGATTTTATTAAAAACGCCGATTATCGATCTAACGTGGGGAAAATTTATAACTCTTAATATTAACTTGCAAAATTTACATCTTAAATTGTAGATAAATATGATAGGAGAATAATATCGATATGTTTACGATAGTTAAAAGCCCAAATTTAAGCGGGAAGTATCAACTTAATTTAAAAGTTTAATAAAGTATAAAAACAAGTTTGAATGTTATGAAAAGATCTTTTCCCTTATAAAGAGATGTTAATCAGTGCAGTATTTGAATGATTAAAAAAACAAAATAATGTATTGTGACAAATAGAAGAATACATATCCTTTAAGCCCTCTCGGTGCTAGAAAAGAACATTTAACCTAAAGTTTGTCTCCGGCTTATGTAATAGTATTGAGTATATTCGGCCTCGCACTTCGGGTAAGCTATTTGTGTCCTCTGTATATAACCCACAACTAGGGACCCTTACGATGCAACGATAAACGAATTGATAAAGAATCTAGTTTATCACCTTAGATATATCGATTCAACGCACAATAATTTATCTCTATCTATTTGCACTTCCCACCAGTGTCCTGCTTAATTTCTCTCCGAAGTGAAGTGTGGCATTCATAAGTTGGGTGAAATCATAACCCCTCCGAGGTCATTTTATACCCATCTCACATATTTTAACCTCACAAGTAGCTAATTTAACGTAATGAAGAATCGGTGAAAATACATAACAAATTTTATAATAAAAATAAAATTTTAAATCATTTCTCGTTAAAAATAAGATTAATTGTCATATGCGAGGAAAAAGAAAGAGAAGCTTTCATGATTAAATGGAATAAACGAAATTACATGATTTTTTATTGAAAATTAGTCTTGGCTTGACAAAATAAACACGAATACGAAAATACCTTATGTTTTCTCACCACGCAAATCACGAAGTCTCCTTTAAGCGATCACTTAGAACTCTTCTTTCTACAACAAACTACAAATGCTAGCTCTTACATGCCTCTAAAATCCTATTCCAAGTCTCTAAAAGTCTCCAAAATGTCCTAAAAAGTCTTCTTTTTGTGCGGCAATTTGCTCATTTAATAGATTTCTAAAAATAGTAGGATTGCTTCGAAGCACCCACCCGAAATTCGGCCCAATTCGATGCATCTTCTAGAAATGTGCTTACGGGGCGGCGTAACGCCGGCAAAGGGTTTGCTCATCGGAAGCATAGGCGCTGAGGTGGGTCTTTATGATGCCACACATAATACTCCATTATTGCTCCATGTTGCTGTTGACCTCATTTTTGATGAGGCCTTTTCTCTTCTCTCTCCTTAGTACTTAGGATCTAGCCTTAGGTTTTTCCTTTGACTATCTTAGAGGACTAGAGATGGAACCCACCACTTAAAAACTCAAACCACTTCTTAACTCCCTTCAAACCCCACAAGCTTGATTTTAAACTCCCAAAGCCACTTGGAGGGTTAAGATTAAATGTGGAGGTTTAAAGGATGAGTTTCCTATAGGACTCTTTGGCCTTAGGACTACCCTGGGTGGCCTGGTCTGGTGAGAGTTGACTTGCACACACCACATTCTCACACACATTCCAAGTCATAATACCACACGTATACCCAATTTGAATTCCTGACTCATGTAGGTGATCCATATGGATGGTCCTTAACCCCTAAGCCTCTAGCTAAGAGGGTTATGAACAACATATTGAATGCCTCAAATGAGTCCTCTCATGGCTCCTATAGGCTTAATATGGCTTTATGGCTTTACCAAAGTGATTCCATTCCACTTACACTTGATCAATCTTCATTTTGCCAAAATTTCAATTTTTGACCCCCGGGACCCCTACACCTACCAAACCTACCAAAAGCCCTTGAAATTACCAAAAATTCCAAAATTACCTAAATTACCCAAATTCCTCAAAACCAATCCCAAACATTTCCCCACCACTCAAATTGATCATCCTTAGCCAAATATACCAAAATTTCCAAAAATACCCCCCAATTTTTCAAAAATACCCAAAATACCATTTTAGCCCAAAAATACAAAAAATTCCAAAAATTCCCAGAAAATTCCAAAAAATCCCAAATATTCCTAATTTCATTTTTTTCAACCACAACATGGGCCAATTTTGTCAATTTAACCCACTTTTACCAAAACCCCCAATTCGACACATTTTTAACCCAAATGAAACCAATGTCAAACCAAACCAACCCAATTGACCTCAATTTTGATCCAATTCAGTCTTAAACTTCAATTCATTATCCCCAATATCAATTTAGAACAAATCCAAGCCCAATTTGATTAACATTTGGATTCAATTCCAATTTGAAGCTTAAAGCCCAATTTTGGCCCATGACCTAAACCTAGCCCAATCCAACTCAACTCAACTCCAATTAACCCCAAATCTTTTCTAAAACCTTCCTAACATCCCCATAAACAAAACGCTAACTTGATTTGCCCCAAATTTGAACTTAAATTCCACCCAAACCTAACCCAAAATCAAAATTCCCACTTTTGGCCTAAACCCACCATGAACCCAAATAGGCCCAAATCCCAAAATTAAAGCCCAATCAAAGTTGAAAACTCTTTCTTGCACCCCCATGAACCTTTCTCAACATTAATTTTACATCAAATCTAACATTAGCCTAAACTTAGCCCAAGTTAGCCCAATTTGACCCACTTTGCCCCCTTTACCAAAAAGTCCCAAATCAAATCCAATTCAACTCCAAATCACCTCAAATTTGTTTCAAATCACTCATGACACATCCTTAAACTAAACCCAACATTTGTTTGGCCCAATATTTTACAAAATTTTCATCTACCAATTTGTTTTCAAACCTAAAAGCCCACCTCCTTAAACCTTTTTAAAAGCCCACTTCCAACAAATTCAAAAGCCCCAAAGTCCATTCCAAAGCCCACATGAAATTTCCCCTCATCATCCCTTTGATTTAAAACACTTCCTAAGTTTCAAATTTATCATCAAATGTTTCTAAATTAAACCACATGACAATTATTCCTAAATTCATTAAAAATTCAAAAATCCACTTTCATGAAATTGAGCCAAGTCTTACCCCAAGCCCAAATGAAGCCATGAAGCCATCCTTAAGCCCCATGCAAGCCATGTGAGTGATGTTCATGTGACCATACCATATTGGGCAAGAGGAGGAGCCTCTTTCTTGATTCCCTTAAAGTGATTAAGCACTCCCATGTTTCCCCTAAACCATGCTTAAACTTAAATGTGCTTAGATGGTGACTTCTCCCCACTAATCAAGCTGACCCAACTGATTTCTCCTCAGCCCAAACCAGACCTTGGTGATTGAACCTAACCCATTTCCATGGCTTGGACCAAATTGAGCCAAAATGAGCCCTTACCCCATTCCACTTAAATCCATTCCTTTACACATGTCAAACCCCAATTGACTGCACCATTGCCAACCCCTGACCCTCCTGATCAAGATGGTGACCTAACCCTGCCGGCCAGCCGCTTGGGTTGCCAGAAAATGCCATGGCCGAGGAGCTTGGAGTGAGCCAAAATTCAAATTTCTCCTTGCTGACTTGTCCCATGCCTAATGGCCACCATAGATGTTCTTCTCCTCACCAGAGCAGCTGATCCGAGCCATCAAAACCCCCTGGGAGGCCCTCCAGCCACCTCTATTTAAACTCCACCACCTCTCGGCCAAAGAAGGTGTTGAACCAAACCCTATTGAAACTCTGCCAAAATTGCTCCAGACCACTCTCCACACATAGAGCACTTGATCCCCACCGGATTCCGACCCGATTTCCTACGGCGAGCTCAATTTCTGAGTTCAAATTCAAGCCCAAAACCAGGACATCTCCCAAACCTCCATCAAATCCAAATTAAACTCACCCACACTTGCACAGGACCAAGAGAAGAGGTTCCCTAGTGAAAGCCCCCTCTCTAGGCCACCTAGTTGTTCCAGCCTCCAAAGTCTGAAATTGGGCTTGGTCGAAGTCATAACCAGGCAATTCATCACAGCTCCAGGCTTCATGCCTAGCTTCCTGGGACTCCAACGAACGTGCCGAGCACATTCAGTTGAGGCCTCACCTCCTGAACCAAGGTATGGAGACTATTCTTCCTCTCGAGCTTCCAACAATTCTACATTTCATTTGAGTTAATTTCATAGCATGTTAACTGTATGGATGTGTTTGTCTCTTCAAGACAAATCCATAGAGTATAAGAACTCAAAAATCCATTGAGAATTGAGGGAGATCTTAGGGCTAGAAGGTGGACGGCTCTTGGGTTAGGACGATCGGGGACGATGACCAGCCACCGTTGGATCGCGCGTGTATCGGTTAGACGGCTCAGATGGCATCGGACAGGGAGATGGTACTCGAACCGCGGGCCACGTGGCGCTGAGTCGGATGGCAGCATCGAATGGGAGCGCGCCGCATGTGAATTCGGTGCTGCCGATGTTGCCGTGGCGCCGCGTCGGATAAGTAAATAAATAGGCTATTTAAGATTTATTTAAATCCCCTAAACTTCAAAAATTCATAACTTTGTGTAGAAAAATCACAAAAATAAAATAAAAATATTCTCTTGCTCAGTGAACAGAGGAGAACAACGTGGAAAAAGAATTGAGTTAATTTGATGAGTATTTTATTTTTAATTAATTATTTACTATTTTGAGTATTTTGATTCTCCATTTGCATACACAATTTACCATGGCATGAGACTATAGGGCTTTTGTAGCCTCTGTTCTTGGAAACACTCCCTGAATTTTTCAAGACCAGAGGCCATCTCTATGACAAATTATTGATTTTCTAAATTTATGTTCCTGTTTTGGTATTTTAATTCAAAAAATTAGCATGTTGTTCAATAAATTCTAGAAAAATTTGGGGAAGTTTCTTAAGACTAGAGGACACTAGGAAAAATATGTTTTGAGTTAACTCATTAATAATAACCCTAATTGGCCTAAATGCTCAAAATTAAACTTTAATTAATTAGGGTTAACTGAACATTAAAATGACTTTAAAATAATTCTCCATTGTCATTTAGGATCAGAGAAACCTCACATAAAATTTTGAAATCAATTGGAAATGTTTAGCCTCACTAAATGGATTAATTAAGTCATATGGTCAAAATTAAACTTTAAAAATTTATAACTCAAAAAATACATTTTAAAAATTCACCAAATTAGTTTTGGGACTTCTCTGATATCAGAGGAGTCTAAGAAAATTAAAATTAGAATTTTCTAAAAATTTTCATTTTTCATCATATTTTAATATTTTTAATAATAAAAAAATAATAAAAATCACAAAAATATTAAAAATCATAAAAATATCATATTTTGACTCCTAATCACTTAGGAACAAACCAAATATTTGTCCCAAGTCTCTAGGTTAAGTTATTGAATTTTAAAGCCTTAAAACAATTTTTAATATTAAAAATGAAAAATCCAACTTTCCCACTAAATTAATTCTAATAAATCAAAGCAAAATAAAAAAAATATAAAATTTATTTCTCTGGACTCCTTGAGGTCATAGAAATTTAATAAAAATATAAAATCCATTTTTCAACTTTAATTTTAGTTTATAATTAATTAATACTTAAAAATTAAAAATAATTATAATAAATAAAATATAATTCAAAAAATCACCAAAATTGGTCCAAGTGGTCCTTTAGTCAATAGGAACATCCCATAATTTTCCTAAGGACATAAACTTTATCTTGGTCATGTTGTTGAATTTTCCTTGAAAACTCTTATTTTTCACTAAAATAAAAATATAAATTAAATTAAATTCAGAAAAATCACATTTTCTCCTCTAATGTCTTAATTGACATGTGAGTAAAGTGACATAAAAATTTTAAGTGCATTTGAGCTTAATTTGATGAGTTATGAAATAAATAAGCTTAAAGGGGCATGAAGGTAATTAAAGGAACTTAACCTTAATTAATATTAATATTTAGGTTTAATCAAAAAGGGGGGAATAAAATATCTGATTTTAATTTTCCCTTAGATGATTGAAACTTAGATAGTTAAGGGGTAGAAACCTATTAATCACTTTGGAAATAGTTAAAGTAAACCTTAATTAATTAATTAATTAATTAAACTTTGAAAGATTAATGAAAATTTGGATTATTAAAATAAGGATGTAATTTAGGAAGATATTAATTATTTCATTTAAAGTCCCTAAATAAATTACTTTAATAATATCTAAGCCCTTAATTAAACTTAAGATGATAAAGGGGAAATAATAGTTAAATAATTAAAAGTAAACAATTCTTAATTAAATTAAAACCTAAAACATTAAATAGTTTAATAATTAATTAAAGTCTAAAATATTAAAAAATTAAAAATAAATTGAAATATTTGAAACTAATTTAAACCACTTAAATTAAATTTGTAAATTTTAAATAATTTTAAAACAACTTATAATAAAATATAATATAAAAATATAATAGATTAATCAAGATAATTAACCCAAATTAAATCATCAAAAAAAATTCAATACATAATTTAAACACCTCTTTTAACCTTAGTTAATTTAAAACATTAAAATTAATATAAAATGTTAATTTCATTTGAAATATAAAGATTTAATTCAAATAAATTGAACACTATTTCAAACTTAAATTTATTAAAATTTCATAATTAAATTAAACCACTTTAAATCATCAATCTCAATTTTAAATCACTAAAACCTTTAATAAATTAATTTGCCCTTAAAGGCTTTTATCATTATAACTCTTAAATGAGGCATCAAGTGAGATGTCACCTCATTCATAGGATAATCAAATGTCCTAAATTCACTGAGCAAGAAGTAAAACTTAACTAAAATTCTTGGATGATTGATTCACCTCTACAATAAAACTCATTTAGACTCAAAATATTCTCAGAAGTATTGAAAAGATGTTTAAGATTCGTTCTAAACACTTTCTCAATACGATGAGATGTTTTAGAAGAATAATTGAACTTGATTGTTCTTTGGTGAAGAAAATCACACTTAAACTAAAACACAAGAACCTAGACGTCATAGGAAATACTAGTTATAGTATTATGATCTTGGTAGACAACCATAACCTTCCCTTAGCCTTTACCTAGGTTTTTACTTTTTGCAAATATTTAAATGCCTTAACATGTGTTTTAAGTGCAGCTTGGAATGACGAGAAGACCCTGCCAAGTACGCTTTTATTTTATTTGCAATTTACTTACATGCACTGCGCTTTACTTTTCTTGCATGTTAAACAAGATTGTTGCATGAAAACTGAAACCTTTAGGATAGCCACAAAACTGAAAACCAAAACTAAATTAAAAGTCACAACAAGATAAAATCCACCGCCACAATATTCAAAATATAAAACAACTCAAAATTTAATCCCAAACAAAACAACGAAACTACAACTTCAACTAAATTAAAACGTCTCGTTGAATGATTGGGAATACCTCGGATGATGTAACCCACGTGTTGCTAACGGGATTTCCCACGGTCTAAATGAAAGTGTGGAACTCATTTAGTTGAGTTTAGCAAATTCATCTGGACTAAGTGAATTCGATGAAAATAACGGTGCAGGGATGATAGAACCATGGGATCATAATTGGTTCTGTTTAATCAAATTTAAGATTTGTTTTAATTAAAACATTAAATACACTTGGACTTTAAGATTTATCTAAACCAAAACACTTCTCTCAGCTCCTGATTTATAACTTCTAAAACTAAACCTCTGCAACAACGACGAGCTTGGAGCATAGTGGGCAGCACGGCCATCGTCATCAACAAAACTTGTGTCTGCATCAGCTAAACGCTTCTTAGAGTTAAATAACCAAGCCATAGGATTTCGAGGTAGTTTGCCTAGTGCAACATAAATCCTCAAATTTTCGTTAGGCATTTGCATAATTGTGTTATGCAAATTAAGCCCTAACCGGTCTTAGGACTCCGAGGTAGTCGTTCGATACGACATAAACCCTCACATCTTCGAGGCTATTTGTGTGATTATATCACATAACCATAAGTCCTAATTAATTAAAATTGGCAGGATTGAAACATTAAATAAACTCTCAAATTCGAGCCAAACAATAGGATAGTTTGGGAAGTTGCTAAGATTCTTCTTGGATCTCCAGCTTCTCCTACCTCTCTTCCATTGGACTCTTAAAATAAACTGTTCCAAATTTGATCCATTCCCTATTGAAATTTTTAAAATCCAATCCTTTGAAAACCTTAAACTTTGAAATTCTTGAGAGCAAAATCACTGATCATTATCGAGAGTTTTTATAAGTGTCTTCGGATATTTAAGATGTAATTAACTATAAGGGCTTGCCTTTATAGGGAACTTTAAAAACCCAGGTAATATAAACCCTGCTTAATTCCTTTATATTAAGCAGGGGAACTTATCGGCTTATAAAATTGGTTAGCAGACCAAACAAATGTCATAAATCTTCTAGTTTATTTAATCGAGCCCCATCATCAAGCAGTGTGTCTATTCCTCGGGATAGATACACGGTTTGTGATGCGGTGCTCGTTTATATAAACTATTTGGGATGTGAGATCAGTTTGATTTCATATCTTAAAATTTTTAAACTTAAAATTATTTTCAAAATCAAATGCTACTTTCTAAATTATATATATATATTTAAATTAAATTTAAAATCTAAAATTTGCCGACAATTTCTATAGGCGACACCTTTTTAAAATACAACACATAACCTAAAAAAATGCCGACAAACTTGATCAAATGGTTTTACTTTCATAAATCGGTAGTGAGTCCATACCCCTAGTGGACCAAATTACCATTCTTTCCATTGACATTCCATGTTCATTTTTATCTTGAACGGTTATAGTCAACTCTCTCGAATTTAGGAGCCACTGTTTAGACACCCCTAAACAGAGAGGTTCCGAAATCCTTTTGCCTCTTCTGAGGTGGGGTGGGCCCCCAATAGGTGTTAGCTTAGGAGCGGTCCTTCGGATTGAGAAGTCTTACGAGAATTTCTCTTCCTTTCCAATTCTGAATTGGCTCCTTTACCTTTTCTGTAAACCCTCATCATTTAAATCATTTTGTTCCTAACAAACAAAACCTTTAATAAACAACCTTCTAATAAATGAACTCTCTTAAACCATAAATAAACTAAGATAAACGAAAATGTGTTCGGACTCTTTCTTTTTTGTTTTAAGTTTTGCGACAAAAGGAAGCATAATTCGGGACTGACACTCGAAATCTACTCTGCAGAAAATGACTGCCCCAAAGTTAATCTTTTCCTTCACTGATCCATGAAAAAATACCTATTTTTATGCCTTGATTTTTATTAATTTTTAAGGATATTATGCTTTAATGAAAGGTATTTTTGTGTTTGTGGATGTAGGTGATGTAAAAAGGCTAAAAAAGAAAAAAGAAAGAAAAAGGAGCAAAAAGGAGCAAAAATACAAGAATTATCGAGATTATGGGTCTGGCGCCTAGGCGCCAGAATCCGGCGCCTAAGAGCCAAACTCGATACAGAAAACTGTCAAGTTTTTGACGACTTTTGGGCAGTTATTTTGACTGAGTGAGCGGTTATTGGACATTTTAGAAGGCTGGCAGTTGCTCCTTGATAATAGGACATGTGATACATTTCATTTGGACGCTCCAAAATGGTTTTAATCGCGAAGAGGTGCGATCCAAAGTGAAGAGGTGTGAAGAACTGGACGCGGTGTCCGGCGCCTAGGCGCCAGACATACCTTCTAGAAGATTCATTGAATTTGGACACATTTTGAAGAGGTACCTCAAGGCAGCCCTTGAAGCTTATAAATAGGAGTCCACTCCTTCAGAAAATTTCACCCCTTATCCCTTAGCCTATTTTAGAGAGAGAATTAGAGAGAGAAAATTTAGGGCCACCTTTTAATTTCCTTCATAAATTAGTGAGTTTATTTTAAGAGTTTGTATTGAGAGTTGGTGTATCTGGAGTTCATTTGCTGAGGATTTCAGTAGGATTCAGAAGTTCTGTAGGAGAAACATTCAAATAAGTTATTTTTATTTTGATTCAAAGTTTACTTATTATGTTTTGTTATTTAAATCAATGTGTTCTAAGTAGTTAGTTTACTTTCTTCTTTCAATTATGAAAAGATATATAGGATAATATTAAATTTGATGGAGAATTAGAAATCAACATATTTTCAAAATATTGTGATAATATTAATACCAGATCATACTTTACTCTTTAAATTGACCATTTAAATTGTTTAAATCTGTTGAAGAGTTTTAAGACCTAGAAGGAGATGAACTCTTAACTAGTAGATATCACATGAATCCTTGGGTAGTCGAAGGCCATGCAAGGGCGATTCAAGGTGAAGTGCAAATAAATAAGAAGATAATATTTAAAGGGCGTAGAATTAATAAGTTTTTAGAGTGACAAACTAAATTCTTGCAATTTAGTTTATAGATAAGGAAAGGGTCACTAGTAGGGCCGACCATAGCCACCCTAGGACATCTAAAAGTGTGAGACTAGATTAACCCATTCTACTAACAATACATCCAGACCTAATCTATAGGCTAGCCAATGTTCTTTATACAATCGAGCGAAGGTAAAGAATATGAATGCTTCTATTTGGCACAATACCTTAAGTAGAGATTCTCCAAACGAATATTAACATTATCTTAATAAATCTTGGATTAATTGAAAGGAATAAAGTTGTTTTCTTATAATTATTTACAGAAAGTTATTTTATGTTAGTTATTTACATTCTTATAGTTGTTTACAAATATTATTACTTCTTAATTATTTATTGCATCTAGTAAATTAAAAATATTAAATTGATAAACCTTAAAAGAAACAATTTAAAAATAAAATTAAATATTTAAAAACTTTTGTACATTTTTCCCTGTAGGATCGATACTTGAGTCTTTGTTTCAAAGCTCTATATTACTTGATACGATACGTATACTTGCGTAGAATCCTCTAGTGTTTAAAATATCTTTTTCACTAGACACTATTATTATTTATATCATTAATTTGAAAAGCATTGTTGATCTTTAGAGGATTTAGGACCAAGCTTTTAGGTGCCTTTGTCGGGAATCAAGATTTTAGTACGCATACATAGATATTTCGGGACTAAGTTTTTGGCGCCGTTGTCAGGGATTTATATCTTCGAGTAGTGTGTCAAATTCTTATATTTTTAAGTATAATTAAAATATTGGGATCAAGTTTTTGGCACCGTTGCCCGGGGAAAGATAGAGGCAAATTTTTTTTTTAGATTTTAATTTTATTTCTTGAATTGCTAAAAATAATAAATAAAATAAAAAAAAGAGAAGAAGAGATATAAATTTTAAAAATATTTTTGTTTCGCTATTTAATCTTTTTATTCTTTTTATGCATAGTTCTGGACCTGAATGATTATTACCTTTAGATTCTGAATTAGAATGAACTGTAAGAAGAATTATAAAAGGGAAACAAATTCAAAAATATCAAGAGATGGCTAATTTACATAACAATTTACAAAATCCAATTGAAATTAATGAACAAAATGTTTATAAACCATTAAGGCTTTATGCTAACCCTACAGTTGTTGAACTTCATAGTAGTATTCAAATACCCACTGTAGATGCTAATTCTTTTGAGCTTAAACCGTCTATTATTCAAATGGTTCAAAATAATCAATTTGGAGGAACACCTAATGAGGATCCAAATTTACACCTTGCTAGTTTTTTAGAACTTTGTGATACATTTAAATATAACAATATTTCTGATGATGCTATTAGACTTAGACTCTTTCCTTTTTCTTTAAGAGATAAAGCAAAGATGTGGCTGAACTAATTAGCAACAGGTTCTATTAAAACGTGGCTTGAAATGGCACAAAAATTTCTTGCTAAATATTTTCCTCCTTCTAAAACTGCTAAATTAAGAAATGATATTACTTCATTTAGTCAATTTGACGGGGAGACAATTTATGAAACTTGAAAAAGATTTAAAGAACTATTAAAAAATGTCCTCATCATGCTCTACCTGATTGGTTAATTATTCAATCATTTTATAATGGATTAATTGGATCTTTAAAATCAATTATTGATGCTGCTGTCGGAGGTTCTTTAATGTCTAAATCATTTGAAGAAGCTTACACTTTAATTGAAGAAATGACTAACAATAATTTTCAATGGCCTTCTGAAAGGATTAACCCTAAAAGAATGACAAGTATACAAGATAATGAAGCCTTTTCTATTCTAGTTTCGCAAGTAGCAGCAATATCTAAGAAATTAGATAATATTACCAATAATATACCACTTAATAATAATGCTAATATTGAAGATTCTCAAACTATCGAAACTTTACAAGCTATTGCTAGTAAAAATAATCCTTATTCAAATTATTATAATCCTGGATGGAAAAATTATCCAAATTTTAACTAGAATAATTCACAACAACAATGGGGAAATAATCAATCTTATCCCACTAGAAATTGGAATAATCAAGTTAATTCAAACTATAAACCACCTGGATTTAATAATCAACAGAAAAAATTATTAATAGAAGAATTAATTTTATAAATGAATAATCAATTACAAAATCAAAATACTGCTATTCGTAATATTGAAAATCAAATGGGACAAATTGCTACTTTAATTAATAACAGACCTGTAGGAACACTTCTTAGTAATGTTGAAATTAATCCAAAAGAAACTGGAAAAGAACATGAACATGTTAAGGCTGTACAACTTAGAAGTGGAAAGGATTTAAAAGAAAGAATGCAGAATGAAATTCAAAATGAGATTGAGGTTGAAGAGATTGAAAAACCTAAAGAAACTCTTTCTTCTAGTCAAGATCAGACTAATATTCCTATTAATGTGGAAATTGAAAAACCACCACCACCTTTCCCTCAAAGACTAAAATAGCACAAGCTTGATCATCAATTTTCTAAGTTCTTTGAAATTTTTAAGAAGTTTACTATTAACATACCTTTTGCGGAAGCTTTGGAACAAATGCCAACTTATGCAAAATTTATGAAGGATATCTTAAGTAAGAAACGAAAGTTTGAAGCTTTTGAAATTGTTGCATTAAGTGAAGAATGTAGTGCAATAATTCAAAAGAAATTACCTCAAAAACTTAAAGATCCTGGAAGTTTTACTATACTGTGTGCTATTGGAGAAAAAATTTATGGAAAAGCTTTATGTGATTTAGGAGCAAGTATTAATCTCATGACATTTTCTATTTATCGAAGGTTAAATTTAGGAGAGATTACTCCCACCACTGTAACCCTTCGCTAGTCGATAGATCTATCACTTACCCTAAAGGAGTTATAGAGGATGTTCTTGTTAAAGTGGATAAATTTATCTTCCCTGCAGATTTCATTGTACTTGGTATGGAAGAAGATAAAGAAATATTTATTATTTTAGGGAGACCTTTTCTAGCTACCGGACGAGCTATGATTGATGTGCAAAAAGGAGAATTAACCATGAGAGTTAATGATCAAGAAATTAAAATTAAATTTAATGTTCTTAAGTCAATGAAGGACCCTGATAAAGAAAAATGTTATCGGATGTATATTTTTTATTATTTAATTGAAAAACATTATCAAGAAAAATGTAAAGTTATTTCTGAAGAGAAATTTGAATTATTGAATGATGAAAATGTTGAACTAAAAGAAGAAGAATTATTTAAGAAAACCCATTTTATTAAAGATAACTGGGAAATTTTAGACATAACTCGAAATGATACACTTTTATCTTCTATGATAAAAGCTCCTGAACTGGAATTAAAAATGTTACATTCACATTTAAAATATGCGTTTCTTGGAAATTCATTAACTTTACCGGTTATTGTTTCTTCTGAGCTGAGTAAAGATCAAGAAGAAAAGTTAATAGATCTGTTGAAGAACTATAAGAAAGCATTTGGTTGGATAATTGCTGACATAAAAGGAATAAGCCCTTCCATTTGTATGCATAGAATTTTAATGGAAGATAATTTTAAACCTACTATTGAATCACAAAGAAGATTAAATCCTATTATGAAAGAGATTGTTAAAAAAGAAATTTTAAAATGGTTAGATGTTGGAATTATTTATCCTATTTCGGATAGCCAATGGGTAAGTCCTATTCATTGTGTTCAGAAGAAATGAGGAGTAACTATCATTGTCGATGATAAACATGAATTACTTCCTGCAAGACAAGTTACTGGATGGCAAATTTGCATTGATTATAGAAAATTAAATGACGCCACTAGAAAAGATCATTTTTCCTTACCTTTCTTGGATCAAATGCTTGATAAACTAGCTGGGCACTCATACTTCTGTTTTCTGGATGGATATTCTGGTTATCATCAATTACTTATTGCTCCTGAGGACCAAGAGAAAACAACATTTACAAGTCCTTATGGAACATTTGCTTTTAGAAGAATGCCTTTTGGTTTATGTAATGCACCTGCAACTTTTCAAAGATGTATGATGTCAATATTTTGTGATTTAATTGACAACGGAATTGAAATCTTCATGGACGATTTTTCAATTTTTGGAACTTCATTTGAATCATGTTTGGATAATATTTCCAAAGTTCTGAAAAGATGTGAACAAATAAATTTAGTTCTTAACTGGGAAAAATGTCAATTTATGATCACAGAAGGCATTGTACTTGGTCACAAAGTATCACAAAAAGAGAAGGAAGTTGATCCAGCAAAAGTGAAAATTATTGCTGAATTACAATACCCTACTACTGTTACTAATGTAAGAAGTTTTTTACGTCATACTGGATTTTATAGAAGATATATAAAGGATTTTTCTAAAATTACTAAACCTCTTTGTCATTTATTAGAAAAAGAAGCTAAATTTGAATTTAATAAAGATTGTGTTAATGCTTTTAATATTTTAAAAGAGAAATTAATAACCACACCTATCATTATTGCACCTAATTGGAATAAACCTTTTGAATTAATGTGCGATGCAAGTGATTTTGCAATTGGAGCTGTATTGGGACAAAGATATGATAAAATTTTCAAAGTTATATATTATGCTAGTAAAACTCTTGCTGAAACTCAAAGAAATTACACTACTATTGAGAAAGAGCTTCTAGCTATAGTATATGCCTTTGATAAATGTAGACCTTATCTTCTTGGACCAAATGCATTGTTCATACTGATCATTCCGCTATTAAATATCTAATGTCAAAAAAAGATGCTAAACCTAGACTAATTAGATGGGTTTTACTTTTACAGAAATTTGATTTTCAAATAGTGGATAGAAAAGGAACTGATAACCAAATTGCTGATCATTTATCTTGAATTAAGAGTGATATTATTAATGAAGAAAATATAAATGAGAAATTTCCTGATGAAGAATTATATGCTATTCAAGTATGCCAAACACCTTGGTATGCAGATATAGTTAACTATTTAGTTAGCAATAATTTACCTTATGGATTGGATAACAAATTTATTAAAAAATTTAAATATGATGCTAAATTTTATATTTGGGAAGATCCTCATTTATTTAAAATTAGAAGAGATTCTATAATTCGAAGATGTGTACCTTATGATGAAACTTTTGCTATTATTCAAAAATGTCATGATTCTGATTTTGGAGGACACTTTGGAATAGATAAAATTGCATTTAAAATCTTAAATTCAAGATTTTATTGGCGTATCTTATTCCATGATGTGAGACATTATGTGAAAACATGTGATCGATGTCAAAGGTTGGGAAATATATCTAGAAAAGATGAAATGCCTTTAAACTATATATTGGAAGTTGAAATTTTTGATATATGGGGTTTAGACTTTATGGGACCATTTGTGTCATCATCTGGAAAGATTTATATTTTATTAGCAGTTGATTATGTTTCAAAGTGGATTGAAGCTGTAGCTTTACCTAATTGTGATTCCAAAAGTGTTTCAAAATTTTTAAAGAAAATGATTTTTTCAAGATTTGGAATGCCTAAGGTAATTATCACAGATGAGGGAAGTCATTTTAGGAATATAAGAATTCAATCATTACTGCAAAAATTTGGAATCAAACATAGAATTGCAACTACATATCACCCACAAACAAGTGGAATGACTGAAGTATCAAACAGAGAAATTAAAAGAATTTTAGAAAAGACTGTTAATCCTAAAAGAAATGATTGGGTTGATAAACTTGATTCTGCATTATGGGCTTATAGAACAGCTTATAAGACTGTACGGCTTATTTTTTAGGTTGTGTGTTTTATTTTGAAAAGGGGTCGCCTAACAGAAGTTGTCGGCCAATTTAAATTTTAAATTTAATTTAAATATATATATAATTTAGAAATTAGTATTTGATTTTGAAAATAATTTTAAATTTGAAAATTTTAAGATATGAAATCAAACCGATCTCACATCCCAAATAGTTTATATAAACGAGCACCGCATCACAAACCGTGTATCTATCCCTAAGGATAGACACATCGCTCGATGGTGGGGCTCGATTAAATAAACTAGAAGATTTGTGACATCCGTTTGGTCCGCGAACCAATTTTATAAGCCGACAAATTCCCCTCGCTTAATATGAAAGCATTAAACGGGGTTTATATTACCTGGTCTTTAAAATTCCCTATAAGGGCAAGCCCCTATAGTTAATTACATCTTAAGTGACGGAATCACCTAAGAAAACTCTCGATAATAATCAATAATTCGCTCTCAAGAATTTCAAAGTTTAAGTTTTCAAAGGATTGAATTTTGGAATTCCAATAGGGAATGGATCAAATTTGGAACATTTTGTTTTGAGAATCCAAAGGAAGAAAAATAGGAGAAATCACAGAACCGAAGCGAACTTCGGTAATTTCCCGACTATCCTATTGTTTGGCTTGAGTTTAGGAAAGTCCTAATGTTTATTTGATGTTTTGATCTTGCCAATTTTAATTAATTAAGACTTATATTCGTATGACACAATCATACAAATAGCCTCGAAGATGTGAGGGTTTATGTCGTATCGGACGACTACCTCGGAATCCTAAAACCGGTTAGGGCTTAATTTGCAGTGCAAATGCTTAACAAAAGGTTGATGATTTATGTTGCACTAGACAAACTACCTCAAAATCCTATGGCTTGGTTGTTTAATTCTAAGAAAGTTTTGCTGATGTAGATTCAAGTTTTCGCGACGACGATGGCCGTGTCGCCCACCATGCTCCAAGCTCCTTGTTGTTGCGGAGGTTTTAGTTTTAGAAGTCATAAATCAGGGGATGAGAAAAGTGTTTTGGTTTAGAGAAAAACATAATTTCCAAGTGTTTTTTATGTTTTATTTAAAACAAATCTTAAAGTTGATTATAACGACACCTGTTAAGATCCCACGGTTCCATCCTTCCGGCATCATTATTTTTATCGGATTCACTTAGTCCGTATGAATTTGCTAAACTCAACTGAATGAGTTCCACACTTTCATTTAGACAGGTGGTAAATCCCGTTAGCAACACGTAGGTTACATCATCCGAGGTATTCCCGATCATCCAACAGGACGTTTTAATTTAGTTGTAATTGTAGTTTTGTGTTACGTTTGTGATTAAATTTTGAGTTGTTTTATATTTTGAAATGTTGTGGTGGTGAATTTTATCTTGCAATGACTTTTAACTTAGTTTTGGTTTCAGTTTTAGGGACTATCCTAAAGGTGTGGGTTTTCATGCAACGAGTTGTTTATCATGCGAGAAAAATTAAGTGCGATGCGATTAATGAAATTGCAATAATGTAAATTGCAAGAAAGTAAATTGCAATAAAATAAAAGCGTACCCTGGAGGGTCTTCCCGTCATCCCAAGTCGCACTTAAAACACAATTAGAATATTTAAGCAAGTTCCTAGGTAAAGCTAAGGTAAGGGTTATGGTTTTCTACCAAGTTCCTAATCCTATAGCTAGTCATTTCCTATGACGTCTAGGTTCTTGTGTTTTGGTTTGAGGACGATTTTCTTCATCAAAGAATAATTAAATTTAGTTGTTCTTATAAACATCCTATCATATCGAGGAAGTGCTTAAGACAAATCTTAAACATCTTTTCAATATTTCTAGGATTGTTTTAAGTCCAAATGAATTTAATTATATAAATGAATTAATCGTCCGGGATTCAAATTTTGTTGTCTTGCTTCGATGAACTAGGACATTTGAATATCCTATAGGTGAAGTAACATTTCATTTAATATTACGTTTAGGAGTTATAATAACCAAAACTTTCGAGGGTAAATTGGTATTCAAATGATTTAATTTAAGTTAATGGGTTTAAATTTGGAATAGTGTTCAAGTTATTTTTAGATTTATTTTGGATTCTTTGTCTTTAGTGATGTTATATTTAATTCAACTTAATTTAATTTAATTGAGTTTTAATTTAATTTTAATTCAATTCAATTCAATTTAGTTTGATTTGATGTTACATTAAATTAATTTGATTTGATTTAATTTTAATTTAATTTGATTTAATTTAATTTAATTTAATTTAATTTAATTTAATTTAATTTAATTTAATTTTAATTTGGTTTAACTTAATTTAATTTGGTTTTATTTATTTAATTTAATTTAATTTAATTCATTTAATTTAATTTAATTTGTTTATTTTATTTAATTTAATTTAATTTAATTCAACTTTTAATTTTAATTTAATTTAATTTAATTTAATTTAATTTAATTTACTTAATTTAATTTAATTTTTAATTTAATTTTATTTTTAATTTTAATTGAAATTTTTAAAAGAGTTTAATAATTTAATTTTAGTTTAATGATTAAGTCATTTAATGTTTTGAATTTGAGTTATCATTTTAATTAAGAATTGAATATTAATGAGATAATTAATTTAGGGATTTTTTAAATTAAAGAATAAATCTCTTCCTAATAATATCCCTATTTTAATTATTCCAATTTTATTATTCTTCCCAAATTTAATCAATTATTTAATTAAGGTTTAATTATTTTAAATTGTTTAATGGGTTTCTACCCTTTAATTATTTAAATTTCAATCATCCAAATCAGATTAGGATCAAATATTTTACTTGTTAATTTTTTATTAAACCTAAAGTTTTAATTAAGGATTAAAAATTTTAATTACCACTTTACCCTTTAAGCTTAATAATTTCATAACTCACTAAATTGAACTCAAATAAACTTGAAATTTTATGTGACTTCACTCATATGTCAATAAAGACATGAGAGGAGAAAATGTGATTTTTCTGTATTTAATTTATTTATATAATTATTTTTGGTAGAAAATAGAGATTTCCAAGGAAAATTTAATAACATGACCAAGGGAAAGTTTCTGTCCTTAAGAAAATTAGGGGACATTCCTAATGACCAGAGGACCACTTGGACCAATTTTGGTGATTTTTTGAATTATATTATTTTTATTATAATTATTTTAAGTTTTGGAGTGTTAATTAATTTAAAAATAAAATAAATGTTGAAAAATAAATTTTATATTTTTCAAAAATCTCTCTGATATCAAGGAAATCAGAGAAGCAAATTTTGCAATTTTCTGATTTTTCTATGATTTATTATAATTATTTTAGTGAAAATGCTAGAAAATACATTTTTTTAATTTTAAAATTACCCTAGAGCTTTAAAATTTAATATCTCACTAAATAGACCTAAGAAAAATATGGGGTTTGTTCCTAAGTGATTAAAATTCAAAATGTGACATTTTTGTGAATTTTATTATTTTTGTGATTTTTACTATTTTTTAATTATTAAAAATATTAAAATAATATTAAAAATCAACTTTTTTAGAAAATTGAAATTTTAATTTTCTTAAATTCCCCTAATATCGAGAGGCTCCAAAACCAATTTGGTGAATTTTTGAAAGATATTTTGAAAGTTATGAATTTTTAAAGTTTAAAATGACTAAATGGCTTAATCAACTCAATTAGTAGGGCTAACCAAGTCCAATTGACCTCAAATTTTTATGGTGGGTCCCTCTAATCCTGAAGGTCGGTGGAGAATTGATTTCAAGTCAATTTGATGTATGGTTAGCTCTAATTAATTAGAGATCCATTTTGGGTGTTTAAGCCAATTAGGGTTGTTTTAAATGAACTAACTCAAAACCTATTTTTCCTAGGGTCCTCTGGTCATAAGGAACATCATGAAATTTTGCTAGAATTTATTTCACAACTTGCTATTTATCTGAATTAAAATACTCAAAACAGTAACATGAATTTGAAAAATCAATAACTTTTCATAGGGATGGCCTCTGACTTTGGAAAATTCAGGGAATGTTCCCAAATTCAGAGGCTTCAAAAGCCCTATGGTCTCATGCCATGGTAAATTGTATAAATGTATGGAGAATTAAAAATATGCAGAGAGTAAATAAATTATTAAAAATAAAATACTTGATGAAATTAAATGATTTCTTTTCCACATTATTCTCCTCTCGTTCATCTGAGCAAGAGGGTATTTTTATTTTATTTTTCCGATTTTTCTACACAAAGTTATGAATTTTTGAAGTTTAGGGAATTAAATAAATCGGAAAAATCCCTAATTTTCTATTTATCCACGCGGCGCCGCGTCGACCTCGGCAGCTCCGAAACGCCGCGTGGCGCGCTCCCATTCGACGCCGCCATCCGACTCGGCGCTCCCGGGCCCGCCGTATCGTTCCGTCTTCCGATCCGACGCGATCCCGGCCGTCCGTCCGCGCGTGTATTGGATGGACGCGCATCCGTTCATCGTCCCCAAGTGTCCTCACCCGAGAGCCGTCCACACTAAATCCCTAATATCTCACTCGATACTCAATGGATTTTCATGTTCTTATGCTCTATGGATTCGTCTCGAAGAGACGAACACATCTATACGGTTATCATGCATTGAAATTAAAGCATTTGAAATGGAGAATCTCCGTAAGCTCGGGATGAAGAATTAGCTCATACCTTTGCTCGCAGAAGTGTGGCTTTGATCCGAGGGTTGTTGCACCTTCGATTGGATCCCGCGAAGCTCCGGATGAAGTCTCCCGGTCCGGTGAATTGTCTAGTATGATTTCGACCACGCTCGATCACAAAGCTTGGAGGCCGGAGCAACTCGGGTGGCCTCGAGATGGGGCTTTTGCTTGGTGGACACCTTCCCTTGGTCCGGTGAAGGTGTAGAACCAATCAATTTGGGGATTGGCTCACTGTGGAGAAGTGTCCCGGTTTTGGGTGGAATTTCAGTTGAGAAATTGGATTTTGTCGATGGGGATTAGGGCAAATCGACACCGGGATCAACTCGCTCTAAGGGTGGAGAAGGGTTTGGAACAATTTTGGCGCAGTTTCGGCAAGGTTTGTGCAACTCTCCTCTCATGGCCGCGAGGGGGTCGGGTTTAAATAGAGGTGGGCTGGAGAGCCTCGCGGGGATGGCCGAGGGTTGGGATCAGCTTGCTCGGTCATGGGAAGAACGACCATGGTAGCCATTGGACATGGGGCGGCTCGACGAAGGTGGAATTCCAAAGTTTGGCTCCTCCCAAGGTCTCGGCCATGGTGTTTTCCGGCGACCCAGGCGGCTGGCCGACAGGCATGGGTCACCCTCAGGTCCAGGTGGGTCAGGGCTGGAGGTTTGTACAATCAATTGGCCATTGCCATGTGTAAAGGCTTTGAATTAAAATGGAATGGGGAAGGGGTCATTTTGGCTTCAATTTGGTCAATCCATTGGTTTGGGTTGGGTGCACCTCCCCATGGCCTCGATTTTGGGCCGAGAGGATCGATTGGGTCGCCCAAGAGAGAATGGTATGGTCTCTATCCATGATGAGGTGGCTAAACATGGTTTAGTGTGTGTCATGAATAAGGTTAAAAAGGCTTAATGAAAGATTAGGAAAGGAGCCCCTCCTTTTACCATTAATGGCATGGTCACATGCCAAACTTTCATGGCTTCATATGGCTTGTGAATGGCTCATTCATGGCTCCATTTGGCTTGAGAAAAGTTTAGTCAACTTCATAAAAACGGATTTTAAGGATTTTGGACATTTTGGTGGAAAGTTGGATGAAGCTTTATTTAGAATTATTTGATCATTGGATTATGACTTAGGGATGATTTTAATTGAATGCATGATGAAGAGAATTTGTCATATGGGCCTTAGATTGATTTTGCCCCTTTGGATTTTGGTGGAGATGAGCTTTAGGAAGGTTTAAGAAAGTGGGCTCTTGGTTTGGAAATAAATTTATGGATGGGGAATTTGTGAAGGATTGGGCCAAACAAATGTTGTTTTTAGCTCATGGATGAGTCATGAGTGACTTGAAGCAAATTAGGAGTGATTTGGGTTTGAATTGGGTTGAATTTGGGTTCTTTTGGTGAATGAGCCAACATAGGCCCAAGTGGGCCAAGTTGGGCCAATGTTGGGCTAGGGTTGAAATTGATGTAAAATAAATGTTGGGAAATGTTTATGAGAGTGTTTCAAAGAGGTTTTGACTTTGGTTGGGCTTTGATTTTGGGGTTTGGGCTCATTTGGGTTAGGTTTGGGTTTAGGTCAAAATTGGGCCTTAAGCTTTGGGTTGAATTTGAGTGGGGTTTGGGTCTAAATGTTGGGCAAATCATGTTAGTGTTTTGTTTGTGGGAATGTTAAGGAAGATTTGGAAAAGATTTGGGGTTAATTGGAGTTGAATTGGGTGAGTTTGGGTTAAGTTTGGGTCATGGGTCCAAATTGGGCTTTAAGGCCAAAAGTGAAATTGGATCCAAATGTCAATCAAATTGAACTTGGATTTGGTCTAGATTGGTATTGGGAATATTGAATTGAAGTTTAGAATTGAATTGGACCAGAATTTGGGTCAATTGGGTAGGTTTAGTTTGACATTGGGTTCACTTTGGGTTAAAATGGGTCAAATTGGGGGTTTTGACAAAAGTAGGGTAAATTGACAAAATTGGCTCATGGTGTAGTTGGACAAAATGAAATTGGGAATATTTGGGATTTTCTGGAATTTTCTGAATTTTTGGATTTTTTGGGTCAAGGGGGTATTTTGGGTATTTGGAGGGTATTGGGAGGTTTTTTTGGAATTTTTGGTATTTTTGGGTATGGATGATCAATTTGAGTGGAGAGAAATGTTTGGGATTGATTTTGGGGAATTTTGAGCAATTTATGTGATTTTGCAAATTTTGGGTATTTTCAAGGGTTTTGGGTAGAGCTAGACGGTGTAGGGTCCCGGGGTCGAAAATCGAAATTTTGGAAAATTGAAGATCGGGTGAATTTGAGTGGAATGAAGTCATTTTGGTTGAGCCATGAAGCCACATCAAGCTCACATGAGCCATGAAGGGACTCATTTGAGGCATCCACTATGTTGTTCCTAACCCTCTTAGCCCGAGGGCTTAGGGGTTAAGGACCATCCATGAATCACCTACATGAGTCAAGAGGTCAAGTTGGGTATGGGTGTGGTTTTAGGAGGTGTGTGGAAGTGTAGTGTGTAGGTGTAGTGTATAAGTGTAGTGTGTGTGTAAGTCAGCCCCTTCACCAGACCAGGCCACCCAGGGCAGTCCTAAGGCCAAAGAGTCCTATAGGAACTCATCCTTTAAACTTCCACATTCGATTTCAACCCTCTAGGTGATTAGGGGTCTACGATCAAGTTTGTGGAGTTTGCAGGGAGTTTAGAAGTGGTTTGAATTTCTAAAAGGTGGGTCCCAATTCTAGTCCTCTAAGATAGTCAAAGGAAAAACCTAAGGCTAGATCCTAAGCACTAAAAAGGAGAAGAGAAGACCTCATCAAAAATGAGGTCAACAAAGACACCTATCGAAATTTCACCTTACCGGTTAGTTTATGGTAAACATTGTCACTTACCTGTTGAACTTGAACATAAAGCTTATTGGCCGATAAAGGAGTTTAATTTTAATTTGAATACTGCAGGAGAGAAATGATTATTGCAATTAAATGAGATGGATGAAATAAGAAATGAATCTTATGAAAATGCAAGGATTTATAAGGAGAAAATGAAGATATGCCATAATAAGAGAATTTCAAAAAAAATATTTGAGCCTGGACAAGAAGTATTATTATTTAATTCTCGTTTAAGAATTTTTCCTGGAAAATTAAGATCTAAATGGATGAGACCATATATAATTGAAAAAGTTTACCATTATGGAGCTGTGAATATTAAGGATCCCAAAACTGGAAGAATATTTAAAGTGATTGGATTAAGACTGAAGCCTTATTTGGAAGATATTAAAAAGAATTATAAAGAGGCTTTCGAGTTAAGTCTACCTGACTAAAAATTTAATTAGGTCGGGCTGACGATGTTAAACCAAGCGCTTTGTGGGAGGCAACCCATATTTATTTATTTATTGTTTGTGTTTCTTGTAATGTAAGGTTATGCCTCGGTCTTGACTAATTTTATATTACTTTAGGAAATTTGACGCTGACCGGTCTTTGTTGACTTGAGCTGAAAAATTATCCTGAAGGATATGAAAAAAAATTAGACTTTGGATCACTCCATTTCATATGTGAGTAAAAAGGAGATCAAGTTAACCTTCATTGCGATTACTTATAATTTGTGTTATTGAGTCTATTTCAATCTTATCATTGTATTACCAATTTTAGGGAGAACGAAACTTTGAAAATTTGACGTTAGGCGAAACGGAGTTGAACATGATTCCGGCGCCTAGGCGCCAGAATTTGGCGCCTAAGCGCCAGAGTGAATTATGTGTAGATGGATCAGGTGCCTAGGCCCCAGATTTGGCGCCTAAGCGCGACAGTTACTAGGACGTGTAAAAACCGAATATTTTTAGTTTTTCACACGATTTCTTCCTATAAATTGACCCATTTTCGTCCCCAATCTTTATACAATCAATATTTCCACCCTTACACTCCATTCTTGTGAGATTAGAGAGACTTTTTGAAGAAATGGAGAGGAGAAATCTTGGAGAAGAGGCTAGAGACAAAATCTCAAAGGATCCTCAACTCTACTTCAATGGTTTCATCGCTGTAAGTTTGGATAAAATCTCTAGTCGTTTGGATAAGTTTGAAGCGGAGTTTAAAAGCATTGGAGATCGCCTTCTTGAGATGTTTTATCAGATTGAATATCTAGAATGGCAGATGAAACTTCAATTTGATCATTTAGCGGCTTATCAAGATGCTCAAGTTGAAATGTATGCGAAGAACAAATGGATTGACGAAAAGATGGCTACGGATTTCCCTAGAGAGTTAGTATTCTTTCCAAGTGGAATACATAATTTCCCTTGTGAAGATTAAAGTATTCTGGTAATGAGATCGTTATTTATCTAGTTTGTTGAGTCGATGTATCGATTTAGTAAATCGATTGTGTTTGTTTGTGTATTTGCATTCATGTTCAATGTGTGTTATTTTTGCTTAAAAATTGTGTGTTTGATTGTGTATTAGGAATTGAATCATTGTATGATACTTATCTGAATGTATTGAGCAAAAATTGAAGATTATAAATGAAAATTAGAGAAGTTTGATTTAAACTTTGTGTATGATTGATGGATTAAATATTTAATTTTTAAAATTTTTGGAAAATGTTTTGGAAGTTAGAAACTGAAGCCCTACTCTAATATGAGTAATTAGAAGTTGAATTTATGAATTTTTGTGGAAAATAAAATTTTAAAAATAATTTTTATGAAAGGCAAGTCTGGCGCCTAAGCGCCAGAATTCGGCGTCTAAGCGCCGGTTCGGCCTGCTTAAACGAAAATACCACTTATACCCCAAAACGCCATTATCGATGCCTAAGCTCTCCTTCTTCCTCATTTTTGCGAAAACCACCCTTTTGAATCCATTTTGAGGTCAAAACATCAAGGATTTGGGCGCGAAACCACTTGATTTCTTCGTCTCGAGGTCATATCTTCACTCTAAACCATTTATTTTCGATTTTCACTATAGATTTTCCTAGGTTTTGCTAAAAACCAAAATTTTGAAAGAAATTTTGATTTTTAGTGATTTCTTTGAATTTTTAAACTTATTTTAAGTTTCTTAAACTTAAAAAGAGTTTAAATATTTGATTTTTAAATTTGTTCTTGTTTTCTTTCACGTTTAGATGACACCTAAATCTAAACTCAGGAAGGCACGAGACAACATTGATAGCAGCAAATTTTCTACTGTGGCTACACATTTTCGATTCCATGAATTTGCAACGCCGAGAAAGTTTATCGCGGAACGAAGTTTCTACCACCCTGGTGAATCGATTGAAAACACTATCTTTGCACTCAACTGGCATTGATTTTTTTATTTTACGGCTATTGCTGTTATACCGATTGTTCGAGAGTTTTATGCAAATTTTCTGGATGCAGAAGACTATGAAGTCTTCTTCAGAGGTGTCGGAGTTGGATTTACTCTGGAAAGAATCAATGTGTTTTATGGACTGCCACCTAGCATTGAGTGTCATTATTCTGGATTATCTCCATCTGAGGGAGATTTGGATATGATCATTGCTTATTTGACTGATGGTACTGGATCTTGGAAGATTAGAAATGGAAAATGGGTAAATTTCAAATCTTCTAAGTTAAATGGTGTTTCTAAGGCTTGGCATTATTTTATATCTGCAAGACTTTTACCTTACAACCACCTGAGTGAAGTCACTAGAGATCGAGCGATCTTAAACTATTACATTGAGGAGAGGAACCCTATAGATGTCGGCAGTATTATTTATGATTCTGTGGAGTCTAGTGCTAGATCCAGCACTTCTGTGGGACTGGGATTCCCTTCTTTGATTTATTCTTTATGTATTAGCAATGGAGTTGTGGTAGATATTTCAGAGGAAAAGTTGAAGACTACCAAGCTGATTGGACAGGAGAGTGTTAGCATCTATGATCGTCTTCGAGGGAAGAGATCGACTGCTCCTTCTACTTCTGCACCTACTCCAGGTAGAACTTCTACTTCTAGACCTTCTACTTCTGCTGAGCCACCATCGAGTTTCTGGGAGTGAATGCATGATCAGTTTTTAGAGCAGCAGCAGGAGTTATTTTAAACTCACTGCAGAGTTGATACGATAGATAGAAAAATTGATCATTTATCAGACCATACCCATAGGAAGAGTAGCTACGATGCCGAGTATGATAAAGCCCTCGTCAGATTTTTGAAGGGAGAACATGATGTTAGATTCCCTACTTTTCCTAGTTTCACACCATTTGTTGATCCAAAGGATGTTGAGTTTTCCTTTAGTGATGACGATGATGATGATGAGGCTACAGCTAGTGACTAGTAGTTGATTGATCTCTGTGATGTGCTACTTTGATATTAGATTGTTTTGTTAGTATTGTTTAGATTGATGTTTGATGTTTTAGACTTGTTTATGTACTCGTATGAACTGTTGTTTGTTAAGATTGTTTTAGATTTTTAGTATATTGTGTTTGAGACTGAAATTTGAATTAATTTAAGTTTATTTTTGTTTCAGTCTACTGTTTAGTATTTAGTAATTTTGCTCTGTTTTTATATTTTTATATATAGCTTAGCCTGCTTACTTTTATACCTGCTTCATTATTTCAATGTTATTCATAAAAGCATGTTTAAAAGTAAATTTTTCTTTTTAGATTGTTTTTGCATACTTATAAAAATTCCTATTTAAAATTATGTTTTTCTTTCTTTCATACTTCAAAATTTTTCATGATATACCAAAACTTAAGTTTGGGGGAAGGGAAAATAAATGCAAATTTAAATTTTATTTGTCCTTAAAAGAACTAATATTTTCTTAAAATAAAAATATTAACATAACATAAGGAATGAAGGATTTATTTAAGATTATTTTAATTTTTGAAATTATAAATAATTTAGTGAACTTAACCAAAATTTTAATAACTTTGATTGATTTTAAGAATATAATTATTTAACTTAAAGAAAAATAAGATTAAAGAATTTTTCTATTCATGGTAGAAATAATTGAATTTTAGAATAATTAAGAAATCAAAAATTATAACTTGAAATAGAAAAGATTGAAATTCTTTTTAAAATCTATTCATGTTATAATAATTAAGTAAAAAATGTATAAGTTTGAAAAATATAAGTTAAGAATAGTGAAGTTCAAAACCATTAACAGGCTATCCAGGTATTGTGATCCTCTTTTAAAAAAAATGAAAAAGTGAGGAGAAGCTTGAGGAAATGCCTAATCAAAAATTGGCTTCACTTGAATTATCTTATAAAAAGAAAACAGATTACATACTTTACTTAATTTTTATACATGTATATTTACTAGAAAAGAATTTTTCATGAAAATCTCTTTCTTATAAATAATCTATGAGATCTTAATATAATAAACTACAATTATTTTCGAAATGAATGAAAATTTTTAAGTCTTATGATTTGGTGGTTGAATATTCTTTAAATTCTTAAAATTAAACTTAGTTAGTAAAACTTGGTTAATAATTTACTAAAGCCTTTATAAAATCAAAAATAACAAGGAATCTTAAATATTTATCATTTATTCCAAATGTTATACATTTTATATATAATAAAAAAAAGGGTTACTTGAGGACAAGTAACGTTTAAGTTTTGGGGATTTTGATCCATGAAAAAAATATCTATTTTTATGCCTTGATTTTTATCAATTTTTAAGGATATTATGCTTTAATGAAAGATATTTTTGTGTTTTTGGATGTAGGTGATGTAAAAAGGCTAAAAAAAGAAAAAAGGAAGAAAAAGAAGCAAAAAGGAGCAAAAAGGAGCAAAAATACAAGAATTATCGAGATTATGGGCCTGGCGCCTAGGCGCCAGAATCCGGCGCCTAAGCGCCAGACTCGATACAAAAAGCTATCAAGTTTTTGACGACTTTTGGGCAGTTATTTTGATGGAGTGAGAGGTTATTGGACATTCTGGAAGGCTAGCTGTTGCTCCTTAATAATCGGACATGTGATACATTGCATTTGGACGCTCCAAAATGGTTTTAATCGCGAAGAGGTGCGATCCAAAGTGAAGAGGTGCGAAGAATTGGACGTGGTGTCCAGCGCCTAGGCTCCAGACATACCTTCTAGAAGATTCATTGAATTTGGACACATTTTGAAGAGGTGCCTCAAGACAACCCTTGAAGCCTATAAATAGGAGTCCACTACTTCAAAAAATTTTGCCCCTTATCCCTTAGCATATTTTAGAGAGAGAATTAGAGATAGAAAATTTAGGGCCACCTTTTAATTTCCTTCATAAATTAGTGAGTTTATTTTAAGAGTTTGTATTGAGAGTTGGTGTATCTGGAGTTCATTTTTTTGTGGAGTTCAGTAGGATTCAAAAGTTCTGTAGGAGAAATATTCAGATAAGTTATTTTTATTTTGATTTAAAGTTTACTTATTATGTTTTGTTATTTAAATTCAATGTGTTCTAAGTAGTTAGTTTATTTTCTTCTTTCAATTATGAAAAGATATATAGGATAATATTAAATTCGATGGAGAATTAGAAATCAAAATATTTTCAAAATATTGTGATGATATTAATACCAGATCGTACTTTACTCTTTAAATTGACCATTTAAATTGTTAAAATCTATTGAAGAGTTTTGAGACCTAGAAGGAGATGAACTCTTAACTAGTAGATATCACATAAATCCTTGGGTAGTCGAAGGCCATGCACGGGCGATTCAAGGTGAAGTGCAAATAAATAGGAAGATAATATTTAAAGGGCTTAGAATTAATAAGTTTGTAGAGTGACATACTAAATTCTTGTAATTTAGTTTATAGATAAGGAAATGGTCACTAGTAGGGCCAACCATAGCCACCCTTGGACATCTAGAAGTGTGAGACTAGATTAACCCATTCTACTAACAATACATCTAGACCTAATCTATAGGATAACCAATGTTCTTTATACTATCGAGTGAAGGTAAAGAATAGGAATGCTTCTATTTGGCACAATATCTTAAGTAGAGATTTTCCAAAATGAATATTAACATTATCTTAATAAATCTTGGATTAATTGAAAGGAAGAAAGTAGTTTTATTATAATTATTTACATAAAGTTATTTTATTTTAGTTATTTACATTCTTATAATTGTTTACAAATATTATTACTGCTTAATTATTTATTGTATCTAGTAAATTAAAAATACTAAATTGATAAACCTTAAAAGAAACAATTTAAAAATAAAATTAAATATTTAAAAACTTTTGTACATTTTTCCCTGTAGGATCGATACTTGAGTCTTTTTTTCAAAGCTCTATATTACTTGATACGATACGTATACGTGCGTAGAATCTCCTAGTGTTTAAAATATCTTTTTCACTAGACGCTATTATTATTTATATCATTAATTTGAAAAGCATTGTTGATCTTCAGAGGATTTAGGACCAAGCTTTTAGGTGCCTTTGCCGGGGATCAAGATCTTAGTATGCATATATAGATATTTTGGGACCAAGTTTTTGGCGCCGTTGCCAGGGATTTATATCTTCTAGTAATGGTGTCAAATTCTTATATTTTTAAGTATATTTAAAATATTGGGATCATTCACCAACGGACTGGACTTTGCCGTTTACAAGGATGAGTTGCCCGATAATTGGATCATCTGTTTTGGACAAGGATTCAATAATACTGATATCAAGTTCACTGACGTCACTCTCTTCACACTAATGGACAAAGCGCCAGAAACTGAGAAACCCGTGATTAAGTTCAACCTAAAATCAACCCAGAAATTCCCGCCCTTACGAAATGTCCCAGTTGAAAAGGATACCAATGTTCGTAGGAGGACTGTGATCTCTACCCCCACCGGTCTAGTCATCTCTACACCTGCCTCGATTCCCGCCCAACTGAACGGGAAGGGAATCCAAGTTTGTAATGAGCCTGCTACCGTGGAGGGTACAGATTTTGCTGCAATACCATCCGTGTTCGAGATAGGGTCCAGTTCAAAGCTTACACCCCTGACTCGGACTCAGAGAAGGAACAGAAGCAGAAAGATAACCAGGACTGAGAAGGCTAAGGCCACTAAAGTTGCTTTTCTAGAAGAGATCCCAGAATTGCCTGAGTATACACCTATGTTAGAAGGAAGTAAGTTTCACCCTCTCTCCGCTGCGGCTGATGAAAAAAATGCCCAGAGAATCGCTGCTGCATTACCCCGACCTGCATATTACAGTGACGATAAGAGAAAAAGAGCCAGGACTACACCACTTGCCCGGCTGCAAGCTGTAGTGGAAAAGTTAGCCAAGAAGGAAAAGTACCCCGTATCAGAAATCCTGAGGAGAATAGGATGAGTGCCAGCTAAATCCCACCTCGGACCACGAGTAGAGCGTGTTACTGCAATAGAGAAACCAAAGAAGAAGATGAGAGCCAGTTCACATGTTGTTGTATCGGGTCTTCATATTAGGGAGCACACCACCTACCAGCATATAGCCGACAGACCATCAGGTCCTAGGCCTTCTGCTGCAAGAAGGATGGTGTGGCGACCTATTATTACCGAGCCGAGATCAACACAACTTCCTGAGAAGAAAAGCCTCGTCAGAGAGCCTGAATCAGAAGAAAGTGCTACTGCAATAAAAGAAACTCCTAAAGAAGAAGTTCAACAACCATCACATGACAACCGCGAGACTGTCTGGAAGAGACCCCTCGAGGATGCTGTAGGAAAGCTAAGGACAGACATTTGGCGGTTGGCAAAAGAAAGAGGAGACAAATTAAAAAATGACATAGATTCATCAGTTTTCATGGATGAAGAGTATGTCGAGATCAAGATGGTTGAAACCCGAGCATCATCGGCTTCGCAAGGTGCTCCGGCAGCTGCAGAAAGAGATGAGCCAGAGGCAATGAGAGCACAGCTTCGGGAAAGAGATGATACAATTTCCCAGATGGCAAAGAGGATGGAAGAGATGGCTGTCGCTTTAGCCACTCTCCAGAGTCAGGTGCAACCTCAGAAAGAAACGCCCTCGGAGATCATCCATATTGCAGATGGAGGAAAAGTTATCACATCCGTCAACGGAGATGAGCCACCAAAGAAGGATTCTACACAGAATATGATTCCCGAAAAGGACATTAAGGACATGGTAGAACAGCAGGTGCGAGAAGCCTTAGCACAATCCAAGAGCGGAGCATCTATTCAGACGGGTAGACCTTACCCCGAAGAATTTGATGCGGTCCAATACCCGAAAGGCTTCATACCACCTCTGTTCAAGACTTTTGATGGAACGGGAAACCCCAGACAACATGTCGCACATTTTTGTGCTAGTTGCTGCAATGCCGGTGGGAGCGATGCTTTGCTCTTTCGTCAGTTCGTCAGTAGTTTGTCAGGGATCGCCTTCGACTGATATGCAAAACTTCTGAATGGTTCAGTTAAGACCTTTTCAGAATTGGAAAACCTCTTCGTTAAGCGGTTTGCCGGGGCTCAGCACCACATCACTTTTGGTGATCTAGTGGTGGAGCAACAGAAACCGAACGAAACTTTGGTGGACTACATACTTCGATGGAGAAACTTAAGTATAAAGTGTGAACCGCAGCTACAGGAACAACATGCGATCGGTATCCTGCTTAAGAGTATCCATGCCCCGATAGCACTTCTCTTTAAAGGATTTACAATCAAGACTTTCAAGAAGTTGCTTGGCAAGGCCGGGAGCATGCAGGAAAAGGCAAAATAGCTAAGTTTCATGGACAAGACCGATAAACAGAAACCCGTGAAGGCATTCGAAAAGAAATCTGGAATCGTCGCGGCAGTAGATAAGGGCAAGCAGCCGGTGCAGATACAGCCAGAGTGGCCACAACCTAGTTATCAACCACCGTAACAGACATTCCAACAACCACAACAGATCTATCAGCAACCTCAACAGAGCTACCAACAACCTCGACCGAGCTATAAGTCACCTCAGTTTTATGAACAATCGCCTGGTCCACAGTGTACCATGAAAGATTTTCTGAATGAGGAATATCCGTTTAAGACTGAAGCTGTAGCAAAGATGTTCCACATTCTAATGAAGACGCCAGATTTTTAGTTCCCGGAGCCCA
Organism: Papilionanthe hookeriana x Papilionanthe teres; assembly: GCA_022702705.1. Lineage (NCBI taxonomy): Eukaryota > Viridiplantae > Streptophyta > Magnoliopsida > Asparagales > Orchidaceae > Papilionanthe > Papilionanthe hookeriana x Papilionanthe teres. Next base: position 15,883,837 of record CM040434.1, read on the forward strand.
AGAGGCCGGAAGAAGTCAATAAGAAGGATCATCCGAACTATTACCCTTGCCACCGGATGCTCGGGCACAAGATAGAAGATTATATCACTTTTAAAAGTTGGCTTGATGAAAATCTTCGAAAAGGGAACATAATGATCCCAAAGGAATACATGAAGGAACCCCAAAAAGGAGGTTCCGTCAATGTTATCTCGGAGGATCCTATTGTTCTGATAGGCCCCTACACGACTGATGATGGATGGAGTACCGTCTGGACAAAGTCTTCGAAGAAAATTTTGGATCACATCCAAACCGCTTCGGTGCGCGCTTCAACTCAAAGTTTGAAACCTGCCAAGCCGGCACTATCGCTTACGATTGAAGAACCGCCCCAGAAGGAGGAGAAGATCGTGGAAGAGAAGAAGATCGAGGCTCCGAAGGTTAGACTAGGGGCTGCTTATCCTAGAATGGTTGTTTCCGATTCGGGGGAGAAATTCCTCGAACCTCTGACTCTGTATGATTATTTGCTCGCCCCGACGGGATCTTATAATGATAAAAGTTTTGGTGTTGGCTACGTTTTGACTGTTTATAGCGATTATGTAACTAACGACAACCAACCAAATCCGGATCTCGATTCCAATACGAATAACGATTCTTAAATCATACTAAACCTCGACGAGCCTGACGAAAGAGAAGATGTTCACGAAAGTGGCTATGAAAGCTCTGCAAGTGATGGATCCGTTTGTGAGTTTAGAGGAGCTCTGATCACGATAGAATTAGAGCCATCAGATTCTGAAACAACTCCAGAAGAGCCAGTCGTTCCAATTCAAGAGGAAACACCGGCAACTCCAGCACCAGATGCAGAACAAATTACAAAAATTAATTTAAGAAGTGGAAAAGTTCTACCTCCGAGAATGGGTCCAAAGGATAAAGGAAAGCAGGAGCAGAAGAATTGCCCATTCGGGAAGAGACTGAAGAACATGGTAATAAAGTGGACTATAACGTGCTAGCCCATCTTAGGAAGCTACCAGCCAAACTGAGCATATACGATGCTCTGATCCTGTCAAAGGAGACGAGGGAAGCTCTGATCAAAGCTCTACTTGATCCAGAGATTTGTTTAGCTCAAATGGCCGGTAATTCTTTCGAAGAGGTTTGCTCGTTAAAAGAACAACGAGGTGTTACCTTTACAGATAATGATCTACTACTTGGAACAGCCGATCACAACCGACCATTGTACATTTTAGTCACTATCGGAAAGTTTATGCTCTCCAGGGTGTTAGTCGATCCGGGAGCATCGATCAACATAATGAGCCTTTTGACGTTATCATATTTGGAAATAGATGCTCGCAAACTTGAAGCGGACAAGATGTTATTAAGAGGCTTCAATCAGAAAGGAGAAAGAGCACTCGGATCAATAACACTGTTAATGAAGACCGGTGACTTAGCAAAGACAACCGCAAAATTCCATATAATTGATTCTGAAACATCATTCGACGCTCTACTGGGTCGGCCGTGGATCCATGAAAATCGGATGGTACCGTCGTCTCTGCATCAGTGCATAAAGTATTATGAAGGAGGAGAACAGTGTATCAAAGGTGATTTGCAACCATTCTCCATACACAAGATTGGAATTCATGAAGATGCAGCCTACTATGCGCCTCCAAAGAAAACAATCTTCTCCAGAAACACCGTACCAAACGAAGCAAAAGAAATTCGAGATGACGAAGAGCCTGAAGTTCTTGTCCAACAGTTACTCACCACTCCCTTACGGCGAGATGGTGAAGGTTCCTCCAGAACTCGCACCTGAGGGCGAGGCCGGGGATGAGGTCAAGGAAGAAACGGTGGAACAGTTGAACAGAAGAAACCTTTCATCGATGTTGATTGGGAGAACAGTTCCGAAGAGGAAGAAACCAAGAAAGAAGCAACAGTGATAAATCAAAAGAAACTGTAGTTCAAGATCTCTCTCGAAGATGAAAAGAATGAAGAATACAAATCAATGTACGAGAAGATTAACCATCATGTACATACTATGACCCTGACCCCGATCTATCCAAATATGGTCGAGGGTATGGTGGTCAAAGAAGTGCATGGTGGTGGTGCTAAGCCGATTAAATTCTAATGTGGTTCTTCTTCCTCCAAAATAGAAGATGATGTACAATTTGAAGATGTTACTTCTTCCGAATTAATGGAATTACCTTTTGAGCGGTACTCTCCCTGTGTTCAGAATTTAATTCAGTGTGGTATCTTACCTAAACAATGGACAAAGGGTCAATCACAACACTTTGAAAAATTATGGAATAATGCCAGTCGGCCTCCCAATTCAAAACGTGGTCTCGGATTCAGCACAGTAGGATCAGTTGATGATACAAGATTTTGCTTGGTTGTCACTTGCGAGCCTGATGAAGATTGCTTAGAAGCTACATACGAGCTTGAAGATCTACAAATCGGAGATGCTCTACCAGAATTCGAAGAAGAAATTAAAACTACAATAGTCGAGTTAATGGAAGTTAACTTAGGTACTAGTGAAGAGCCTAGGCTGATCTTTATTAGCTCCTTACTCAACAAAGAAGACTCCGAAAACATAATCAAGCTATTAATGGAATTCAAGGACTGTTTTGCTTGGATTTACGATGAAATGCTGGGATTAGCTCCAGAGGTCGCAGTTCACAAGCTAGGCGTGGATCACGTTGCTGTTCCAGTCAGACAAGCTCCCAGAAGAATGCGTCTAGAAATTGAACAACAAGTTATAGCTGAAGTTAAGAAGCTAATAGACACTAAATACCCAACTTGGTTAGCCAACGTGGTACCAGTTAGAAAGAAGAATGGTCAGATCAGAATCTGTGTGGATTTTAGAGATTTGAATAAAGCATGTCTAAAGGACGAATTTCCACTACCAATTCCAGAATTGATGATCGACATCACCTCGACGCATGAAATATTCTCTTTCATGGATGGATCATCAGGATACAATCAGATAAAGATGGCACCAGAAGACGAAAAGCTTACAGCCTTCAGAACGCCGATCAGAATATACTATTACACAGAGATGCCTTTTGGATTGAAGAACGCGGGAGCAACATACCAAAGAGCAATGACGAGGATCTCTGATGATCTCATTCATAACCAAGTCGAATGCTACGTGGACGATGTGGTCATCAAAAGTAAACTGAAGGAAGATCATATGTATGATTTGAGAATTGTTTTCGAACGATTAAGACAATTTAATCTTAAGATGAATCCCCTGAAATGCGCTTTCGGCGTCGCCTCCGGGAAATTCTTAGGATTTGTTGTTCGACATCGTGGAATTGAAATTGATCCGGAGAAGATTAAAGCTATCTTAGAAATGTCACCTCCTAAAACCTTGAAGCAATTACTTTCAAGGAAAGTTGGCATATCTTCGACGCTTTATCCTGAATTTGTCAGGAAGGTGTCAGCCTTTTTCTACTTTGGTTAAGAAGGATGCCAAGTTTACTTGGGACTCCAAATGTCAACATGCCTTCGATGATATCAAACAATACCTAATGACACCTCCTATCTTAGTAGCCCCAGTCTCGGGTAGACTGTTAATACTTTATACCGCGGCTTTAGAAGACTCTCTCGAAGCCCTGCTAGCCCAGGTCAATGACGAGGGAAAAGAAAATGCACTCTACTACCTAAGTCGTCGTCTAATTCTGACGGAGGTAAGGTATCCTCCTATTGAGAAGCACTGTTTGGCCCTGATCTTCGCCGCTCAAAAGCTCAGGCACTACATGCTTTCTCATAAGGTCAACCTTATTTCGAAGTTTAATCCATTGCAATATTTGATGACTCGCCCGACGCTTTCCGAAAGACTTGCCAGGTGGAAGATGATACTATTGCAATTCGATATAACTTTCATTCCCCTTTGTGCCGTAAAGGGGCAAGTCCTAGCAGACTTCCTTGCAGCGCACCCTTTACCGGCAGAATCGCCTCTCAACGACGACTTGCCAGACGAGCAGATAATGAGCCTAAAAGACCTCGATCATCAACGTTGGGAACTGTACTTTGATGGAGCATCTTAAGCACAGAAGGACAAAGAATTGCAAACTATAGTGCCCGGTAAGGCAGGAATCAGATTGATATTTATAACACTGGAGCGGGGGATGTTAAGGTACTCCTACCACTTAACAAAACCATGCACGAACAACAAAGCAGAATACAAAGCCCTTATAGCCCGACTGGAATTAACCATTCAGATGGGTATAACGGACATCAACATCTACGGAGATTCTCAGTTGATCATTCAACAGGTCGCCGGACAATACAAAATTTTAAAACCAAGACTTGAGCAGTACTTTCAGTATGCCATGAAATTGTTAGAGCAGATCCTGAATGTAACGATCTACAAGATTCCCAGGGGGAAAATGCTCTCGCAGATGCATTAGCTCTCATTGCAAAGGAATTTGCTTGCTTATAGGATGAGTCAATTGAAATGTCAGTTCAAGGATGACATGTCCTATCACAGATCGACATGGATACAATACACAAATCAGAAATAGAGGAAGAATCAGTTGCGACAGTAACATAAACTAAAGAAGATTGGCGGCAGCCGTTAATAGACTACCTACAAACAGGAAACCTACCGGATGATAAGTCATTAGCCCATCAAATCAAGAAAAGAACTCTGTCTTAAACATTAATAAATAATGTGTTATATAGAAGGTCTTTTGATTAGATACGGATAAGGTGCCTGAGCGGGTCCGAAGCTAATGAAATTATTAAAGAAGTACACTCAGGACTTTGTGGCGCTCATCAGTCGGGTCCAAAGATGAAAATGAAGATAAAAAGACTAGGGTATTACTGGCCCTCGATGATGACCGACTGCATGAAAGTTGCAAAGAGTTGTCACCAATGCCAAGTGCATGGAGTGGTTCTACATCAACCTCCAAATGTGATACATCTGACATCGCGTCGTGGCCATTTGAGTGTTGGGGCACAAATATTGTGGGTCCGATAGAACCGTCTTCCTCAAGAGGACATCGCTTAATTCTTGCAGCAATAAATTACTTTTCAAAATGGGCAGAAGCTATACCACTCAGAGAAGTGAAGGCACAACATGTGCTGCAGTTCTTCAAGAATCAAGTTGTATACCATTTTGGGGTACCACACAGAATCATTTCAGATAATGGGTCCACGTTCAAGAGTACAAAGATCAACAGTTTTGTCAGAATGCACGGGATCGACTGGCGCTCTTCGACAATTTACTACCCAAGAGCGAACGGCTTGGTCGAGGCTTTTAATAAAACTCTCGTCCAAATTTTAAAGAAAACTTTGGACGACAACAAAATAAATTGGCACGAGAAGTTGTTAGAAGCCTTATGGGCATACATGATGACTTTCAGAACTCCTACTCAGTCTACGCCCTATGCTCTAGTGTACGAGTCCGAGGCTGTTTTACCTTTAGAAGTTCAGCTTCCCTCACTCAGAATTGCAATTGCAAACAAGATCACTACAGAAGAAAATGCCAAACTGCGACTGGAAGAGCTAGAAAGCTTGGAAGGGAAACGACTCTCAGCACAACAGAATTTGGAACTGTATCAAGCCGAGATGATCCAGGCTCATGATAAACTGGTCTGTCCGAGGACATTTAAAGTCGTGGACTTGGTTCTAGTTCTCAAGAGACCTATTCTTGCACACCGCAAGATAGGAGGTAAATTTAAACCAACTTGGGAGGGACCATTCGTAGTCGAGACAGTCTACTCTGGAGGTTCCTAACAACTGGTGAATTACCGTGGAGAACGACATATGCTTCCAATTAATGGACGATATTTGAAGAAATATTACGCAACCTGATGTTTCGAAGGATGAATCCTCATTCCTAGAAGCACGGGCACAGTAATTACTTATAACTGGGTCCAAACCCAAAAATATACAAATGGATGATAAAAATCATTAACAAAAAATGTGTTAAAAAGAAAACATGTGAAATCGTAATAATAAAATGTTGATCTTTCTTTTTAGATCAATTCATTCCTGATCTTCCTTATCTTTTCCTACTTTCTTTAAATTTTAAAAGAAATAAATAAGAATTCCCAATTAATAATAAATAAATTTTCTTATTGTTCTTGTTCTTAGTACAACTCCTGATCCTTTCCTTATTTTCGCAGGGAAATGTCGAACGGGCGGTTGGTTCTAGAGTTTAGAAATGGTGTGAGTCTAGCACTTGATGAGAAGAGGGTGAGGGACGGAGCCGTGATCGAGATTGACTCTGAATTTACACCAGCCGGGCTACTATACGAGGAGAATGATTGGACCCCGATTGATCGGGAAGAGTTCCATAGTCAGACTGTTATGAAAGTAGGTGGTCCAAGTCAGCCATCTACCAGTAAGAAAAGAAGAGCAAACACTGCCCATGCAACAGGAGAAGATAATAAAATTAAGTCCGTGGTTGCTACGGCAGAGGGCAGGCTTGTTAGTGTCATGGCTGCAGAAGTCCAAGGGGTAAGGAGAGCTACTCTCACCCCTACTCAACGAAGAAACAAGAACCGTCGCATTCGCAAGATGTTAACAAAGTTAGCAGCAGATCAACATGAAGAGACAGTTGCTACCATCAATACAAATACTCTGAAGAAATTGGTTCGTCAGGAACCGGAGAGGAGGAGATTAACTCCAAGAAAGGCAGAACAGATAAAAGAAATTCCAAGAAGAGCAGAAATAGAATCAGTGCCTCTACGCCAAGCAGATGCACCAGTTCTGAAGAGTCTTGTTGCGAAAGCAACCCCGGAGGATGTCCCGACGGAGACTATCCCCGAGGAGCCGAGACATGTAGGAGAGCATGCTGGGGTCGAGCCTTACATACCACAGTATGTTACCAGACCCCGAGGACTTCAAATAATCCCAGAGTACGAGCTGGAAAAAATGCAGCAAGTTGAGAAAAAAACCTTTGAATACTTTGAAAGGATTGGAGGTAAGAGGATCAACATCTTAGAGGGCCTCGAGCTGCATACAGATGTATTCTCAGATTACGAGCAACAAAAAAATTTAGATTACATCGTTGAACTCCAAAAAATGGGCCGAGCTGGCTGCCTGAGGGAAAAGACTTATTCCGAACCCCGAAGATGGATGCCAGGAAAAGAAAGAGTTACAATCTAGTGCAGATGTTGCTACAACTTCGCGATAGACAGAAAAGGAAACCCACCAAGAATACTTCGTCACAGTGAGGTGGATCCGATGCCATGAATTATCAAGTGAATGGTAAAAAGGATGATAACATGGAGGGTACTGCCTACGGGTTGCATACCAAACAGCTGCATCATTAACATCTACAAGGAGGGTGACTGCATACCTCCACACATAGACCATCATGACTTCACCAGACCTTTCTGCACAGTGTCTTTTGTCACCAATGCAACATCATGTTCAGATCTGACCTTCGGATTGCAGGCCCCGGTGAGTTCCGAGGGCCGGTGGAATACCACTGCTGGTAGGTTTCATCATGGTATTAAAAGGAAATGGAGCGGACATCGCAAAACATTGCATTCCAGGAGTGCCCGTTGAACTAATCTCCGTCACTTTCAGGAGGATGGATGACAGAAAGATGCCTTTCCACTTTCAGCCAGATCCAGAGTTAGAGAGCCTACAGCCCTACGAGCTGTGAGTTACATGGTAGATATCACACCTCCAATGCACATCCATACGACATTCTTGCCAAGGACGACTTGGAAGGTGATGTTATTTGTCCATGTACCTCACTATTCAGACATGGATTTTGACAGCTACTTTTAGAAGAATCTTGAAGAATCTTACACAATCCGCTTTGGATTTATATGGATTGTATAAGATATTAAATTCTAGAGGAAAACATCATCATGTTTTGGATCAAGTATATGATGTATTTTCAGCAAGTTGGAATGAAAATGACCATGTCGTGTTTTGCCTTCACCTCTTTTTGTACAAATTGACTGGGAAATGCCATTAGAGTTAAATGAACTTCGAATGAAGAACAAAAAAAGAAAGGAAAATGAATAAAGAACTCTTCTTAAGAATCTGAATATTGAAACGAACTTCAAATTGACACGAATGATAAATAAACAACAAAAATTAAATTGAATTACTAAAAGATAAACAAAATGAATCTAAATCTCAAGTTGAATTCCGATCTGAATCCATCATTCCAAATCTTTCAATTCTTCTTTAAATAGAAATCCATTTGAAACTCCTTTTGAACCCTCTTTCGGGGTAATTCTTCCCCACGGGAGACTCTCATTTCAACTTCAAAAATCTAAACCTCTTTGTCACATCGAAATCCTTTCGATTATCAGTGATTTCGTCCCTCTTTTGAGAAGGTCGACTGAATCTACTGACACAGAACCACGAAAATTTTTGATTTGGTTCCGATGGCATGGATTCATACCCTTCGCTAAATAATCAAACTTTGATCAATTCTCATGGGATATGAAACACTTTCACGTCTCATTCCAATCCCTCGCTAAACTCGAATCTCCACAAAAATTTCAACCCTTTAAACCTTCGATATTGGAATCAAATTCCAATTCTCATTAAACCTTCGAGATTGGAATCAGATTCCAGTTCTCATTAAACCTTCGAGATTGGAATCAGATTCCAATTCTCATTAAACCTTCAAGATTGGAATCAAATTCCAATTCTCATTAAACCTTCGAGACTGGTACCTAAATTTCAGTTCTCTCCTTTGCGAGGTCGGTACCTAGATTCCGACTCTCTTTCGAGATAAATACTACCAAATTTCAATTCTCTCTTTCGAGATCAGTACCTAAATTCTGATTTTCATCCTTTTCAATCGATACTTAAACTCTGATTCTCACTCCGAGGCTGGTACCTAAATTCCAGTTCTCTTCGCAAGCTCGAGGATGGAACCTAGGTTCCAATTCTCATTTCAAATCTAAAATTTCCTTGAATTGATTTTAAATTAAACTTCAATCGAAATTGAAACTCAGAACAAATCAAAATCTAAACTCACACATTAAAACTTGAAATAGAAAATGAAATGAAATCTAAATCAAATTTCCCCAGATCTTATGATCTGTAATTCACCTCCTTTCCTGTTCCCCAGCGAGAGTTCAGGGATCTCCAGTCTTGGAGATGTACTTGATACTCCCCAGCAGAAATTTGTTTCTACTATGTTATAAGTGTGTCACTTGGACATCTGTGTTGGTTTTGTTGATCTCTTCGGTCAACGCCAATACGTGCGGTGTGCTCCGTCAGCACACCACACCTATTGGGGGTCCATTTGTTGACCTCATTTTTTATGAGGCCTTTTCTCTTCTCTCTCCTTAGTACTTAGGATCTAGCCTTAGGCTTTTCCTTCGACTATCTTAGAGGACTAGAGATAGAACCCAACACTTAGAAAATCAAACTACTTCTTAACTCCCTTCAAACCCCACAAGCATGATTGTAAACCCCCACGCCACTTGGAGGGTTAAGATTAAATGTGGAGGTTTAAAGGATGAGTTCCCTATAGGACTCTTTGGCCTTAGGACTACCCTGGGTGGCCTGGTCTGGTGAGGACTGACTTGCACACACCACATTCTTACACACATTCCAAGTCCTAATACCACACCTATACCCAATTTGACTTCCTGACTCATGTAGGTGATCCATATGGATGGTCCTTAACCCCTAAGCCTCTGGCTAAGAGGGTTAGGAACGACATATTGAATGCCTCAAATGAGTCCTCTCATGGCTCATATAGGCTTAATATGGCTTCATGGCTTTACCAAAGTGATTCCATTCCACTTACACTTGATCAATCTTCATTTTTCCAAAATTTCAATTTTTGACCCCCGGGACCCCTACACCCTGTTGACCTCATTTTTGATGAGGTCTTCCCTTCTTCTTTTTAGTGCTTAGGATCTAGCCTTAGGCTTTTCCTTTGACTATCTTAGAGGACTAGAATTGGGACCCACCTTTTAGAAATTCAAACCACTTCTTAACTCCCCGCAAACTCTACAAACTCGACCGTAGACCCCTAATCACCTGCAGGGTTGAAATCAAATGTGGAAGTTTAAAGGATGAGTTCCTATAGGACTCTTTGGCCTTAGGACTGCCCTGGGTGGCCTGGTCTGGTGAAGGGGCTGACTTACACACACACTACATTTATACACTACATCTACACACTACATTTCCACACACTTCCTAAAACCACACCCATACCCAACTTGACCTCCCGACTCATGTAGGTGATTCACATGGATGGTCCTTAACCCCTAAGCCCTCGGCTAAGAGGGTTAGGAACAACATATTGGGTGCCTTAAATGAGTCCCTTCATGGCTCATGTGGGCTTGAAATGGCTTCATGGCTCAACCAAAATGATTTCATTCCACTCAAATTCACCCAATCTTCAATTTCCCAAATTTTCAATTTTTGAACCCCGGGACCATACACCCGCTTAGCCTACCCAAAACCCTTGAAATTACCCAAATTTCTCAAAAATTTCCAAATTACCCAAAATTCTCCAAAATCAATCCCAAACATTTCCACATCACTCAAATTGATCATCCATAACCCAAACCTAACCCAAATGAGCCCAAACCCCAAAATCAAAGCCCAACCAAAGTCAAAACCTCTTTGAAACACTCCCATAAACATTTCTCAACATTGATTTTATATCAATTTCAACCCTAGCCCAACATTAGCCCAACTTGGCCCACTTGGACCTACATAGGCCCACTTACCAAATAAACCCAAATTCAAACCTATTCAACTCCAAATCACATCAATTTGATTCCAAGCCCTTCATAGAACATCCCTAAACCAATTATGACATTTATTTGACAAAGTTCTTCACAAAATTTTTATCCAAATGCCCATCCTAAAATCAAATGCCCATTTCCCTTAAACTTTCCTAAAAGCCCACTTCACCACATTCAAAAGCCCAAATCTACCCTAAAGCCCACATGACATCTCCATTTGTCATCCACTTAATTAAATCCATTACCTAAGTCCTAAATTCACCATCAAATTATTCCAAATCAAGTTTCATACAAATTTCCATCAAAACATCCAAAATTCTTAAAACTCATTTTCATGAAATCGACCAAACCTTTTCCCAAGCCAAATGGAGCCAAGGATGAGCCATTCACAAGCCATATGAAGCCATGAAAGTTTGGCATGCGACCATGCCATTAATGGCAAAAGGAGGAGGTCCTTTAACCATCTCCTAAAATTCATTAGCCTTAAGCATGTCTCCCTTAACCAAGATTTAATCCAAATATTCTTGGATAAGGACATCACCACCTCTTGACCACCTAGCTTAACTGATCTTCTCAGCCTAAGACCAGCCATGGGGAGGTGAACCCAACCCAAACCAATGGGTTGACCAATTTCAAGCCAAAATGGCCTCTCCCCCATTCCATTTTAATCCAAACACTTTACACATGTCCAAGCCCAATCGACTTCACCATTGCCAAGCCCCGACCTCCCCGGTCAAGATGGTGACCCATGCTCGCCGGCCAGCCGCCTGGATCGCCGGAAAACACGACACCCGAGAGCATCATGTGAGCCCAAGCTTGGAATTCTCACCTGCTGAGTTCCCCATGCCCAATGGCCACCATGGCTGTTCTTCTCCTCACCAGAGCAGCTGATCCCAAGCCCTAACTCCCCCTGGGAGGCCCCCCAGCCAGCTCTATTTAAACTCCACCCCTCTCGGCCATGAGGAGAGCTAAGCACAAACCTTGCCAAAACTCTGCCAAAATTGTTCCAGACCCTTCTCCACTCTTAGAGCACTTGATCTCCAGTGAAATCCCCCTGCCATTTCTCCTCTATAAGCTCAATTTCAGAGTTGAAATTCCACCCAAAACCAGGACACTCCTCCACAGTGAGCCAATTCTCAAATTGATTGGTTCTACACCTTCACCAAACCAAGGGAAGGTGTCCACTAGCAAAAGCCCCATCTCCAGAGCCACCCAGGTTGCTCCGAGCCTCTCCAAGCTTTGTGATCGGGCTTGGTCGAAATCATATCCAGACAATTCACCAGACCAGGAGACTTCATCTGGAGCTTGCTGGGATCCAATCGAAGGTGCAACAACTCTCAGATTGAAGCCACACTTCTCTGAGCCAAGGTATGAGCTGATTCTTCATCCCGAGCTTCTGGAGATTCTCTATTTCAAATGCCTTAGTTTCAATGCATGTTAACCGTATAGATGTGTTCGTCTCTTCAAGACGAATCCATAGAGTATAAGAACATAAAAATCCATCGAGAATCCGAGTGAGATCTGTAGGGATTTAGTGTGGACGGCTCTCGGGCGAGAACACTTGGGGACAATGAACGGATGCCGTCCATTCAATACACGCGCGGATGAACGGCTCGGATGGCGTCGGACCAGAAACGGTGAGAGAACCGCGGGGCCCGGGCCGCCGACTCAAGTGGCGGCGTCGAACGGGAGCGCTCCGCGCGGCCTTTCGGAGCCGCCGAGGATGCGCCGGCGCCGCGTGGATAAATAGAAAATTAGGGTATTTTCTTATTTATTTAATTCCATAAACTTCAAAAATTCATATCTCTGTGTAGAAAAATCATAAAAATAAAATAAAAATACCCTCTTGCTCAGTGAATAGAGGAGAATAATGTGGAAAAGAAATCATTTAATTTCATCAAGTATTTTATTTTTTATAATTTATTTACTCTCTGCATTATTTTAATTCTCCATGTATGCATACAATTCACCATGGCATGAGACCATAGGGCTTTTGAAGCCTCTGAATTTGGGAACATTCCCTGAATTTTCCAAAGTCGGAGACCATCCCTATGAAGAGTTATTGATTTTTTAAGTTCATGCTACTGTTTTGAGTATTTTTATTCCAATAAATAGCATGTTGTGAAATAAATTCTAGGAAAATTTGGTGATGTTGCTTATGACCAGAGAACCCTAGGAAAAATAGGTTTTGACTTAGTTCATTTAAAACAACCCTAATTGGCTTAAACACCCAAAATAGGTCTTTAATTAATTAGAGTTAACCATGCATCAAATTGACTTGAAATCAATTCTCCACTGACCTTTAGGATCAGAGGAATCCACCATAAAAATTTGAGGTCAATTGGACTTGGTTAGCCCCACTAATTGGGTTGATTAAGCCACTTAGCCATTTTAAACTTTAAAAATTCATAACTTTTAAAATACCTTTCAAAAATCCACCAAATTGGTTTTGGAGCCTCTCTGATATCAGGGAATCTAAGAAAATTAAAATTTCAATTTTCTAAAAAAGTTGATTTTTAATAATATTTTAATATTTTTAATAATTAAAAAATAATAAAAATCACAAAAATAATAAAATTCACCAAAATGTCACATTTTGAATTTTAGTCACTTAGGAACAAACCCCATATTTTTCCTAGGTCTATTTAGTGAGATATTAAATTTTAAAGCCCTAGGGTAATTTTAAAATTAAAAAAAATGTATTTTCTAGCATTTTCACTAAAATAATTATAATAAATCATAGAAAAATCAGAAAATTGCAAAATTTGCTTCTTTGGTTTCCTTGATATCAGAGAGATTTTTGAAAAATATAAAATTCATTTTTCAACATTTATTTTATTTTTAAATTAATTAACACTCCAAAACTTAAAATAATTATAATAAAAATAATATAATTCAAAAAATCATCAAAATTAGCCCAAGTGGTCCTCTGGTCATTAGGAATGTCCCCTAATTTTCTTAAGGACAGAAACTTTCCCTTGGTCATGTTATCAAATTTTCCTTGAAAATCTCTATTTTCTACCAAAAATAATTATATAAATAAATTAAATATAGAAAAATCACATTTTCTCCTCTCATGTCTTTATTGACATATGAGTGAAGTCACATAAAAATTTCAAGTTCATTTGAGTTCAATTTAGTGAGTTATGAAATTATTAAGCTTAAAGGGTAAAATGGTAATTAAATTTTAACCCTTAATTAAAACTTTAGGTTTAATAAAAGATTAACAAGTAAAATATTTGATCCTAATCTGATTTGGATGATTGAAATTTAAATAATTAAAGGGTAGAAACCCATTAAAAAATTTTAAAATAATTAAACTTTAATTAAATAATGGATTAAATTTGGAAGAATAACAAAATTGGAATTACTAAAATAGGGATATTATTAGGAAGAGATTTATTCTTTAATTTAAAAATCCCTATATTAATTATTTCATTAATATTCAATTCCTAATTAAAATGATAACTCAAATTTAAAATACTAAAAGACTTAACTATTAAACTAAAATTAAATTATTAAACTCTTTTAAAAATTTCAATTAAAATTAAAAATAAAATTAAATTAAAATTAAATTAAATTAAATTAAATTAAAATTAAATTAAATTAAATAAATTAAATTAAAGATTAAATTAAATTAAATTAAATCAAATTAAATTAAATTAAACAGATTAAATTAAATTAAATTAAATCAAATTAAATTAAATTAAACAAATTAAATTAAATTAAATTAAATCAAATTAAATCAAATTAAATTAAATTAAATTAAATTAAAATTAAATCAAATTAAATTAAAATTAAATTAAATCAAATTAATTAAACATCAAATCAAATTAAATTGAACTATATTGAATTAAATTAAATTAAAACTCAATTAAATTAAATTAAATTGAATTAAATATAACATCACCTAAAACAGAAAGAAATTAAATATAAAGCAACTTGAACACTATTCCAAATTTAAACCCTTTAACTTAAATCAAATCATTTGAATACTAATTTACTCTCGAAAGCTTTGGTTATTATAATTCCTAAACAGAACATTAAATGAAATGTTACTTCACTTATAGGATATTCAAATGTCCTAGTTCACTGAGTAAGATAACAACAAAACTTGAATTCTTGGACGATTAATTCATTTGTATAATTAAACCCATTTGGACTTAAAACAATCCTAGAAATACTGAAAAGATGTTTAAGATTATTCTTAAGCACTTCCTCAATATGATAGGACATTTATAAGAACAATTGGACTTAATTGTTCTTTGATGAAGAAAATCGTCCTTAAACCAAAACACAAGGAACCTAGACGTCATAGGAAATGACTAGCTATAGGATTAGGAATTTGGTAGAAAACCATAACCCTTACCTTAGCTTTACCTAGAAACTTGCTTAAATATTCTAATTATGTTTTAAGTGCAGCTTGGAATGACGGGAAGACCCTCCAGGTACGCTTTTATTTTATTGCAATTTACTTTCTTGCAATTTACATTATTGCAATTTATTCAACTGCAATGCACTTTACTTTTCTTGCATGATAAGACAACTGTTGCATGAAAACCCACACCTTTAGGATAGCCCCTAAAACTGAAACCAAAACTAAGTTAAAAGTCATTGCAAGATAAAATTCACCGCCACAACATTTCAAAATATAAAACAACTCAAAATTTAATCACAAACAGAACACAAAACTACAATTGCAACTAAATTAAAACGTCCTGTTGGATGATCGGGAATACCTCGGATGATGTAACCTACGTGTTGCTAACGGGATTTCTCACGGTCTAAATGAAAGTGTGGAACTCATTCAGTTGAGTTTAGCAAATTCATCTGGACTAAGTGAATCCGATAAAAATAATGATGCCGGAAGGATGAAACCGTGGGATCTTAACCGGTGTCGTTATAATCAACTTTAAGATTTGTTTTAATTAAAACATAAGAAACACTTGGAAATTAAGACTTCTCTAAACCAAAACACTTTTCTCATCTCCGATTTATGACTTCTAAAACTAAACCTCTGCAACAATAAGGAGCTCGGAGCATGGTGGGCAGCACGGCCATCGTCATCAGCAAAACTTTCTTAGAATTAAACAACAAAACTATAGGATTTCGAGGTAATTTGCCTAGTGCAACATAAATCCTCAACTCTTCGTTAGGCATTTGCATGATCGGGTCATGTAAATTAAGCCCCAACCGGCTTTAGGATTCCGAGGTAGTCGTTCGATACGACATAAACCCTCACATCTTCTAGGCTATTTGTATGATTCTATCATATAAATATAAGTCCTAATTAACTAAAATTGGCAAGATCAAAACATTTAAACAAACATTAGGACTTTCCTAAATCCAAGCCAAACAATAGGATAGTCGGGAGATTACCGAAGTTCACTTCGAATCTGTAATTTCTCCTACTTTTCTTCCTTTGAATTCCCAAAATAAAATGTTCCAAATTTGATCCATTCCCTATCGAAATTCCAAACTTCAATCCTTTGAAACTTAAACTTTGAAATCCTTTGAGATGCAATTATTGATTATTATCGAGAGTTTTCTTAGGTGACTCCCATCACTTAAGATGTAATTAACTATAGGGCTTGCCCTTATAGGGAATTTTAAAGAACCTGAGTAATATAAACCCCGTTTAATGTTTTCATATTAAGCGAGGGAACTTTGTCGGCTTATAAAATTGGTTCGCGGACCAAACGGATGTCACAAATCTTCTAGTTTATTTAATCGAGCCCCACCGATCAAGCGATGTGTCTATCCTTAGGGATAGATACACGGTTTGTAGTGCGGTGCTTGTTTATATAAACTATTTGGGATGTGAGATCGGTTTAATCTCATATCTTAAAACCTTCAAATTTAAAATTATTTTCAAAATCAAATACTACTTTTCAAATTATTTATTTTAATTAAATTAAAAATTCGCCGACAGCTTCTGTTAGGCGACCCCTGTTTTCAAAATAAAACACACGACCTAAAAATATGCCGACAAGATTTCTGGCGACTCCGCTGGGGAAAATTCCTCTCTCCATTATAATCAGATAATTCCTCTTTCAAAAATCGATAGTGCATCCATGTCCCTAATGGATCAAACTACCCTTCTTTCCGTTGGAATACTATGTTCATTTCTATCTTGAACAAGTATAGCCAACATTCTTTCGGATTTAGGAGCCACTGTTTAGACACCCCTAAACAGAGAGGTTCCGAGATCCTTTTACCTCATCTTTGAGGTGGGGTGGACCCCCAATAGGTGTTAGTTTAGGAATGATCCTTCGAGTCGAGAAGTCTTGCTTAAGACTTTCTTTTCCTTTCCAACTATGAATCGGATTCCTTACCTTCTCTATACCTTTGAACATTCCGTTCTAAATAAACAAACCCTTTAGTAAGTGACTCTTTTAACAAATGATTCCTTCTTATAAATACATGAACAAGAATGAGTTCGGACTCTTTTCAATTCCTTTCTTTTCGTCCTAAAGAAAAGAAGCATAACTCGGGATCGACAACCAGAATCTACCTCGCAGAAATGGAAGCCCCGAAACCGATTTTCTCCTTCACCAACGGACTGGACTTCGCCGTCTATAAGGATGAGCCGCCCGACAATGGGATCATCCGATTCGGGACGAGGATTTGAAAACATGAATGTCAAAGTCACCGACGTCTCCCTCTTCGCACCGACGAACAAGGTATCCGAAGCCGAGGAGCCGCCGCTCGAGTTCAACCTTAGGTCGACCCAGGAGTTCCCTCCCCGCAAAGGATCCCGACTAGGAGGAGTACCGCCGTCCGCGGAGGACCGTTCTTACTACCCCCACCGGTCTAGTTGTTTCCGCACCTACCCCGACTTCGCCAAATCAAAGGGGAAAGAAATCCGAACTATGGTAAACCCGTTACCGTGGAGGGTACGGATCTTCCCGTGAGACCTTCGTTTTCGAAATCGGGTCCAGCTTCAAAGATTCCGTCATCGACAAGGACCCAAAGAAGAAATAGAAGTAGAAGGATCGCCGGAGAAGCCGTAGCCGCCGAGATTGCTTTCCGGAAGAAATTCCGAACCGCCAGAATATACACCGCTACCGAATATACACCACCGCCTCGACTACATACCACTTTTGGGAGGAAGCAGGTTCCATCCCCTCTCCGCCGCAGAGGATGAGGAGAATGTTCGCAAGATTGCTGTCACATTACCACAGCCCGCATACTACAACGATAGCTGCAAGAAAAGGACTAGAACTACGCCGTTTGCTCGATTGCAAACTTTGGTAGAAAAGTTAGCGAGGAAGGAAAACTGCCCCGTATCGGAAATTCTACGAAGGATAGGGTGGGTGCCTGGTCAAATCCCGTCTCGGGCCCCGAGTAGAGCCCGCCATCATGACGGAAAAACCAAGCAAGAGAATGAAGGCTAGCCCGCCCGTCGTAGTCTCGAGATTACAGATTAGGGAGGATACCACCTTCCAAGCATTTGGCCGACGTACCATCCGGTCCTAGACCTTCGCCGCTAGAAGGATGGTATGGCGTCCCACTACTGGGCGACTGAGATCGAAACGACAGCCTCGAGAAAGAAAGTCTCGCCGGGAGGCTCGGAATCGAAGAAAGTACTACCGCGATAAAGGGGACTCATGAAAAAGGGACCCGGCAGCCTATCGCATGACAACCGCAAAGACACACGAAAGCTCCGCTAGAAGACGCCATGGAAAAGTCGAGAACCGATATCCGACGGTTGGCAAAAGAAAGAGAAGAAAAGTTCGGAGATGAGATCGATTCATCGGAGTTCATGGACGACGAATACGCAGAAATCAATATGGTTGAGACACGAGCTTCATCAGCTTCGCAAGGTGCTCCTGCAGCTGCAGAAAGAGAGGAGCCGGAACTGATGAGAAGACAGCTTCAGGAAAAGGACGACACGATCGCTCAAATGGCGAAAAGGATGGAAGAGATGGACGTAGCTTTGGCCACTCTCCAGAGTCAAGTACAACCACATAGAGAGACACCCCCAGAGGTCATTCACATCGTAGACGGAGGAAAGGAGATTACATCCGTCAATGGGGATGACCAGCTGAAAAAAGACACAACACAAAGTATGATCCCCGAAAAGGATATCAAGAACTTAGTAGAACAAGCGAGTGCGAGAAGCCTTAGCACAATCGAAGAGCGGGACATCCATTCGGACGGGTAGACCTTACCCGAAGAATTCGACGCTGTCCAATACCGAAAGGCTTCGTACCACCTCCGTTTAAGACCTTCGACGGAACCGGAACCCCGACAGCATGTCGCACACTTTCGTGCCGGCTGTTGCAATGCCGGCGGGAGCGATGCGTTACTCTTCCGACAGCTCGTCGGTAGTCCGTCGAGAATCGCCTTCGACCGGTATGCGATTACCAAACGGTTCGGTGAAGACATTCTCGCAGCTAGAGAGCCTCTTCATCAAGCGGTTCGCCGGAGCTCAGCACCACATCACTATAGGTGATTTAGTGGTAGAGAAACAAAAGCCGAATGAAACTTTAGTGGATTACATACTTCGATGGAGAAATTTAAGCATGAAGTGTGAACCACAACTGCAAGAACAACATGCAGTCGGCATCTTGCTTAAAAGCATTCACGGCCCGATAAGCACTTCTCCTCAAAGGATTCACTATTAAGACTTTTGAGAAGTTGTTAAGCAAGGCCGGAAGCTTGCAAGAAGAGGCGAAGCAATTAAGTTTCGCCGACAAGACGGACAAGCGTGGCTTCGGTGAAGACCTTCGAAAAGAAATGCGGGGTCGTTGCAGAGCGGTTGACAAAGGCAAGCAACCGATGCAAATACCACCGAACGGTCGCGAGCAACCACAACGGAGTACCAAGCAACCCCGGTCCAGCTATCAGTCGTCTCCGCAGTATGAACAACCGCCTCGTCCGCAACGTACATTAAGGGAGCTTCTGAGCAGAGAATATCCGTTCAAAAATGAAGCAGTACCAAAGATGTTCCGTAGCCTAATGAAAACTCCAGATTTCCAGCTGCCAGAGCCCAAAAGACCAGAGGAAGTCAACAAGAAAGGTGATCCCAACTTTTGCCCCTACCATCGGATGCTTGGGCACAAGATAGAAGATTGTATTACCTTTAAAAGTTGGCTTAACGACAACCTTCGGAAAGGAAAAATAACAATCCCGAAGGAGTACATGAAGGAACCCCAGAAAGGAGGTTCCGTCAATGTTATCTCAACCGATCCCGTCATTCCGATAGATCCCTATGCAACCGACGATGGATGGACTACCGCTCGACGAGGTCTTCAAAGAAGATTTTAGACAACATCCGAACCGCTTCGGTGCGAGCTTCAATTCGAAGTTCGAGACTCGTTAAGCCGGTACTATCACTTGCGATAGAAGAACCACCTCGACAAGAGACAATCGAAGAAAAGAAGAAAATTGACGAAGAAGAGAGGACCGAGACTCCTAAGGCTGGACTAGGGGCCGCTTATCCTAGAGATAGTTGTTTCCGATTCCGGGGAGAAATCCCTCGAACCTCCGATTTTGTATGATTATCTCGCTCACTTCGGTGGGATCATATAATGATAAGGGTGATGGCGTTGGCTACGTTTTGATCGTTTCTAACGATTACGTAACTAGCGACAATCCGGATATCGACTTCGATACCAACGACAATTCTCAAATCATACACAATCTCGACGAGCAAAATAACGAAGAAGACATCTATCAAGGAGGCTACGAGAGTTCAACAAGCAACGGATCTATCTGTGAGTTTCGAGGAGCTCCAGTTACGATAGAGTTAGAGCCTTCAAATTTTGAAGATAATCCAGAAAAGCCGATCATTCCGATTCGGGAGGAAACACCGGCAAACTTAACACTAGATTCGAAGAAATTACGAAGTCAACTTAAGAAGTGGAAAAGTTCTACCTCCAAGAATGGGTCCAAAAGACAAAGGAAAGCAGGTGGTTGTTCAAGAAAAACCAACCCCGGTAGAAGAAATACCCATTCGAGAAGAAGCCGAGACGCGTGAGAATAAAGTGGATTACAATGTGCTAGCCCATCTTAGGAAACTACCGGCCAAACTGAGCATCTACGACGCTCTCATCTTATCAAAGGAGATGAAAGAAGCTCCGATCAAGGCCTTACTTGATCCAGAATTCGCTTAGCTCAAATGGCCGGAGATTCCTTAGATGAGGTTTGCTCGTTAAAGGAACAACGAGGCGTTACCTTCACGGACAATGACCTACTACTTGGGACGCCGGATCACAACCGACCGTTGTACATTTCGAGTCACAATCGGGAAGTTTACGCTCTCCGGAGTATTGGTGGATCCAGGAGCATCAATCAATATAATGAGTCTTCGAACACTAAGCATACTTGGAAATTGATGCTCGCGAGCTCGAAGCGTACAAAATGTTATTAAGAGGATTCAACCGTAAAGGAGAAAGAGCCCTCGGTCAATAACGCTACCGATGAAGACCGGTGATTTAGCAAAGACAACCGCAAAATTTCATATAATCGATTCGAAACGTCGTTCAACGCTCTACCTGGGCCGACCATGGATACATGAAAACAGGATGGTACCATCATCTCGCACCAGGTGCATCAAATACTACGATGGAGGGGAACGGTGCATCAAAGGCGACTTACAACCATTCTCCGTACATGAAATTGGAATCCATGAAGATGCAACATTATTCCGCACCGCCAAAGAAAACAATCTTCTCCGGAGATACCGTAACAAATGAAGCAAAGAAAGTTCGAGACAACGAAGAACCCGAAGTTCTAGTCCAACGATCACTCACCACTCCCTTCCGGCGAGATGGTGAAGGTTTCTCCACAACTCGCATCCGAGGTCGAGGCCGGGGACGAGGTCGTGGTAGAGACGCTAGGACAATTGGACAGAGGAAACCAACCATCAATGTTGATTGGGATGATAGTTCTGAAGAAGAAAAAGAAATCAAGCAAGAAGTAGCAACAATAAGTCGAAAGAAGCCGCAATACAAGATCTCCCTCGAAGATGAAAAGAACGAAGAATACAAATCAATGTACGAGAAGATTAACCACTACGTACATACTATGACCCTAACCCCGATCCATTCTAATAAGATCGAGGGTATGGTGGTCAAAGAGGTACGTAACGATGGTGCAAGGCCAATCAAGTTCTACCGTGGTGCTTCTACCTCCAAAATCGAAAATAATGTACAATTCGAAGATATCACTTCATCGAATTAATGGAATTACCTTTTGAGTGGTACTCTCCCCGTGTTCAAAATTTAATTCAACGTGGTTTCTTACCTCGACAAATGGACAAAAGGCCAATCACAACATTTTGAAAAGTTATGGAATAACTTCGGTCGTCCACCCAATTCAAAGCATGGACTCGGATTCGGCACAGTAGGGTCGATTGACGATACCGAATTTTGCTTGGTTGTCACTTGCAAGTCCAATGAAAACCGCATGGAAACTACGGACGAACTCGAAGATTTACAAATTGGAGACGCTCCACCGAATTCGAAGAAGAAATCAAATCTACAATAGATGAGTTAACGGAAGTTAACTTAGGTACTAGCGAAGAGCCTAGGCCTACCTTTGTTAGCTCCTTACTCAATAAAGAAGACTCCGAAGAAATAATCAAGTTATTAATGGAATTTAAAGATTGTTTTGCTTGGAGCTACGATGAAATGCCGTGATTAGCTCCGGAGGTCGCGGTCCATAAGCTAGGAGTGGATCCTACTTCTATCCCGGCCGGACAAGGTCCCGGAAGAATGCGTCTGAAATCGAACAACAAGTCATACCGAAGTTAAAAAGCTAATAGACGCTAAATTTGTCCTTCGAAGAACAATACCCGACTTGGCTAGCCAATGTAGTGCCGATCGAAAGAAGAATGGTCGGATCGGAATTTGTGTGGACTTCGGAGATCCGAACAAGGCATGTCCAAAAGATGAATTCCCTCTACCGATCCCGAATTAATGATCGACATTGCTTCAACACATGAAATATTCTCGTTCATGGATGGATCTTCGGGATACAACCAAATAAAAATGGCTCCGTAAGATGAAAAGCTTACAGCATTCGAACGCCGATCGAGTATTTTGCTACACGAGTGATGCCATTCGGATCGAAGAACGCAGGAGCAACCTACCAAAGAGCAATGACAAGAATTTTTGATGATCTCATCCATAATCAAGTCGAATGCTACGTGGACGATGTGGTCATCAAAAGCAAAGTAAAGGAAAACCACTCGTATGATTTGAGAATTGTTTTCGAACGATTAAGACAATTTAACCTTAAGATGAATCCCTTAAAATGCGCCTTCGGCGTCACCTCCGGGAAATTCTTAGGATTCGTTGTCCGACATCGTGGAATTGAAATCGACCCGGAAAAGATTAAAGCTATCTTAGAAATGCCACCTCCCAAAAACCTTAAAACAACTACGATCTTTTCGAGGAAGTCGGCATATCTTCGACGCTTTATCTCAAACT